>ML800071.1:97534-129986 GCA_009831015.1 Picea engelmannii
ATGGTCATAAGGGAGAAAGATGTCGGAACATTAGACGCTTTCCAAGGATGTGATCCTTCTCATAAGAAAGAATTAATTGATATTGTTTCTAAGTATGATGATATTTTCCAGGAACCAGATGGATTACCTCCTAAGAGGTAAATCCAACATGAGATACATCTTCAACAGGATCTCCTCTTCCTAATGTGGGCATGTACAGGATGTCAATTGTAGAGATGACAGAGATCAAGAAATAGGTACAAGGCTTATTGGATCAAGGGGTCATCATGCCCAATTCATCTCCCTGTGGTTCTCTGATCATGATGGTTCCAAAGAAATATGGCACATGACGAATGTGTGTCGATTTCTGAGCCTTAAATAAAATCACGGTGAAAAATCGATACCCTTTTCCTCGTATAGATTATTCACTTGATCAATTAAATAATGTTGTTTATTTCACTAAGTTGGATTTGCGCAGTGAATACCATGAGATCAGGGTTGCAGAACAAGATGCATGGAAGGATTCCTTTAAAACCAAACAGGGATTGTTTGAATGGTTAGTTATGTCGTTTCGGCTTTGTAATGCTCTGGCAACTTTCATGCATGTGATGAATGATGTATTCAGGCCTTTTCTAGATGATTTTGTGATTGTATATTTAGACGACATTATTATTTTTAGCGGGACTTGGGATGAACATGTAAGGCATGTAAAGCAAGTATTGGATACTTTGCAAAGGGAAAAGTTGTATGTAAAATTGTCCAGATGTGAATTTGGTAAGACTGCACTTGTGTACTTAGGTCATATTGTAGGAGGAGGACAGTTAAAAATTGATCCTATCAAGATTGATGTAATTACAAAATTGGCCTGAGCCCAAAAATGTAACCGAGATACAGAGCTTCTTAGGTGCGGTACAGTATTAGAGGAGGTTCATTTCAAACTTCTCCTTTATAGCATCTCCTTTGCATGCCTTAACTAGTGTGAAGAACACTTTTCAGTGGGGACGAAAGCAACAAAAATCTTTTGACACTTTGAAGTAAAATATTAGTACCGCACCAGTATTAGCACTGTTGAATATTCAACAACCCTTTGAGATCGAGACAGATGCCAGCAGATATGCCATGGGTGCAGTATTGATGCAATATCTTAAGCCTATCTATTACCACTTTGAAACTTTTAACCAAGTTTTTGTTAACTATCCTACATATGATAAAGAGTTGTATGCATTAGTTCAAAGCATAAAGAAATGGAAGCACTACTTGTTAGGGAAGGAAACAATCATACATACATATCACCAACCCTTACAGTATATCCAAGCACAGATGGATGGGTTTTCTACAACAATTTCATTTGGTAATCAAGTAAAAAAAGGGTACAAGTAACAAGGTATTTGATATGCTTTCTAGACCTCCTATTGTTGCTTCTATTATTTTGAAGAATACTTATGTATCTCATGATAGCTATGTGGAACAATATGCCATTGATGAAGATTTTAAAGAAGTATATGAGAAGCTAACCCATGGTGAACAGGTAGAGATCTATTTTCTGCATGGAAAACTACTCTACAATCTTGGAAAGCTATGTATTCCTACAAGTGAACAGGTCCATGTAATACGAGAACCTCACACTTCTCTTTTGTCTGGGAATTTTGGGGTAGGAAAAACTATGGCTCATTTGCATAGGTTTTGTTACTAGACTCAAATGAAAGCAATTGTAACTAAATATGTAAAGGGGTGTGTGATGTGTTCTACTTGTAAGCTCACTAATTGAAAACTGGGGCTATACTCACCACTACTTGTTCCATCCCATCCATGGGAAAGTGTCTCCATGGATCTTGTAAGGGGTTTACCAATGTTGAAAGGGGGTCATGAATATTTGTATGCTTTAGTGGATAGGTTCAGCAAGATGTGTATCTTAATTCCATCTAAAAAGAATATCACTGATGAGAAGACTTCTAATCTCTTCTTTCAGTATGTTTGGGTTCATTTTGGGTTACCCACATCCATTATCTCGGATCGAGATACTCAATTCCTTGGGGATTTTTGGACAATCTTGTGGAGAATGATGGACACCAAGTTGAAGAGGAGCATTTATTTCATTCCACAGACCGATAGAAAGACAAAGTTTGTAAATCGAACAGTGGTACTTTTGCGTCGAGGCTACTACAACAAACATCTTGAGTTATGGGATGAAAAGATACCCTATGTACAACATGCTTTTAACCAAGCCTTACATTCCTCCACTCAGTGTTCTCCTTTCGAGACATGTTTTGGGTACCTACCTAAAGTTCCTTTGAACTTGATGTATGGGATATATGTTGATTTAAATGAATAAAAAAATTAAGATAGAAACCACAAGTTCATTCAGAGGATTTAGTAGGTACACCAAGCAGTCACGGAAAAGTTACAAAAAATTCAAGCACCATATAAAGCTCGGCATGAAAAACACAGGGTTGATCATCAATTTCAGGTTGGAGACTAGGTATGGTTTCACATCAGCAAGGAGAGATTGAAGGGTGAAGGCAAGAAACTCAAGCCCATTCGTTATGGACCCTTCACTATTTTGGAGAAAAGTGGTACCAATGCTTTTCATCTAGATCTTCCACCTTATATGCAGATTTACTCAATTGTAAATATAGAGAACTTGAAACTTTTTGAGCCTCCCATGATCATGGATCAGGATGAGTAAGTTTCAATACCTTCAATTGATGAGTTTTCTCGTAAGTACTTGGATGAGTTAAAGGAAGATATCATCCTAGACAGAAGGAAGAGGACTTCACTCACGAGCGATGTTGATTATCTTCGAGAAGGCTTAAAGGGCACACATCCAAGCAAGGAAAAGTGGATTGAGAAGTACAAGGTGAGGGAACTCTTCCTTCACATATTTTTTTATTGATGAAAGATTTTGGTGGTCCCAAAATCTCTTAGTGGGAAGGTGCGAAACAAAAAAGGATCCAGACAAGACTAAGGATAGCTCAGAACTCGTAGAAGTAACGTAGGAAGCTCAGAATGGCCTCAATAGACAGAGAAAGGAAAAAAATTCACAATCCTCAAAACTCAATGAAAATGGAATCATTGTGAAGAGCGCATCAAAATCTTTCCAATGGTGCAAATGGCTTGTCAAACGGAGTTACGGATCAAAAGATATTCGTAGTCAAAGTTTGGTCAACCTAGCCCAGTCAGTAGGGGGATGAGTGAGCATCTATACTACTAACGTCAGCATCAGTAAGGATGATTTCAGCATCTGTAAAATCTATGTGGCACATGTAGGAGGTGACATGTGTCATGTTGATGTCAGCACGGTGATGTCGCAGCATCAGAGGATGCCATGTGTCACCCGTTTTTGGCATTTTGGGGTCATTTTGTGGACCAGTAAAAATGTGTGTTACACATTATTTTCGTCATCCCTATGATTGTTAATGATTTAAACCTATATGTTTCCTTTAGAGGGGTCAGTGGCCTGAGTTCCTGAAGAAAGAAGAGAAGAACTTTTCCTAAGAAAAGAAGTTGCATTATCCTTTGTAAAAACCCTATTAAAGAGGATGTCCGTAGGTTTCTATATAGGCAGGGTGTGAGAATGTCTGATTCTCATAGGCTGCACCATAGCTGGGTTGCGAGAGGTTCGCAGGTTTCTCTATAGGCAGGGTGCGAGAATTCTTACATGTGGGAAAAACGAGCGTTTTCTTGAATCTTCTAGAAGGAGAAACTTCCATGGTGAGTGGCATCCGAATGGTTTGGATCTTACTCGCTTTCATGATTTAGTGGGATCATCCTAACCTCCTCACCTTATCCTATTCAACTTATAAAAGGAGAGGAGCTCTCATGGAGAAAGTTAGCTTTTGGGATTGGCTAAGTTGGATTTGGCTTGGAATTATTAGCTTGGTTGGAGTGTCTTTGAGTTTTTCCTTTGTCAAGATAGATTGTGAGTATTATCAGATCTCTACTCTCATAATTCTTGGAGTGGAAGTGTGTGGGGAACAAAGGAAAGTTGGAAGGGACCTTATGACATCAAGGCCATGGTTGTAATCTCTCTTTCACATTTAATATGATACAGTAATATGATTCTTTCCTATAAATCCTGTTTTGTTTTATTGTATGATTCCTTGATCACATACATAGGTTTATATTGAGTTTATGCTATTAATATCACTTTGGTTGGTTGCGTTCTTTTGCAGGTTCATCATTGTATGGGCATTGGAATGGATCTAGGATGGTGATGGCAAGAGGAAGCGACATTTAAACGGTATGTCACCTATCCCTCTTTAGTTAGTAAATTCAATATTTAAAACTTAAGGAAAGCGTCATGTTCTGGTGTGTTTTGTTCTAGATCTAGGTGGATCTAGGGAGATCAGTTAATGTCCACACCTATCGATTTATCCGATAACAAAATTGGCGACTCCGCTGGGGAACGGATTGCGTCCTAGTTAGTCTAGTTTCCCTTCCTTTGATTTCTTGTTTTATGGTTTCTGAGTCTATGGGACATCCATCCAAACTCTCTGGATCTAGAAGTTCACTTAGATTCCCTGTCCTTTTTCAAAATTTTCTTTGATTATAGACATTCTCGTACTATACCTCTCTACAGCCTGCGAAAACCATTGATTTTTGCACCCTGTTGTTAGATCTAGTGCAAACTTCTCGCACCCTACCAGTGTCTAGACTGCGAGAATACCTAATTCTTGCACTGTACTCTATTGCTAGGCTATGAACTTGTTTGTAAAGTTTTTTGGATTGGGTCTTGTCATTTTTTTGATGCCCAGTTTTGCTTTGATCAATTGGATTGAACTTATGGAGCCTATATTGATCTATTTACAACCTGTTTGACATCCTTTGAGTTTCTTTTAGCCATCTTTGCTTTGTTTGTTTTTGAAGGATCAGTCTCTTGCTTTGAGTGTATTTCAATTACAAAGCGTGTTTTTTCTTTAGGATTGTTTAGGGAAAGATCGTATTTCTTCAAAATAGTTCGCTTTAAAAGAAAACTTTTAGTTTGGACTTCTCTGTTTTAAAAAAAAAGTTCATTATTGCTTTTAGTGAAATTTTTGAAACAAAAAGACTTAATTTCTTGCTTTATATTAGATTGGGGGCATCCTTGCATTTGAAGTAGCAAAATTGCATGATTCTTGGCACTTTTTGGTCTTAAATTCTGAAAAAATTTCCCCCTCATGGCCGGGGGGGGGGCATGAATCATGCATTGGTGTACAGTACATTTTTCTCATTTCTTGAGAATCTTGATATTGACAAGTTTAATATATTTTGGGACATTGTGTATATGGGAATGATAAATGTTTTCTCCTTCTCCTAGCATAGCTTTCATCGAAATGAAAAAATTGCATCTTCATCTCTTTGCATAACTTTCGAGTCAGTCAAAACACCATATTGTTCACACCATTTTCCTATTGAGTAACAACAGCCATAAAATAAAGCGCTTATAAAAAATTGATTAGACGTTTTTATACTTTCTAGTAGAAAACCTACATTAGATTAGTTGTAGGGATTTGGAATAGGTGTGAAATATAACTTTCCAAAGTTGCAAACAAACATAGAATCTTGAGTTAGGGAGCGGTTAAATCCACTTTTTACATTTTTTCCTGGGAAGCCCTTCTAACACAAGGGTCAATCATGAGGTCACATTGAGACTGGCAGAGTTACTCACCCTGCTTTGTTAGTCTTGGTGTAGAGGTTGCACATATTATGGGGGTTGCTTGACAGGTATACCCACAATGATGAGTGGAAGCCTTTCAAGTTGATTTTGGGCTAGATACCCTACCCTTGCACGTGGATCGGATTGTCGACTGTTTCCCCAGGAATCACTGTAGTGATTGGTAACCTTAGTGACCTATCTCTTTAGGGTCTTTACACAAGGTGACTATGGAGGGGCAAGTCTTCATAGTACCTGGAATCGACGTTGGCCAAACTCACTCGGGCTCCTTGGAGGGTATACCCATGATTATGTGTGGGAGCTTGCACCAGGGTGTAAGTCCGTTAAGCAGGTTGTCAACATAATTTTTCCACCTGCTCTATCTCATCCCCTTCTTACTTTGTTCTTGTGACGTTGGATTTCATCACCAACTACTGTGCTCATTGTGAGAAGGTTTTGTTTTCTTGCTTGCTTACTAGATTTTTAGTGTGTGCTGTTTGTTTTCCCTAGCAGACTCTAGGCTGGATTTTTGTTTTAATGGTGTCAGTTCCCAAAACGACCAACGAAGGAACCCATTTTCTAGGGGAACCTTTTATTTTTCCTTCTTATGGAAACATTGGTCCTCCTCATATCACTACTTTGAGCCTTCCAGGTCTCATGATTGGATTGCTAGTGCGGTTGTTTTCCACTCAGGTAATCCCGAATGTAGTAAGTGCTTTGATCGTAAGCACTTCCCCCCAAGAACATCAACCTCATGTTGATCCTTCACCTTCTTCACCAGTAAGGTCTTCTTTGCCTTCTTCGCTTGCAAGGTCGCCTCTATTTCAGCTTCTTCGTCGAGTGAAAGTTATGAATCTAGTAACCCGGTGAATAAGAAGAAGAAGAAAAGAAAGAAGAAGAAGAAGAAAATTAAGCAAGGATCCAAACCTCGAACCACTGTCAAACATGTTGGAAATAAACCAATTATTGTTAATCATGTTGGGAGTGTTGATGATGTCAAGATCACCCAAACAACTCGTAAGCCAAAGTACCCTTGCAGGCTTTGTAAAGGTAGTCATATTCTTAAGGAATGCCCTGATCTATCCAAGGTTATAGAAGCATGGTCTACACATCCTCGCCAACCCATTTCGTTAGCCTCTGAACAACATGTTGATGACTTCCCATCGACTAGTCAAGATATCGTTGGGAAGAAGAAAAGTAGAGTCAAGTTCCCATGCATGTTATGCAAAGGGAGTCATCTCACTCGCCTTTGCCCTCATATGGACGAAGCCTTGAAATTACTGGAAGACATGATTGTTTCACAGCCTCAACTTCCAACTGCTTATCACAAGATTACTCTTGACCCCCTTATAGTTGATGGAATGATCACTCTGGTCCCTTCACCGGTCAATCTGGTTGATCATGTCATCAATCTAGTCATGTCCTTAGTTGAACTAGTTGACAAAGTACTTGATCCGATACCATCCTTGGTCAATCTTGCTCTCCCCTCAGAGAGTGAAACTAAAGCGGTCGATCTAATCCCATCCTCGGTCGATCCCCCTCTCCCGTTAGAGAGTGTCACCCAAGTGGTCGATCTATTTCCATATGTCGACCCCATTCTCCCCTTGGCGAATGCAACCCAAGTGGTCGATCTGATATCGTTATTAGTTGATCCTACTCTTCCGCTAGAGAGTAAACCTGATACTGCCCATGTTTTTCTCGTTGATACAAAATCTACCATGCCGGGGGCTATTCCTCCTTCTCCCGTGGAACCCCCTCCAAGTTATGAGGCCATCCATTTTGATTGGGGTGTGATAACTGGACCTTGTCTTCCCTCTCACATTCCTTTCCATATTACAGTACAGGTTTGTGGTCGAGACGTTCCTCAGACACTGATAGATGAAGGTGCATCTATTATTATTTTGTCCTCTTTTGCTTGGCAAGCTTTGGGTTGTCCTCTACTTGCACCGGTTACACAAAATCTGTTATCTTTTAATAGAAGAACTAGTCAACCTTTAGGGACCCTTCCTCGGTTTCCTGTAACTTTGGGAGGGAAAATTGTCTTCATTCATGTCATGGTAGTCCAAGATCCCTTGGATTTCTCTTTACTTCTTGGGAGAGATTATGTCTATGCCATGAAAGCTATTGTGTACACTCTTTTTCGTGTGATATATTTCCCTCACGATGGAAGAATTGTGACCATTGATCAACTTTTATTCATTGACCCCGACTGGATTGCCTCCCTAAATGGTTCTTATATGCATATGGTATCGCTCCCGCCATAGGTCAATTATGTGGCATTGTCGCCCATGGTTTCAACTTCTGATGACTTAGATCCAGTAGTTGACATGGTGATCTCTTCGATAGGGTTGTTAGAGCATGATCTCTTTACTCATGTCACGACCCTCGACATGGTGTCCTTTCAGAGTGTGTTTCTTCCTTCCAGTGAAGACATCTTGGAAGCCATGACCGAGTTTTGTCCCTTGACATGGTGTCGTTCCGGAGCATTGTCCTCTTGGAATCGATGATCAAGAACAGAGGTCTTTGAGCATAGTTTTCTAATTTCGAGCTCATTAAAAAATGAACCCAGCTTCGAGGATAGTTTTTGCGTCTCTAAGGAAACCTCGTTAAAAAATGAAACAAAGGTCTTTGAGCATAGTTTTCTAATATCAAGCTCGTTAAAAAATGAAACCACTTACGAGGATAGTTTTTTCATCTCTGTGGCAACCTCCTTAAAAAATGAAACAGAGGTTACAAGCATAGTTCTTTTTCTATGTCAAGCTCGTTAAAAAATGAAATAGTTTTCCCCCTCTCTATTTGAGTCAAATCCTTCGTCTAGTATTTGAAGCTTCATTTCCTCCGCCTTTGTCGTTGGATGAAACAAAGCTTGGGGGGAAATACTTTCAGCCTCTGGACTTCATGTTGAAGTAGAGCCGCTAGTTTATTAAGCTAGGGGCTAAGTACCAACCATCCATGTGTTATGCGTTGGGAAGTCCAAGCATAGTTTTCTATGGTTCAAGTTTGTGTAAAAAAGAAACCACTTAACTCAAGCATAGTTTCCTCTGGTTCAAGCTTGTGTAAAAATGAAACGAGGTTCAAGCATAGTTTTCTATGGTTCAAGCTTATGTAAAAATGAAACGAGCTACCTCAAGCATAGTTTCCTCTAGTTCAAGCTTGTGTAAAAATGAAACCAGGTCCAAGCATAGTTTTGTTTTGTTTTAAAGCTTGCGTAAAAATGAAAACAATCTCGAGCTTAGTCTTTGTTCTTTCTCATGCTCGTAAATACATGAGAATAAGTTTCCAAGCTTAGTATTTGTTCTTTCTTGTGCTCGTAAATCAATGAGAATGTAATTGAATATACTTTTATCACTTTTTTGGACTCATAAAGGTTATACGAAAAAGGAACCCCCTGGAGTTCCCTTTAAGCTCTTTTTAAACTCTCTAAACATGAAAAGATTGTCGAGTGACCTTGTTCTTTTCACGCTCATTAAAGTATTTGAAGAAAACATCTGTTGAGTGATAGTTTTTCTCTTTTTCAGTCTCATCAGACTACTTTACTAAAAAGGAACTGAGAGAGTTCTCTTTAAGTGTTTTTTAGACTCTGTAAACATGAAAAACCCCTGAGTTTTCTTTCTTTGGACTCGTTAAACAAACATCGAAAGGACCATATGGGACCAAAACACTCCTTCTTAGGGTTTGTTAAACATACTCCAAGGGACTCATCCGAAGGATGAGCTTAAATTGACAAGCATATGTTATCCTCCTCAAGCTTGCATAAAAATAAAGAGGTACTCGCCAGAAATGGTGGGGTGAAATTTGGAAAGAATTATGTCTAAACCTGTATTCCATGGAAGAGTCACTTTGAACATGACACCCTTTCACTCGCTTTGTGTCTAGGTTGGAAAATCCACTTGTCTCTTGATCATACTCCTTATAAGATTACAAATTGGTCTATGATCCCTGTTCTTGAGTCAGTACTTCCCAGGACAGTTGTCGTGTCGTCAATATGTTCAAAGAGAAGTTCAACCCGGAAAGCCTTATGTTGCATCGGCCATTTCTGTAGTCCTTAAAGCCTTCTATTGCATTGGCCATCCCTGAGTTAGTATTGAATCACTTGTTACTCTGATCTACTTCAGATCTTGTTACCCATTTCGTGTCATTGATGGGGGATACATTAAGGCCTTCCTGTGATGAGTCTTTTCATGGCGAATTCAACTCATTATCTAGGAATTAGACTTAGAAACTAATTGGTACCTTGTAACTTGCATGCCTCAATGGCAGGTTTCCTCACTTTCGACAGTGGGATTTTCATTATTGACCTCTGATCGGGAGATTCCACCAAGTGTTCGACTTCAACTCATTAATTCACATTCGTTGGATTGTACTAGAGTACCTTGGGATTCATTGACATTAATGGTGATTTCCCTCGCACTTGTTAATGTTCTCATCATTGACTGTTAATCAAGTGGTTTCTACCATGTTCGACTTCAGCACATGTATTCACATGGTTATGTTCATACTATAGAGTGGTGGAGATGAAGACCCTGAATATTTTCTCATGGATTCAGGTTGCATTGGAGTATATTCAGTGTACTGTTGCATAGATCCACATTGTATGTCTCGTGGCTATGTTCAAATTTGAGTCTTTAACACATAGATCCACAGTGTATTTTTGGTGGCTATGTTCAGATTTGAGTCATATCGACATGGATCCACAGTGTATGTTTGGTGGCCATGCCCTTGTCTTACTTGACATGGATCTTTGCATGTCAGCATTTATGCTCTGAGTCATTTGTATTTTGAGTATGGGAATTCCTACCTTAGTGATGATGTATTATTGTACTGTATTTCCTTGTTTGTTGGCAGGTTTCCGACCGATTGTTCCTTGTTCCCTACACACACTCGACAAAGTATTTCAGCTATCACTATGTTCTAACTTCATACTTTGGGGGGCTCTCTGTTACACATTATTTTCATCATCCCTATGACCATTAATGATGTAAACCTATATGTTTCCTTCAGAGGGGTCAGTGGCCTGAGTTCCTAAAGAAAGAAGAGAGAAGAACTTTTCTTGAGAAAATAAATTGCATTCTCCTTTGTAAAAACTTTATTAAAGAGGATGTTTGCAGGTTGCTATATAGGCAGGGTGTGAGAATGCCTGATTCTTGCAGGCTGCACCATAGCTGGGTTGCGAGAGGTTCACAAGTTTCTCTATAGGTAGGGTGCAAGAATGCTTACACGTGGGAAAAACGATCGTTTTCTCGAATCTTCTAGAAGGAGAAACTTCCATGGTGAGGTGGCATCCGAATGGTTTGGATCTTACTCGCTTTCATGATTTAGTGGGATCATCCTAACCTCCTCACCTTATCCTCTTCAACTTATAAAAGGAGAGGATCTCTCATGGAGAAAGTTATCTTTCGGAATTGGCTAAGTTGGATTTGGCTTGGAATTATTAGCTTGGTTGGAGTGTCTTTAAGTTTTTCCTTTGTCAAGATAGATTGTGAGTATTATCAGATCTCTACTCTCAGAATTATTGGAGTGGAAGTGTGTGGGGAATGAAGGACAGTTGGAAGGGACCTTATGACATCAAGGCCATAGTTGTAATCTCTCTTTCACATTTAATATGATACATTAATATGATTATTTCCTATAAATCTTGTTGTGTTTTGTTGTATGATTCCTTGATCACATACATAGGTTTATATTGAGTTTATGTTATTACTATCACTTTGGTTGGTTGCATTCTTTTGCAGATTCATCATTGTATGGGCGTTGGAATGGAGTTAGGATGGCGATGGTGAGAGGAAGCAACATTTAAACGGTATGTCACCTATCCCTCTTTAGTTAGTAAATTCAATATTTAAAACTTAAGGAAAGCATCATGTTCTTGTGTGTTTTGTTCTAGATCTAGGTGGATCTAGGGAGATCAGTTAGTGTCCACACCTACCGATTTATCCGATAAAAATGTGCCATGTGGTAGTCCGTACAGTCACATAGAAGACCGTACGGTGGCATGGTAGGATGATGTGGCAACTAAGTTGGAAGACCATATGATGATGTGGATGCTAATGTGGCAGGATGATGTGGCATGTTGATGTGGTAGTTGAGGTGGCAGACCATACACTGGTGTGGAAAGTGATTGTAGAGTTGGTTGACATGGCCTAATGGTTGGCTGCCACATGGCCCAGTCATGGGTTGCCACGTGGTATAAGTGGGAAAATTCCCAATGAGGGCCGGAGAACGAAATTCTAAAAATTAAAAAGATTGTCGGGTCCACTGAATCCGGTGAGACCCCACCAATTTTGGCACCCAACATACTATACAAACCTCTGCTAAGATTGGAAGAACCAACAAATACATATTTTTATATAATTTATAACCAATTCCCAAAAGGGGAGGCCAGTGGGCTCGACCCCGGGACCTCCCCCTTTACCTATCTCTTAACAAATGCTCTGCCAACCACTAGGCCAACAGCCTTCGTTGATTACAAAGCCCAGAATTTTATTTAAAAATTGAATCTGCCTAGTGTTGAAGGGGGAGGCACATAAGGTTATGGACGACATGTTTTACGAGACATTTCTTGGAATTAATTGCAAGTTGCAAGGCGCAGAAACCAAGACAGAGTTTATCTTGGTCCTGGTAGTGCCAGATCCGGATTGAAGCGTGGAGACAATCATTTTTGGGTAATTCGACACCATGAATTCAATGGTGTTGTCTATTTTCTGATCTAATCAAATCTTATGTAACTTGATTCCAGAATGAGGTATACTTATGTATTTTTCCAAATTATTTTGTTGAGTTAATAAGAAGGCCTACCCATTTGAGAGCAGGACCCAAAGACATTGTCCACCAGGGACGAACTCTGTTATCAATTTTTTTGTGTTCAGATTTGATGATTATGTATCTTCATTATTGATATTTTCCTTATTTAATGGTACACTTTAGTTATTCTCATTTAATACAATTCTTTATAAGTCACTTCAATGAAAATATCTCGGATCAGGAAGAGATCAGTCGAGGATCTTGTAGATTACCAGGAGGGAAGGAAAGAAAATTTAGGTTGCCAGGTGGGAAAAGAGGAGATGAGACTGTCTAAGAGTCTTGAGACCTTATAGGAAAGTTCATATCAACAAGGAGTGCTGACAGAATAGAAGGAGGAAGAGGCAAGAGGAGAGAATCCTCATTAGCATGAAGATTCATGTGGGGTTGTAGACCATGTGAATGAAGATGATGAGAAGTTGAATATTTTAAATCTCGAGGAGGAAGATCAGAGGCACATTATGATCATTGGGGGAATCAGTATATTCCTATCAACTAGACCAGTTGAGGCTAGTGCATGTGTTGCACATGAGGAAGTGATGCAGGAGGCATCTAGAGAAGAGGCCATGGGGCCAAATGTTTTTAAATTTAACATTTTATCTGATGCAGGTGCAGAAGAAAGACATCCAGTAGAGACTGTCATGGAGGATAAGAAGGAGAAGAAACTGAAATATTTCTGAGAGGTGAGAGAGGAGATAGAAGGAGAAACATATTCCCAAAGTTTGGAGGGAAGAAAAGACCATGACCATATTTTCGTGGTAGGGGAGATCAGAGTATCTCTTAGAAATGGATTAAGAGAAAAGGCTAATGAAGATGTTGCTTTTAAGGAAGTTGATAGACATCCCACATATTTTTTCATTTTAGAAGACAGAGGGAGGAGAAAAGAAGAGAATTCGATGGGATTTCTCATAAATCACAACAAGGGAGATTAATGGAGGACAACTGCAGAATTGGAACTTGCAGCGGGAGAGAGAGAAGACAACATGGATTTTGGCGATTTGTGTGAAGAATTGGAGGCCCTGGGAGAAAGAGTAATAACCCAGAGTAGGCTCATCCAACAGGTCAAGTTGGAGATTGATGAAGAGGAGGAAATGAAGCAGATCAGACTGTAGGAGAGGAGCCAACCCATGAATAAGTTTGACAAGGAGATAGAAGAAATAAGAAGGATCATGTTGAAGTTAGCAGAGGAGGCATTCAAAAATAGATGGAAGCTGACAAGAAGTGATTGTAGTGGAAGGTCGAATGGGGCCTTGCAACATAAAATATGGAAACTGAGAGGATATCCTGCAGCAACAGCATGACAACAACAACAACAACAGAAGGGTAGAGGAGTAGGTGGACAACTCCAGAGTGAAGTTTGGGACCCTTGAGGATCTCAGCAACAACAGCAGAGAAGCCATGAGTAGGAGCTCATGATTTTTATTAGCAGTGGAGTATGATTGAGGAGCATCTCTCCAACTCATCAACATGCCAACATCCAGTGCAGCAGCGCACTAGGAGGGAGAAGATCCCAAGGAGAGAGAAGCATTAGCTTTCTCAATTTTGAGTTTAAATCTCAAATTAATGTAAATTAAATGTTATGAGGCTCATGGAAAGCTGAGTCACTATAATTGTACATTATACATGTAAAGTCTCCTTTAATGGCTGACAGATAGATCGATCTAGATCTGGTTCAGACTAGATGTGAATTAATTGTAATTTAATATAGGTAGGTGGAAGAAGGCTCGAGAGGCCCCTCTTTTGTAAAAAAAAAAATGATCAATTGTATTGAGGATTCATTAGAGAGAGAGAGCATTAGGAAGAAAAGAGAAGAGAAGAGAGAAAGAGATGATACTTTATTGCAGTCTAGTCTTGTACACATTGTAAAGACCATTCAATTTTAAATACAAAGGTATATTTCCCTACATATGAGTTTATGTGTGTGTGTGTGTGTTCTCTGTGTGAATGAATGAATGTGTCTTCTAAATGTGTTTACTGTGTATAATTATGAATTCCATGAATGTATGTATGTTTCCTTTGCAAGAATAGATAAAATTATATGTATGTAGTTTTCTTAGTGTTATGGTCTCTCACGACAGTGAAAGAAGTGCATGTTGGAGTTTTTAGAAAACTCTAGAAGGCCTACACAAGGAGTGTGCAATAACTCGTTAAAGAGTTCTATGAAGAGTGTGACAAGTGAGCACACCAGAATAGGTCTAAAGATCAGAAGAAAAGGTTGTATAAAGACTGCACATCATAGTTATTGAAGACTCTAAGAAGCCAGTGCAAGGAGCGTGAAAGAATTCGTTTAGGAGTTTTGTGAGAAGGTTGCCAAGTGGGCATACCAAAAGGCTAAGTTCAGGAGGAGCATTGAAAGTCTGTAGAGATAAAGCACAAGGAGTGCGCAGGTGACTTTTATAAGTCTCAGCTAAGAGGAGAGTTGAGTTCAAGGAGTGTAGGAAACCAACTTACTGTTAAAGTGTTGGTGAAATCTCAGAAGGAAAAGCATGAGTCTACGGAGGGTACGAGAAGTTATTTAAAGAAAAAAGGGTCGAGCTTTTGTGAAGTTCGGAAAATTACAAGCTTAGGTGAAATTATGCAAGTGTGCACTAAAGAACTGTCTAGGTTCTAGACTACATAAGGAAAGTGCAAGGAGTGCGCCAGAGGCCAAGTATTTCAAATGTCATAGCTCAGGAGAAAGAGCATTTTTCTGCCAAGAGGGAAGAAGGATTTTTGGAAGGATAAAATGGCCAAGTCCCCTTGAAATTCCAAGAAATCTAAAAATCTCAGGATGGAGAGTGTTACAGTGACTATAGACAAAGGTTGTAGCCTTTGAACCCCTTCAAATATACCAATATCAAAGGGAAGTGAAGTTGCAGAAGAGGAACTAGGCTATTATTGTGTGAGGGGAGAGAACTCCCAAAGCTCTGAAGCCCGGAGCAGATCCTGACCATTGGTGCCAGGGCCACGTGTTGGAAGATTACTAGTTATTCGGAAGTCTGGAAATCTAGGAGAATGGAAGCGTAAATTGTTTTGGCTCGAGAAATCCCAAATGCCTAAAGGCCAAAGTAGATCACAACCATCTATTGAGAGGGACACATGGACCGTGGATCCCATCCCTTCACCAGTTCGGATTTCAGAGGATTTGGAGTGTTGTGTCATGAAAATATTCGAAGTACAGGAGCCTAGAGAAAATCTAGGTCATATATATAGGACGGAGTGGGACCATTGATCCCCAAGCTATATGGAAGTGCAACATTCACGAATTTGGGAGGAAGTGCAGTTCCAGACGTGAAGAGCTCTAAATCCCGAAGCCCGAAGTGAGCATGGACCCTGATCTGTGACGAGAGGCCAGTCGTCCAATATGCAAGTTTGGTGTTTGGTAATTTGTGGGCATTATGTGTTGGAGAAGGGGAAACTCCCGAATCCTGAAGCCCCGAAGTTTTCTGTGATCCATAGATCAATTTGCGGACTATGGACCATTGATCCCATAATTTTTTGGGTGTTTGTCAATTCGGCGTTCATAATTTGTGGAAGGTGTTGAGAGAAAATCTCTCGGAGCTTGAAGCTTTGGAGCACCGATGTAGTGCATGTCATCTAGGTTCCTGGGTTTAGGCCCACAGTCACATGAAATTTCCGCTGAAACGGGGGGGCTAGAGCCCGAATTTTATAGAAAAGAAGAAGGGGGCTAAGTGAAAACACCCGCAAGTTTTTTATTGGACCTGCATGAGGAATTTAAGGACCTATGTGTATTAAGAGGGGATCCATCAGGGATCTGGAGATATTTTTCAGCTCCTGCATAAACAATTCTAGACTGGGAGGTTGCACAAGCCCCACGAGGTGGTGGGGGTTTCCACCATCCTGCTTCTTCATTTAGGGTCTGAAGTGCTCCCTAAGGACATATATCGCATTGCGTGGCATTTTCCCACTCTGACACAAAAGTTTGATTAGGTACGTTCCCCCCATCCTATCAGAACTATCAACCATGAGTGGTGGAATTAGGTCCCCAATTCCTATGTGTCTTTGTAGTTGTTCAGGAATGGATTTAGCAAGTAAGGAACCTAGCTTAATATGGTGCCTTTTGTGCACTGTGTTTTTTCTACTACAACTCCTGCAAGGACCTACTCCTTGCGATATTTCTAAAGGAATTTGCATGCCATTAATTTTTTTGTCATCCTGGTGGTTGGGTCACTAATCCTCTTAATGATCATTCCTCATGACCCTCTTTCTATCCCATAGGCCTCCTTCATTTATTCCACGAGTTCCTTCTCCTTTGTTTTATCATCCATATACTGGGGGAGATTCTCGCCATCTGATGGAAGTTCTATGATAAAAGAAATTAACTCCACATAGATGGAAACTGACCTGTCCATCCACAAAATCCCACATGGAGAACTGCGAGTAACTGCTTGACGCAGTTGTTGAAATATTTCCCCCTACCAAAGTGGGGAATCTCAAGAAAATTGATTATCCCTGTGTTGAACAGTCCTACTATGCATTTCTTTGGCTACAACACTAGATCTCCTAATGGCCCTATGCCCAATATTTCCATGTAAACCTATTGTGTGAATTCATGGAATTTTCTAGTGTCAAATGCATCATGGTCTACATATTGTAGTTTTTCTACATAGCCCAACAATCCTGCAGTGTATTGCACCCCCTCTGGAATGTGTTGTAATACAATGGATACCTCGAGCTAATTGCATGGGGATATCTAAATGGGATGTTCCCCTTTCCTCTTTGTTGTTGCACTGGATGGCCCAACCTCTTCTTCCCCTTATTCCATACCAAAGTCTGACTGTCCTATTATATCCTCAATTTGTACCAGATTATTTCCTCACTATCTGTGCCATTAGTCTGGTGCGATACTTCGACCCTAGGTTGTTGCCTCGAGATTTTTGACATAGAAGGGTGTTGTTTCCCCACACTGCTCTATGGATCAATCTCTATCCTTACTGTCGCAGGACCCTGCTCCTCCTCTTCCACCATTGTGGCGCTCATTGGTTCATCCTGTGGTGAACAAATGGCGTCGACATCGACCACTCCCTTCGATTGTCGATGAACCTATTCTTCCCATACGGGTTCCTGGGGAAACTTGATGTTTCTTAGGGTTTTTCTTGCTACTTGGCTCAGTGCGCTGACTTTTGGTGGTTCCATATAGCGTAAATATTCCCACTGATGTTGAAATCCTCATGTTACCGTCTTCAGGATAACCTATTCATCGCTAGTCGTTACGCTCCTTAGCTCTGTGTATGCTCAAATTCATAATGAGGGTTGTGTGGCACGCTTTACAATTATATAAGTTCTCTCATAAATGTCATAAATATTCTCAGAGACACTTCCTTTAGTACCATAAATGTTCTAAAGCTTCTTCATCATGCTTCCTTAAATTTCATAAATGCTCGGCTCACGCCTTATTTTTCCGATGACCAGTTTTTTTCTTTCCTGATCGTTGTCCCCTTTTCCAGCGTGCTATAAATTTATGTTGTGATTCTTCCTTGGTACACCGTGTTTTCATTCTATCAATATTATCCATCACGCATTAAGTTTACTTCTTGTCATTCTATTTTCTCTATCGGTTCTGCGCTATTTTTTTCCAGTTTTTTTGCCACTCAACCAAATTCCTCCTCTTTTTTTGTTTTTCTTCTTTTTCTACTTTTTATGTCTTTTTTTACGTTTTATTTCCTAAATTATAATATAGTACACTATACACAAGGATTCCTCATTGTGATGCAACTATGAGTGTTCGTAGGTCAGTTGTCCCTATACAATTTCAACCAACTACCATTCACTAGACCCTGCATTTATTTTCCTGTCAATTCCTTTAGCTGCAAAAATCCTCCATCTGTGACATACTTCACTTTATATGGCCCTAGCCAATGCATTCTAAACTTACTTGGATGTTGCAAATATTTGTTTTCATAGAGGAGAACTAGATCTCCCTCCTTAAATCTCTTCTTCTTTATGCGTTTGTCATGTCATGCTTTGTCCCTTTCTTTCTGCACCTCTTGGTGGAATCCTGCCAGAATTTTTTCTTCTTCAAGTTCCATAAGTTGACTTAACCTTTCTTTTACTGCGCCTCTTTCTATCATATTTTTTTATTGTTGCAATGTACAGACTGAGTACCAAAAATTCTAATGACACCAATGCTTCTTGTACATACACCAATCTGAAGGTTGTTTGTCCTGTCAACTTATTGCATGTAGTCCTGTATGCCCATAATATTGTTGGTATTTTAAAATCCCAATCATCTTTGTTAACATTACAAATCTTTGTCAAGTCATTCTCCAAAATCTTGTTGAAAGCTTCTACTGTCCCATTTACCTAAGGATGATATGGTGTACTCATTTGGTGATAGACTTAAAATTCCTCAGTCATAGCCTGGATGGTACTACTAATAAAATGTGTTCCTTGGTCACTCATCAAAAACCTAGGAAATCTTAATCTTGTATTCACCTGCTCAAATAAGAAGTCCATTATTGTCTTTGCGCTACAATCCTTGATTGGTGTTGCTTCTTCCCATCTGGTTAAATAATTTGTCGCAATAATGATGTATCTTGCTCCTAACCTTCTTGCTGGTGGATTAATAAGTCCTACAAAATATATTTCCCACTTGTCAAATACCTGAAGAGTTACTTGGGGCCTTAGGGGAATCTCATCCCTCCTGTTGGGTTTTCCAACTTGTTGACAAACAATACAGTTATGAAAATATTCTTTTGCATCCTTATGAATTGTTGGCCACCATAAACTTGCACGCAATACCTTCTGTGAGATATTATTTCCTACATAGTGTCCTCCAGCTACACCTTCATGAGCTTATTCTAGAACAATGGATCGTTCATACTCCATCACACACCTTCTCAAAATGTTGTATACTCATAGCTTGTATAAGTGACCTGCAATCGATTGGTAGTCTGCAACTATAACTACCAGGATTTTCTTATGTGTGGTACTAAACTCCTTTGGCACAACTCTTGTGCTCAATAATTCAATTATATCAGCAAAGTACTTATCGGCTATATGTACTGAAAATAATTGTGCATCATGGAATTTGTCTTCTAAGTTAGTAGTTTCTTATCCATTGGTTATCCTTGATAATTGATTTGGTCTTGCATTCAGTTTCCATGGTTTAACTATTACTTCAAAATCAAAATCCTGAAACAATAATATCCAATGACGGATCCTCCCCCCAAACACTGGCTTGTTGACTAAATATTTGAGGGAAGAATGATCTGTGAACATTTTAAATTGCTTTCCCAATAAGTAGTGTATGAATTTATGCAGTGAATACACCATGGCTAGACCTTCTCTTTTTGTTTTGTTTTAATTATGATCTAATTTTGAGAGCTTCCTTCTTGCAAAGGCTATAGGGTGATCTAGGTCACCCGCTATTGGTTGCGCCAAAATTTCTCCAAGTGTTATTGTTGATGCATATACATGCACATGAAATGTTTTTTCCCAATGTGGAAACACTAAAATAGGTGTTTTCACCATATTCTCCTTCAAAGTATCCAATCCCTGCTGACAATCCTCATTCTGCTGAAATTTGGTGTCCTTCTTCAAAAATTTTTCCATCGGCACGGTAATTTGTGCATACCCCTTGATAAAATTCATGTAGTACCCTGTATGTCCAAGTGTGTCTCTTAAATGGTGCACTAACTTTGGTGGTGGTAAGTTCACAATTACAACAATCTTAACAGGGTCAACCAGTAAACCATGTATGCATACCACATGTCCTAACAGTGTCCCAAAAGGTGCATTGAAAATATATTTCTTGATGTTCAATGAGATCTGTCATTTCCTACACATGTCCAACATTAGTCTTAATACTTCTACATGATCCTTCAATAGACTAAAAACATTCTAGTCATCCAAATATACTTCTAAAACCTTATCTATGAAATGCTTAAAATCAACTACTACCACCCTTGAAAACATAGTTGGTGCATTCTTCAGTCAAAAGGGCATAATTGTATACTGATAGGATCCCCACTCTGTAGAAAATGTAGTATTATTCTTATCCTCTGGAGCTATTTTAATCAGATGATAACCTGAGAATCCATCTGTGAAGGAATATGCTTCCTGGCCTCCCACATTCTCTAAAACCTAATATGTAAAATGGGTAGGGAAAGGACCATGTAAGAAAGCATCATTGTATTTCCTTAAATCTACACAAATTATTATTCCCCCTTGTTTCTTTTCCTGGAAAACCATGGGACTGATCCATTCGGATTCTTCTACTGGCTCTATGATACCATCTTCTAACATTATATCAAGTTTTTCTTTCACTTTTTTCTTATAAACTGGATTTAGCCTATAAAGTATCTATCTGACTGGTCTAGCATCTATTTTTACGGGTATATTCATCTCTCCCAACTCACCTACTATTCCTTTCATCTTTATAAAGGCTGTTGGAAACAATTCACTGTACTCACGCAATAATTATGTTATCCTCTCTAGTGTCTTCTCATCCCAGTAGTCTCCAATACTTGCCATTTTATGGTTTTCTTCTATCCCAATGTTGAATTTCTTGACCTCAATTGGTGCAGCAAATTCCTCGGATTCTAATGATGGACCTTACACCTCTCTTTCTCCTTCAATATTGGTTATCTAGATGTTGTGTGGATCTTCATCTTCTGGTGGTTCCTCTGCGACATGATAACAAGAAAGTAAGTCCTTGACTATCTGTTTGTTCTATTGTTGATATTTTATTATAATTTCCACCTCAGGTTCCTCCAAAAATGCCATTCCTTGTATCATATTCAAGGTTGAATCGATCGTAGGGTTCACATGCTCAAATGATAAAGTTATCACAAAGTTATATTGTAACATTGTCCATTATGTAGTGCCTCTGCATAGTTCCTATTCTATGTACCAGTTCTCGGGTATCCCCTCCATTGTATGAATAAAGTTATGAGTCCATTCCTCTGGTGGTGTTATCCTCCACTTTGTTATGCATTTCTCTATGTGCTTGGCTGGTCTTCCTTGCCCATCATATTTATACAATGTATCGTTCCCCTGTTTTGTGCCAAATCTAATGTGCAGTAACCTTTTACACTGATACTAGTCTTGAATCGTTTCCTTGTGTGTGCCCCACCATATTGTAGGTGTTGACTTAGTACAATATCCAAGGCTAACAACCTTTTATTTTCCAAGATTTCTTCTTCATAGTTTGTCAAAAATTCTTCTAGGTCATTCAAACCATGAAAATTGGGAGGTTCCCTTACCTCTGTACTGACCCACTTTATTGTGCACTTTATTCTTATGCACCTCCTTGTGGAGACTTCATGTAGCCTTTTTTTCCAGTTTTTAAGACCTATATCTTAGTATAAGGCACATGATGTAATGCGTCTCTAGCTAAGTACCCCATCTATAGTTGGGTTGACATAATCTTCTTCTCGCGTCGTATTCCTATATAGTTGATTTATTTCTTCCAAGTCCAAACATGTCACCTCTACAAACCTTTCTCCTTCTGAGGGGTCCAATGGTGCAATTACTCTGTACTCTCCTGATTCAAAGGTCATTTTCCATGTCGTAAGGTTGATCATATCCCGGTTATCAAATTCACAGTCCAATCCTATTAATGTTGGGTAGAGTATTATGCCATCTACTATTTCTATAACTTAGAAATTTTCTACAATGTGCACTCCATCCAAGTCTATTGTCACACCTTTTAGCCTTCCAATTGGTAATACTCTATGTTGATTTTCCAATTTCAACTGGATAGGTGGATATCCTAATGTCGATTCCCCCATACACTTCCATGTCTTCTTAGGTAATACATTCACTTCATAGCCTAAATCAAGTATGACATCCCCCATATTTAAATCCCCAATGTTGGAATTTAACCTGAATTCCCTACTTGTTCTTCTTCTTGTATGGAGATGATTAATTGTCTTATGTTCTAACATCCCTTCTACTTCTATGTTACATCTCTATAGAAAGTTTTGTAAGACCTTAATGGATGGTGGATCATGCAATAACTTTACACATGATTGTAGAAAATTATTTAGGTTACTTACTTGCT
This sequence comes from Picea engelmannii, assembly GCA_009831015.1. Lineage (NCBI taxonomy): Eukaryota > Viridiplantae > Streptophyta > Pinopsida > Pinales > Pinaceae > Picea > Picea engelmannii. The sequence continues at coordinate 119,950 of ML800071.1, forward strand.
CTGAAGGTTGTCCTTTGCTGGTGTGATCCATTAAAGGTGGCATCTCGTACATTGGTCGATCATGATTTTTTTGCGCGGTTGATGTAGATTCAATATTATCCTTTAGAATCTCTTGTTTGGCCTCCTTAAATCTCTATTTTTGTTTCTACCCATCAAAATTATTTTGTGCATCAATGTTCTTCTTGACCCATTGGTGTTGAGATTGATCCTATTTTGCTGCATCGACTCCCGTCTTGGCTCCTCTAACATTAAATAAGTTGATGTTGTTCCCATCATCCCTGGCTTCTACAAAAATCCACTATACATTCTGATTGTTCTGCTTCCTTTTTTCTATATTTTTTCCAATAATATCGGACATTCTTTTGTCTCATGGTTTGTTGTGAGACAACACATACATGTCACAGGTGGAAGTGGAAAGTCTCTTGCCTAGTTTCCTAGTTATTGAAAATAATGTCAGACTATTGGCCCTCTTCCTCGTCCAAATCCTCCTCTTCCCCATCCTCCACCTTTGAATCCACCTATATCTATGTGTGGTGCATTATACTGGGGTATCTGGTTATACTGCGCATTAGTATACTGTGGTTATGCATTTTTGTATCATGGCTTCATGGGATTTAATTATGGTTTCACATTATTGAACTACATTGTGGCTTGACCTTTCATCATCTTTATTTGCATATTGTAGGTGTATGAATTTATCTCTCTCATCAATTCCAAATTTCTACAGTCCTTGTCATCGTGACCCACTGATTTACAAAAATTACAGTCAGAACCTTGTGGTATTGTCTTATACTTCTGCATCATGGGACAATGAAATGGATCATGCCTGTGTTTCTAACAAATTTCACACCATGGTCCTCCTTTAGGAAAGGGTTTTGGCACCCCTACTTCCAAGTACTGCGCAAAGGTTGGACATTCATTCTTATGGTTTAATTTTGTCCTGGATAATGTGCACCAGACAACTTCTCTCTTCTCCTTCCCCTTATTATGGTTCAACTGAAATGTCAGGTTCTTTAGATCCCCTTTTAGCTCTTCTATCTCTCTATCTATATATTGATATTGGTTTTCTTCCAACTATAGGGCTACTTGCAGAGCCTCTTTCTGAGTTTGGAACTTATGTTGTCTCAAAGGATAATTCAAGTGTGGTAATAGTGAGTTCACAAATAGATTCCTAATTTGCATGTCAGTAATAAAGTACTTCAACTTATTTTTTATATGTTTAAACCTTTGATCAATCTCCCAGACAGACTCGTCTAGGTTCTTCCTGATCTCAATCATTTCGTTCATATATTTTTCTTGTGAAATTGGCTTCTGAAATTCATTTACCAGCAACTTTTTTACCTCCATGACAGTATTTGGTGCTCCTTCTTGACTGTTTACATCAAGGATCATGTACAATTCTAGCACACAGTCTTTGAATGTTATAGCCAACTGCATCACTTTTGTATCCTCATCTATGATCTGCTTTTCCTCCCATAAATTTTCACAAATGAATAAATTCTTCTCAGGGTCCTCTGATGCCTCACCACGAAACTTTGGTAATTTGATAGTGGGATCTACTCCTTCCATTTTGAAACTTGTTGAACTACCTCCTTCGTGCAGTGTAGATAGTTGACTTCTACTTCCTAAAATTTTACCACCACTTTATTTTCCACTATTGGACCCCTGACCTACTACACTTATTCTACTAAAAAATGGTTGTCTAAAATCTTATGTTCCTTTAGGTGTATTAGTCACACATGGGGTTGTAGGTTCCACACTAATTGTGATCTCGACTGGAGTTCCACCTTTTGTTCCTGACCCTATACCTCTTGTTTTCCTTTCATATTTTGCATGCAAGTTTCCTCAATTTGCTCCATAGCATGGAGATCCTCTACCTCTTCTTCATAGCTCATCAAGCCCTCTCTGTCGGCTATGGACCTCTTTTTGTTGTTCATATTATACTGGTAAGGTATACAATTGTTCGTCGTTCTAAATTTTTTCATTATCTTCTTTATCTAGTCCTCCTCCATGATGATCGGGTCCATTTACTCATGTTGATTTCCCTTATCCAGATCCTTGTCCATATCTCAAACTCTTATCATTGCTTCCCCCCTTCCCCCATGCACGTATAGAAGTTTAGTTGTTTGATTCCATGGTCATCACGCCTTTGTCATATAATAAAATATTGATGGAAGTATATAGTGGTATTATGTACCTAGCTCTGTGTCCCTTCAAAAAATCCTTCTTTGCAACAGTGTACAACTTTGTAGTATCGACTACAAATTCATTGATAAACCCTGCAATAATAGTGTCTAACCAAAAATCTACTGCACGCGTAAATTTATTATTGACTTGTTGCAACTGAATGATCTCCAAAGGATGCAAATCTAGTTGTCTTATCTGATTCATAGGATGTTTTTCCTTCAAACTCAATAACCACTCCTATAACAGATGCAGAAATTAGTAGAAAAATACTTCATGCAATTATCTAAACACATATTTGTCGAGATATTTGTGTGGTGTATATTTAGGGTTTATGTTGTCCTTCTGCGCAAAATCGGTTTCCTTTGTCCTTAACCATATTTCAATCTCTACCTTCATTGGATTTCATGGCTTATACATTCCCTTCTACTTTTTCATTATCCACATTGTTCTTCAATAGATCCCTTCCAATCTACCCTACACAGTTCCAACCGACAACGGAACCATTTGTTGGACGTTTGGGTTGACCCAGGTTCTGATATCAAAGGTTTCCAACAAAACCCTCAAACTATTGGACCTCCTGGTAAAACATAAGGAAACAATACACACACAGTGCACATCGTAGTCTCACCCGAGATATATTATCGGGGACTGCAAGACTAAGATGTCTGCAGTCAGGGAAGGGATTGGGAATGTGAAGTGTGTATTTTTCTTAGGAATCATATTTATTACTCATTCATCAAGGAAACTATGCATGCATGTTGTAATAATCTAAGCTAAACATCCATTCTTTAACTGATAAATAGAATAAACAGTAAAATAACCATTCACACCCATTAACGCGGCATGGTTACCATGGTTCACCCCCCCTCAGTCTACGTCCACAAAAATTTGGCTCTTCTTCTCTTTTATTCATAATTCTTCAAAGACAACATTGTGTGCATTACATTCTCCATGATTACAACCAAAAAAATGGCAATTTCAATCCATGAGGTGGACTATACCACACCATTCTCCACAACATACGAACTAACCCTCAAACACCCACTCTCTAGATCATTAACCAACCTGCTAGCTCATTGACCAATCCCTACTAGACCTCCTAAGCCTTTATTTATACTACTCTATTGGCTCATAGCCATTATATTCATATCAAAAACCCTAACCCTAACATCGCTAGGTTTTTTTGCATGTGTGTCGTGCTTCTTTTCCTTGATCTTTGGCATGTTGCTTTTCCTCCATCTTCAGCATGTTTATTTTCCTCCATGTATGGCGCACACTCCAAAATTGGATTTTCTCCCAAAAATAGGCCTGCGCCAACAATCATATTGTATTTTGTCACTAATAAATGATGGCAGCCCACTCAAATATATTTGAATCTTAACTTTCTCATCCTTGATGAAGGAAACATATTTCAAGAGTTCTAAAAACCTTCTTTCATACTCATCTATGGTCATACTCTAAAGCTTGATTTCAAATATTTTTTTCATTTTCTTGCCATAGTATCTCTTAGTCAAGTATTTCCTTTGAAAATACCTCCTTGAATTCCCTCCAAGTCACCTTCTTCTCATCAATGTGTTGTACTTTCACACATTAGTCCCACCACATTGATGCTTTTCCCTTGAGTTGATAAATAGCAATTCTATGTTCTACCTATGAAGAGTATTAATGCAACTTAAAACACTTTCTCATATTTAGCAGCCAAGTCTCTACATCCTCATCCTTCTTGTGTTCACCATCAAAAATAGGAGGCTTTATTTTGTTCATTTCTCCTTGAAATCCATCCACTCGAGACCTATTATTAGGTTTATTGATAGGACTTTAAAAACTGTGTGCTTTACTAGTTGAATGTCTTGGAGAGTGATGGTGTTTTCTTCCAGCACTTCTGTTGCACACCAATATTCCCTATCACCATAAGACTTATGGATCCCTGATTTGCTTAACTCATTCTGCTTATCCATCTTCTTCTCAATTATGTCCAAGATCTACATTAGCTTGCTATTGAAGTTTTCTTGTTGCTCCTTGGCTTTCATAAGCCTCTCATTATCATCTTTATGACTCAAGACATCCCTTTGTAAACTTTTATGGTTTCCACCAAGTTCATGTTTTCTTCCTTACCTTCTCCATGTCAATTTTAATGTGTACCTTCATTACCCATATGGATATACATCCCTCTGATATCTTTTTCATGACTATAAATTCTCTGCACATATTCCATGATTCTAAAATTGTGTTGATCATGTTCTAATCTAAGGCTATTAACTCTGCAAAATTTGTAGCCAACAAAATTTGTTAGGATAAACAAGTTAACAAAGCCATGAAATGATATACAATTCAGTTTCCATAGATCTTCAGAATCCTCTCTTCTGATTTCTTGGGAATATTGACTGCCTAATTGACTTCGCACGCACTACTTTCCAATTATTAGTGTGCGCCAATTTTACACACACCATTCTAAAAAGTAGCACATACACCACGCACCGCTATCTAGTGTGTGTATATTTCTATCGTGCGCCAATACTTTGTTTAGTACAACATTGTGTCGTGCACTGATACTCTATGCATATTACCAACACTATAAAACACTACTTCAAGGTTAAGTGTTTTCACATTGGGCACCAGTAATTATACCTTTGAGCTATGTGCTTATGCATGCACAACATACCAATGTTGAGCACGCACCAACAATTCAAACTGCATTCTTCCACTATTCCAAGAACGTATCATGTGCATCACAGTATTACTCATGTGACACAAGATTGCATGATGTGATAACAAACTTAGCGTGTTTTATCGCACATCTATATTCTGCGCATGCAACCTGTTATACATGGCACAATTACACACTTTAGTACATATACTTTGTGCACCCTTACTTTATGTGCAACGCCAAATGTTCATTGTGCACACTTGCGCTACATCATTTCTCCACACCATCGAATCCATTCAGTGCAGTACTCAATTTTTAATGCACACTCCTATGCACCTTTATTTTTTTGTGCATCACTATTACTTAGCGCTCACAACATTCTTGACACTTAACTGATTTTTCCATAATTTTTGTTGTAGAAACTGGGGCTTTTCCCAATTCTTATCCAATTTTCCACTATGGCATTTTGCAATCATGAAATTTTCCCAATTTCATTCCAGTATACCCAATTCAACCTCTGCAACAACAACTTCTTTTGTGTACCATTGGTTAACATTTTTGGTGCGAAATTTTTTTTTCCAAATTCCTTCACGAATTGTGAACCTTAATCCAACAATTCCACCCAATCTGTCGTGGTTTCTATGTAACTTCAATTTTGATCAATTTCTGTCAAAATTTCCTTAAAAATGGATTAAAATTAAGGAATATCTCATCACTCAACTAAATTTCCCCAATTCTTCATGAATTTAGAAACAAAAATTGGGGCTTTTAACCAATTTCACTCAAGTTCTCCAAATTTTTGTCATTGATGCACTACAACTTGAAATTCAACCACTTTTGAATTCAATTCAGTGAAAAAAATTATTCGACATGATGTTAACTTGACCCATCTAGGCTTAGTGTCGAAAATTGGGTTATGATACCAATTTGTAACACCCCCAGCCACCTGTTGGGCAATGCCACTTAAAAATTTCTTGCTCTGATACCGATTTATGAACAATTCCACCAAAATTTATCTCACACAACTCTACCACTAATTTAAAACCTAGACATACATTCCACAACATGTAATTATATACATATTCATAATAGAATTATGCACAATCATAACAGAATATGTATGCAGCATAAACAACATAAACCCATGACAGCAATTGTATAAATAATACTGCAAACATAATTTAACACACAATTGGCACTTATATTTGAATAAAATACACCAATTGTGGGTAGATCTTCCACATTCCTCCCAGACTTAGACCACACTATTCATAAATCTCAACAGTGGGTCACCCTCGAGTTGGGGCTAAACTCCACTTGTGTAAGGGGGTTCGCAACCAAGCTGAAGTATCTCACTCAATAGGAACTCAAACATGCATAACTCAGTCACATGTGACTCAAACACATGAAATTATGTCATAGATTCCAATTCACACTGAAAGCCTATAGTCTCTCATTCCCCACATGCCTGCCCTACCCCAGGAAGTGTGCCCTTTCTATACTCAACAGTCCTTTGGCTACCCCACTTTCCTTCTAGGGCTTCAGCAACAGGTCGGACAGGAAGTCTCAGAGCCCTGTCACTCTAGTTTGGAACCTTGGGAAATAATTCCCTGTAATTCTCTCACCTGGAGAAAATTCAATGTCCCACAGGCTTGAAAACCCGCCTCTTTAGTCCAACTCTCTAAGATAAGAAATTCACATGTATCTGCAATAGTAATCAATAGAAATATGTTCACATTAATAGTTGATCTCACGACATCAACAACCAGGTTCACTCACTTAACAGTCAGCTCAATGAAAGAACAATCGGCTACCCCTTCCCTGCTTGTGATGATCTAATGATGATAGATCATAGCATACCATAATGGAATAATTCCAAACTATTTTACTGCATGTTCCCAACTTGACACCCGTCAAGTTAAGAACTGCCTTCAGTCCACAAAACATTTCCAACTTGACACTTGTCGTGTTGAGAACTACCTTCAGCCACTTGTCCCCTCCTTAGGACTTAGGATAAAATAATATATCCTAAAGTTACAGTTTGAAAGAAATAATAATAAAATATTATTTTTTTACTTTAATCCCCTTTAACCCAACCCCCTTAACCTCAACTAGTGGAGTTTAAGCCCCCTGAACTCTTTTATGTTAGGAACCAAATATCAATATAGCATAGAAAAACCTCAGAATAAGTACTCAAAGCCTTGAAAAAGAGAGAAATTTATATAATAAGCCTCTTCAAGTGGGAAACCTCCTTATGCCCACATAAATGTCCAAATACAAGATTATTCCAAATGAAAATGTCTCCTTGGTATATATAGGAGACTAGAAGGTATAATTACAACTAATGGACTAAAGCCGACATAAATAAAATAACATTACTAATGTAATATGCCCCAATTAAGGGGTAATGATCCACTATTTAGGGCTTAACATGCCCCTCCCCTCGAGACAAGTTTTGTCCACAACACTTGAGTAACTCTAGATGATTCTGTATAAAAGACTCATCTTCCCAAGTGAAATCTCCAGCTGGTAGTTTCCTCCATTTAATGAGATACTCTGAAATGGATCTATTCCTTAGCTAGTGAATTCTTGTGTTAGTTATGGCTTCAGGATCCAATATGATTTTTCCTTCCTCATCAAGTTCTGTAAATATAGTTTGAAATGGGATCTTTTCACCTATAACCTTATTTAAGCATGAAACATGGAAAACTGGGTGTACTCGTGAAGATGCAGGCAACTCCAATTTGTATGCCATAGTACCAATCTTTTGCAACACCTTATAAGGGCCATAGTACTGTGGTGATAATTTATTATCCTTCTTGGCTTTATTGAGGGACATCTGTTTGTATGGTTGTAGTCTTAAAAACACCCAATCCCCTACTTCAAAACTTGTTTCACTACTATGTTGATCTGCTTGTTGTTTCATGCGATTATGTGCCATGGTCAGGTTGTCCTTTAATATTTGGAGAACTTGTTGTTTATTATCGATGTGGTCTTCCATTGCTTGAACCTTATATTTTTATTTTAGATAAGAAGTGATGGAAGGAGGCTGGTATCCATAGAGTGCCATAAATGGTGTCATTTTTGTTGCAGTATGAAAGGAAGTGTTATACACCATTCTTCCAAGGGTAACCATTTGAACCATTGTGTTTTCTTATCATAGACAAAGCAACGAAGGTAGCCTTCGAGACATTTTTTCACTATCTCGGTTTGTCCATCAGATTGAGGATGATAGGATGAGCTATGAGCCAATTGACTACCCAAACAAGAAAATAATTCTGTCCAAAAGTGTCCAGTGAAGATTGGATCTTTGTCACTTACAATAATTTTTGGACTGCCATGTAGCTTTTGAACTATCTCCATGAATGTGGTGGCAACTGTACTAGCTTTGAAGGGATGAGAGAGTGCACAAAAGTGTGCATACTTGGTCGGTATATCAACAATCACCATGATGACCCTCTTTCCTTCAGACTTTTGTAATCCTATGATGAAATCCATGGAAACCTCCTCCTTGCACTGAATTGGGATGGATAATGGTTGTAAAATACTTGGGGTCTTAATTGTTTCCACCTTATTTTGTTGGCAAACCAAACATTCTCCCACAAACCTTTGAACATCAGATTTAAGGCCATCCCAAAAAAATTCCTTCTTGACCCTATGGTAGGTTTTCAAAAATCCTGAGTGCCCTCCTACTGGAGAGGTGTGCAATTCCAATAGTACCTTTTGTTTGATTTGGGAGTTCTTACATAAATATAAGTGATCTTTGTACCATAGTGAATCATTTTTCCATGTAAATGTATCAAATGCACTGGAATCCTGTTGCAACCTTTGAATGAGAGTCCACACGTTTTCGTCATTCTTCCATTCATCCCTTGCTTCTATTATCCAATCGGGTTGGATGATTGAGATAGCACAGAGAAATGCCTCACCATATTCATCCTTTCTTGAGAGTGCATATGCCACAACATTTTGCGCCTTCCCTTTTTTATAGACGATTTCAAAATCATAACCCAATATCTTGGTTACCCATTTTTGTTGTTCTTCTGAAGATAGTCTTTGTTCCAAGAATTATTTAAGACTATCATGATCTATTTTGACCTTGAATTGCCTACCTATTAGGTAAGGACACCATTTCTTCAATGCATGTAGTATGTCCATCATTTCCTTCTCATAAATGGGTTTGTGTAGGTCCTTTCCCTTGAGTGCTCGACTTTCAAAATCTAGGAGCCTTCCTTCTTTCATTAGGACAGCACCAATTCCATTTCCCGAGGCATCACATTCCACAATAAAGTTTTTTGTGAAATATGGAGTGGTAAAGACAAGAGATTTGCACATCACCTCTTTAAGTTGTTCAAAAGATTTGGCTACCTATGTAGTCCATGAAAATTCATCCTTCTTAGTTAGTGACATTAAAGGTGTAGAAACTTCAATACAAATTAAGTATTTCCTGTGATTCTCCTGATCTAACAATTACGCCATGGTTAAATACAGAATCGCTTCTACTATTATTCTTGCGGAATATTAAACCACGATCACAACCACAATCACAAAGTGAAATATCAAGAACACATAACACAGAAGTTTTACTGGGAAAGCGTAAATCTAAAAACCCCACTATCATATATTATGTATATCATGAATCATGAAACAATCTCATACAAAACCCTAATCCAAGAGCTCTCAGTACAATACAATTGTCTCACACTGACATACACAAATCAGCAAATACATGTGTCAATTCTTTGTGTCTAGACAGCCTGCCTCCTCTGCACAATCTCTACAATTTGAATTCTCACAATCGAATCATTGACGAATTTCCTAGTTTGCACATGCTCATAAGCATATTCACTGCATGTGTGATCAAATCACAACTGATAGCCAAACTATCCCTTTCACCTGTTATCTCAACTGGGTCTCCACTGGATCTGACATGCATGTAGTTAACCGTGGTGAATCTTCAGTTGCATGTGAGTTCACTGATTAATTGAACTCTCAATAGTGCATGTTTAGTTACAACTAGTACAACTGATCTTAACTCACTTAACTACACTTATAATTCGGTTACAAATCCAACTCACTCAGTTATGAATGAAATAATAGATTAATATTTATTGTCCAATTTATTTAAGGGAAAAGTAAATTAGACACATGTTTCTTGTTGACTTTTCAACACTCCCTCTCAATAAGAAAGGGATTATCCTTC
>ML800071.1:130036-157117 GCA_009831015.1 Picea engelmannii
TCCAACTCACTCAGTTATGAATGAAATAATAGATTAATATTTATTGTCCAATTTATTTAAGGGAAAAGTAAATTAGACACATGTTTCTTGTTGACTTTTCAACACTCCCTCTCAATAAGAAAGGGATTATCCTTCACCCCAATTCTGTCTCTATGATGTTCGAATTTTCTCCTAGTGAGCGCCTTCGTCAAAATGTCTGCATCCTGATCTTCCGTAGGAATGTATTGAAGCAACATGATCTTCTACTGCACACAATCTTTGAGATGATGGTACCGGATATCTATATGCTTAGATCTGTCATGAAACACATGATTAATCGAGAGTTTAATGCAACTCTGATTATCACAATAAATCACTGTCGGATCTAAATGAGAACCAAACAAACCAACCAAGATCTTCCTCATCCAGATAGCCTCACATGAATCTTGGCTCACTGCCATGTATTCCGCTTCCGCTGAACTAAGTGCCATGGATATTTGTTTCTTGTTGTACTAAGAAATGGCTATAGATCTAATACTAAAGATCCCCCCTGATGTGCTCTTTCTGTCCATTGGGCTGCTTGCCCAATCTGCATCTGTGAAGCCATGCAACTTCACCTCATTTTTCTGTCTGTACCATAATCCATACTCAAATGTGCCCTTCACATATCTCAGGACATGCATACCTGCCTTCCAAAAGAGCTTGGTAGGCTTAACCATCGCTTGACTTAGCTGGTTAACCGCATAGCAAATGTCCGGTCTCGTGTTCACTAAATACATTAGCGAACCCACTAATTGTCGATAGACAATAGCATCCACTACCTCTCCAGAAGTAGCATCCTCATTCCTCCAGTTTCCTGGAAGAGGAGTATCCATGGGTTTGCAGCCCTCCATGTGAAACTTACCCAGTATCTCTCTTGCATACTTTCCTTGAGACACAAAAAGTTCACCATCTCACTGCCATATTTCCAAAACAAGGAAATAATGAAGAAGGCCCAAATCCTTCATCTCAAACTCCTTTGCAAGGTCATCCTTGCATGAGTGTATCAGTTTCTCATCACTGGTCAATATTAAATCATCAACATAAAGCACAATGATTAAAATCGTATCCTCCACCACAATTTGGTATAGGTTTGCATCCACTTCACTTTTGGTGAAGCCTAATCCAGAGAAATAGTTGTCTATCCAAGTGTACCAAGCACGAGGTGCTTGCTTCAGCCCATACAATACTCTCTTGAGTCTGCACACATGCGACTCTCTGTAAAAAGTCTCAAAACCTTCTGGTTGTTCAATGTACACTTCTTCCTCAATGATCCCATTGAGGAACATAGTTTTTACATCCATCTGATGAATACATCAGCCCATCTGTGTTGGGAGTGCAAGGATGGATCTTATGGAAGAGTACCTTGTGACAGGTGCAAAGGTCTCATCATAATCTATCCCCTCAATCTATGAGAAGCCCTGGGCCACAAACCTGGCCTTCTATTTCTCCACACTCCCATTAGCATCTTGCTTTACCTTGTAGATCCATCTCGAACCTACCACTAATTTATCAATCGGTCTTGGGACAACTTCCCATGCACTGTTTTTGACAATGGAGTCATACTCCTCTACCATAGCATCAACCCAAGTGGGGTCCTTCATTTCTTCCTGAAAGGAAGATGGTTTAGTCACAATACATTTTCTTATGAGATCCATGTATCTAGCAAATCTATCAGGACATTGTATCTATCTGTGCTGTGAAGTAGGGGCTCCTACATTTTGTGCAGCATCTAGTCTCAATCTGTCATCTTCCGTGGTGCGCTTTCTACCATTTCTGATGGATGGCTCTTCTTGAGTTGTTTCCTCCACTCTATGAAACTCCTCATGTGGCTGATCCACATCTTGAGACTCATCCTTGGGACCCGACAATTCCTCTTCTGCATGCAAGTCTAGTCCCTCTTAAGAGACAACTGCACGGATTTCCCCTCATCGAATTTTACATCCCGTCGCATAACAATCATATTATTGTTCGGAAAATACACATGATAATTATGGGGTGTTTCTGTGTACCCCAAAAATATCCCTACTTCAGCAGTCGGTTCCAGCTTCTTCCTAGAATCCTTGGTCACATGCACATAAACAGATGCACCAAAAATTTTAAAATGAGAAACATCCGGTTTCTTACCAGTAAAAGCTTCTTTAGGTGTACTCATGCTAAGTACTCTATGAGGAAAATGGTTCTGCACATAAACTACATTATTGCATGCTTCTACCCACAAATGCATTGGTAGGCCTCGATCATGCAACATCGCTCGTGCTGCACCCACGATCGTTATGTTCTTTCTCTCCGCAACCCCATTTTTCTGTGGGTTATGAGGCGCTATGAGTTCTCTTCAAATTCCTTCTTTGTTGCAGTAGTCTTTGAATTCATTAGAGATGTATTCTCCACCATTATCTCTCCTTAGAGCCTTCACTTGCTTCCCCGCCTCTTTCTCCACCAATGCTTTAAACTCACAGAACTTTGAGAATGTTTGATCCTTCTTCTGCATGAAGAATATCTAGCATTTACGAGAAAAGTCATCAAAAAAAATAACATAATACCTATGTTTTTCTATTGAAGCAACCGAGAATGGTCCACACACATCCGTGTGAATTCTCTCCAGGATCACCGAAGCACGATTCTCCTTTTCATGAAAGTTGGACTTTACATACTTCCCCAGGGTGCACCCCTTGCACTGATCTAACTGATCAAGTGTTCCCCTTGGAAGTCCAGTAGATATTTGTTGCATGATCTTCAAGGCTCCATGATGAAGATGGCCCAATCTCCTATGACATAATTCACCCTCATCTCGGCTCACCACTTTTTATGCCTTGCCTATCATGGCACCACAGCCATCTACCTCTAGCATGTAGAGATTCTTAACTCGAATCCCTATCTTCTTGACTTGACCCGTTGCTTTATGTCGTAGGTAGGCTTTACCACTGCTAAAAAAAACATCATAGCCTCTGTCCTCCAACATTGCGACTGAGACCAGGTTTTTCTTCAGACCTGGAACATGTATAACATTTTTCAATTGAAATGGTTTACCTAACTCCCTCTGAAAGGTAATGGTACCAATACCAGTTGCATTGTATCATCCATCATCGCCCATATCTATATGCATGTTGAGATCTTTCTCCTCCAAGTCAATGAAAGACTCTTTATCTCCCATCATGTGGAAGGAAGCGCCACTATCCAAACACCACATCGATCCTGATGCACTTGAAGCCATGCATGCGATCAAAGTGAAATCAAGCTCAAATTGTGAGACAAGAGCCTCACCAGTTGCAGATCCAGCAACCGTCCTTTTCTTCCTCTTCTGTGGACAGTTAGTAGCAAGATGCCCATGTTCGTGACAGTGAAAACACTTCACTTTGGACAAATCCATCTTCTTGACTTTAGACTTGGATTTTGGATGGAATTTCTTCCCTTTCCCTTTCCTTTCCTTGAAATTCAAAGAACAATCCTCTTCATCATCACGCTTTGATGAAGATCCATCTCTGGTGTTCCACCTAAACTCCTCCTGCACTAGATCCGACCATAGTCATTCCCAATCCAAAAAAATTTCCCTTCCATTCACAAAGTCTTGATAACTATGCCAACTCTTGGGAAGCCCTAGGAGCGCCAAGCTCACCAAATCATCAGCAGTGACTATTATTCCCACACTTCCAAGCTCATCCCGACATTGGACAAACTTCTTGAGATATTTTGGAATGGTGTCACCCTTCTCCATCTTGATCTTCCTGAGTTTATCTTTGAGCACCAATTTCCTATGGTCGCTACTATTTTGGAACAGATCTGTCAAAACCTTCCACGTTGCATGTGGTGTGGTTTTCCCATGGAGACTTGAGACAATGTGGTCTCGTACTCCTTCCAACAAAATCCTCCTCACCTTCGCCACTTTCTTTTGCCATGCATCAAGATTTGCAGTGTCTATCGCATCTGACTTAGGAACATCGTTGTCAATGTAACCCTTCAAGCCATTGTCTTGGAGTACTGCTTCCATCCAATCCTTCCAATAAATGTAGTTGGAGCTTCCCTCGAGTGCATACTCCAACCTCAAGCCATTGAAAGACATCTTCGATCTTGAATCAAGTGTCGCACCAAGAAAATCTTGCAAATTCAAATGTTATCCAACCCAAAAAAACTCAACTACCACAATCCCTCTTCCCTGGCAGGTTCACACTGCTCCTGAGAGTAGCCTGAGGGAAGTTCACACCCTGCCTGTGTGTAGCCTCCGAACTTTCCTGGGAAGTTTGAACCCTGCTTGTGTGTAGCCTCCAAACTTTCCCGAGAAGTTTGCACCCTGCTTCACTATAGGGTGAGGAGAGTTCGCACCCTGCCTGTGTATAGCCTGTGAACTTGCTTGGGAAGTTTGCACCCTGCTTCACTGTAGGGTGAGGGGAGTTTTCACTTCTCCCTTAAGCAACCTGCGAGAATGTTAATGAATTTCGCACCCTGCCTTTGTCTAGGGTGCGAGAATTTCTTCTTTGAGAACTGAGCGTAGTCTACAGTACTAAAGTTCGCACCCTGCTAGAGATGAGACCTGCGAGAATGAATTTATGTTCGCACCTCACTTCCGTGGCCTCCGTGGCTCTGATACCATGTAGAAATTTCAATACAAATTAAGTATTTCCTACGATTCTCCTGATCTAACAATTACACCACTGTTAAATATAGAATCACTTCTACTATTATTCTTGCGGAAAATTAAACCACAATCACAAAGTGAAATATCAAGAAAACATAACACAAAAGTTTTACCGGGCAAGCATAAAGCTAAAAACCCCACTATCATATATTATGTATATCATGAATCATGAAACAATCTCATACAAAACTCTAATCCAAGAGCTCTTAGTACAATACAATCGTCAGACACTGTCATACACAAATCAGCAAATACATGTGTCAATTATCCGTGTCCAGACAGCCTGCCTCCTCTGCACAATCTCTGCAATTCGAATTCTCACAATCCAATCATTGACAAATTGCCTAGTTTGCACATGCTCATAATCATATTCACTGCATGTGTGATCAAATCACAACTAATAGCCAAAGTGTCCCTTTCACCTGTTATCTCAACTGGGTCTCCACTGGATCTGACATGCATGTAGTTAACCGTGGTGAATCTTCAGTTGCATGTGAGTTCACTGATTAACTGAACTCTCACTAGTGCATGTTTAGTTACAACTAGTACAACTGATCTTAACTCACTTAACTACACTTATAATTCTGTTACAAATCCAACTCACTCAGTTATGAATGAAATAATAGATTAATATTTATTGTCCAATTTATTTAAGGGAAAAGTAAATTAGACACATGTTTCTTGTTGACTTTTCAACAAAAGGTGTTGTTATTCTTCCATAGTGTCGAACAAACTTGCGGTAGTAACCTGTCAAACCCAAAAATCCTCTAAGATTATTCAATGTTTTGGGAATCAATTAGTCCATCATGGCCTTAATATTGTTAGGGTCTACCTTGACAGCTTCATGAGATACAATATGACCCAAATACTCTACCTCCTTCACTCCAAAGGAACATTTGGATGGTTTGGCATATAGTTGTTTCTCCTTTAGTAGTTGTATCACCTTATCAACATGTCTCACATGATCCTCCCAAGACTTGCTATAGATTAGTATATCATCAAAAAATACTAACACAAATTTTCGAAGGAAGGGCTTGAAAATGGAATTTATCAACCCTTGGAATGTGGAAGGTGCATTTGTAAGGCCAAAAGGCATGACCAAGAATTCATAATGGCCTTCATGGTTCGGAATGTTGTTTTGGGGATATCTTCTTCCTTCATTCTAATCTAATGATACCTTGAATAGAGATCCAACTTTGTGAAATAAATTGCTCCATGTAGTCCATCTAACAATTCATCAATGACAGGAATGGGAAACTTATCTTTAATAGTGGTGTTGTTGAGCTCTCTATAATCTGGACACATATGCCATGAGCCATCTTTCTTGAATACCATTACCACTGGTGCAGAGTAAGAACTTTGTCTAGGACTAATAATGCCATCCTCTAACATTTCTTCAACCGTGCGCCCAATTTCAGTCTTCTGGGCATAAGGGTATCTGTATGGCCTAATGTTAGGAGAAACACTCCCAGGAATTAGGTGAATATCATGATCATGATTTCGAGTGGGTGGAAGACCTTTGGGAATATCCTCAAATAATTTGTAATGCTTATCAATGATCCCTTGGAGATCTAGAGGAATAGATGGCTTATATGTTTGAACATCTAGTGAGCATAATTGTGCAATAACACCTTGATTTCCCTTTTTTAATAATTTAGTCATGCCATTAGAGCTTATCACCTTACCGATTTTCCCTGTGATACCTCTTAACTCAATTTGTTTTCCTTCCAATGAAAATTTCATGAAAAAATTTTGAAAATTAAAATCCATTGTTCCTAATGATTGTAACCATTGGCTTCCTAGTACAACATCAGCACCACCCATGGGTATATCAATCATTGAACTATTCATTACATATTCCCCCATAGTAAGATTGATCTTATTTCATTTTCCTAAGAAAATTGATAGTTCCTCCATCTGCAATCATTACTTGAAACTATGACGATGGATATACAAAGCAATTGAGAGCTTTGGATAATTTATAGTGAATGAAATTATGAGTACTGCCAGAATCAATTAGGACTATTACCTTTTTATTTTTGATATATCCTTCGATATTGAGGGTTTGAGGAGTGTTAACTCTAGCCAATGCATTACACGATATTCTGGGAGTCAACTCTTCAGATGAAATTGCTTCTAAGTTTTCATCTTGAGATGGTTCTTGTTCTTGTTCTTGTTCTTGTTCTTGTTTTTATTCCTCTTCACAATCTATGTAGAATAATTTCTTCTCACCACAGTTATGTCCCTTACTGTACTTGTTGTCACAATTAAAGCATAAACCTTTTGCTTTTCTTTCCTCCAATTGTTGAGGTGTCAACCTTGTAGGTTGAGGTGTTTTAGAAGAAGGATAATTATTCTCTCTATAGATGTTAGGATTGGTCCTTCTAGTAGCCATAGCCATATTTTTACTTTCAACATTTCTTTCCACCCTAAATGTATTCTTCAATGATTTGGGTTCCCAAAGGAGAACCTCATGTTGAATGTTATCCTTTAAATTTCCTATGAATACATCAATCAAATGCTCATCTGGAATATTTGTTAACTTTATATTCAATCTTTGGAAGTTCTCAATGTGATTTGTAACTAAACCCTTTTGCTTGAGATTTATCAATTGGCTAAAGAAGGTATTTCTCCTTGTATCCTCATAGTGTGTTATCATTTCTTCCGTGAAAATTGTCCATGTGATGAGTGATTTACGAGAACAAAGCCATCGATACCATACAAATTGATTGGGTTCTAAATATAAAGAAGCAATTCGTACCTTTTGTGTATGTGGAACATTATGTAGATCAAATAATTTCTCCATCTGAAATATCCATGTGATTGGGTCCTTTCCATCAAACTTCCTCATATTGATCTTAGGAACGTGGTTGGTCTTCAACCCAAAGTTGGAGTTTATCCATTCTTGATTCACCTTCCTTATGTCCTCATCATGAATTTCATGGGATACAGTTTCACTTTCATGTGTCCTCTCTATTAGGAAATTTTTCAATCCTTCCATGATCTCCCCTTTTAAACCATCCATCTTAGTATTTATTGCCTCCAACTTAGCTTCCGTTGAATCCATCATCTCTTGTAGTTCATATTTTTTTATTGTCTTATTTTGTAAATCATTTATGTCCCTACGTATTTCTTCACCTTCATCAAGAGTCCAAGTAGGATTGTATGGAGGCTTATTCGGTGTATAAGTTCCCTTTTTTGGTGGCATTTTGGACAAGTATCACTTTAAACCTTGATTTTGAGGTGGTTCTGCTAGACAATCTTACTTTTATTGTATCTCCAAAATTTTGGCCCTTTTGATCATGAAATTTTATTTTTTGTATCTCTCTGATATTTCTTCTCTACAATTCCATAGGTCTGATCAAAATTGGATGTGCCAAGTGGAATTTACAGTAACTTCCCACCAACTTGTTAATTTGTTGCCTTTCCCAGAGATCTAACTTGTATAGCGTGCCCCACACAACATAATTGATATAAAATTCTGAAACTTGTACCATAACTACTAAGGGTTGTCCATTATCCAATGCAACTAGTCTCACTCAATTTGGATACTCTAGGAAGAATATATGATTGTTTTACCCGAAACGCCTTCTTTAGACTAGTCAATAGGACTAGTCAAATACCCTATCTTCCATAGGGTGTATCTACAAATGTAATATGACCCAGAAGCTGAAATTTTTACGAAAGATATCTTACTAATTTATGTGAATATCCTATGGAGTTCTGGGTCTGAAACATTACGGAAAAAAAATTTATAGCAAAAATTCTGCAATGAATCAATTCAGGATGATTCCCAAACCCTATCTTACAAAGGTTGTATCTCCGAAAGTATAAAGCCTCAGGAGCTGAAATTTTAACCCAACATACCTTCATTCGTATACTAAATATCCTCCAAGTTGTTCCTTCTAAATCATTGTAGAAAAAACGTTATAGTGAAAATTTCAAGGTCTCTCAGATGTAGCAACGAAACCCCAAGACCTTGAGCTCGGATACCATATGTTAGGAACCAAGTATCAATATAGCATAGAAAAACCTCAGAATAAGTACTCAACGCCTTGAAAAAGAGAGAAATTCAGATAATAAGCCTCTTCGAGGGGGAAACCTCCTTATGCCCACATAAATGTCCAAATACAAGATGATTCCAAATGAAAATGTCTCCTTGGTATATATAGGAGACTAGGAGGTATAATTACAATTAATGGACTAAAGCCGACATAAATAAAATAACATTACTAATGTAATATGCACCAATTTAGGGGTAATGAGCCACTATTTAGGGCTTAACATTTTATGTGGTCAGTCTTCTGCAGCAATGTGTTTCCATTAAATTGTATGTGATTACATTTACAACTCAATACAGAAGTATTGATCTTGTCTATCCAAGATCACTAGCCCCAAAATATATAGTTCACGCACCAAAACCAATGCACGTGGAACTTTTGGGTTGTGGGCACTCTTTATTTAGTGCACCACCCTCGCTCCCTTACACAGGTGCGCATTACACCATGGCTTATATATAAAAGGCTTCTCTGGAATTTAAAACCTGCACACTATGCCAATGTGTGTTGATTCTAGGGTTGTGTGCCTTTTCCTTCAGTGCGCCATCCTTTTTCACTTACACGTGTGTGCCCTGCATATCTTAAGTTGTTTCACTTTTAGTGTGCCATTCTTGTGTACTTACACAGGTGCACACCAAAACATTAACTGCGCACTCTATCATTCTACAACTACATGCACCCATTTGGTGTTAGATTCTCGCACACTAACTTAATGCGTACAGAACCAAACCAAAAAAATTATTACTTCATCTCACTAGATAATAAGTAAAGTATAGTTACAATTATATGTACAATTATGGGGTTCATCCTAGGGGTATTACACTGTCTATCTCAATTGTGCCAACTTCCTAAAGTGTATCTCAGGGTCCTTCTTATCAAACTTGTCCATCAAAATCTGAGTGAATTCCACATATGAAGTGATTTTTCCATTCCCTAATGTTACCAGCCCATGGTACCACCATTTGTGAGATTCTCCTTCCAAGTGAAGGGTGGCATACTTAATTTCTTCTTCCTCGGTCATTGCGTTAAGTTGGAGGTAGGTGTCCAACTTATGTACCTAGTTCTTGGTCATGCTCTTTGTAGGCCCATCAAAGGGTGGGATAGTCAACCTTCCCACCTTATGAATGAGCTCATAGTTATGTGGACTATCCGCTCTTATGTTCCCCTCCCTAGGTTTGTACTTTTGTTTTAGGTTTCAGAAGTCATTATAGGAAACTTTCTCATGGAAATATTCATCTATCATCTCATACTCCTTGTATGATGTTTTAATATCAAGCCTCTCATCTATTTTCTCGTGTGCTTCTGTAGGTTTACCTATGAGAAACTGTGGTAATAAGGTAGGGATATTTAGGCTCCTGCTCTAAGTTGGGTTATGGTTATTTCTACTCTTCGTATGTATTTTTTCACCCCAATGGGATCCATTGGGTCCACCTTGACCCATACTATTCGTACTCCCATGTTGTCCCACCAACTGTGTGAGCACCTCAAGCATCTGTTGATCGAACCTTGTTGTATATGTTTGTCTCTAATATGACTCATTATGTCCCTTGACCAGATCTTTTAATATTTGGAGCATAGTCCCTTCATTGTTGTCTCCCATGCTTCCTTTTGGTTTTGATTCTGTGTGGTTTTCTTTTTTTTCTCTTTCTGGTGACTCTCGAGAGGCCTTTCCTCCATGACCTTTTCTTATAGTAATTAATGTAGTCACGGGCTTGCAAAACCACCATCTCTAATATCACTATAATTTGCCCAACCAAGACAGGAGGGGAAATTATGTTTTATGTCCAAAATTTGTTATTCATTCTTATGTCTAGCCCAATTTGTCTTTACCTTCTCCCCCGCCTATCAATCATATTGTCTAAGTTTCCCCTGTCCACTCACCAGTTTAGTCCTCGCATGCTAGCAAAAGGTTGAAAATCGAGGCCCACCATGCCCCTGACAAAGGAAAAGCCACTTCTGCCCCTTCCTCACCCTCCAATGGCTCTGATAAATCCATGTCCTCCTGGATTCTTTTGAGGGACAATTGTTCTCATGTGATCACCGATATTAGGCCTAAGAACTTAGCACAGCCAAAGGCAAATTCAAAGAGATCAAAAGGTGACAGCAACAACAAGGGAAATATTGCATCTCATAGTGGAAAATATGGATTTTAAGTTTTATTTTATTTATTGTCGATGAAAATTGACTTCAGAAGTTTTGGACAACATGTTTTTTTTTCGATATATGAGTAATATATTTCTTTTGAAAATAAATTCAAATATCAATGAGATAAATTGTCAAACATGAATGTGATGATGGGAGTCACAAGGAGGGATGTTTTTGTTTAATTAACTAGTTATGCTATGATTGTTACGAGCTAAAGGGGAGTCACAAGGGGTCCAACCTACTAGTTATTATTCATTTTAAACCCTTATTATGATTTATTACTTTTCCCCCTAACTAAAAATTTGGTCGAGTTTTTAGTTAACTTAACTAATGAAGTAGTTCAACTACTTCAACCAATTCTAATTTTCTTAAAGGCAAAAGGAAAGTGAGGAACAAGAGGAGAATAGAAGGAGAAGCATACTAAGGTTTGATCTTGGAGTTTGTGTTGAGATAGTTCAGTTTTCATTCATTCCTTAATTTATCACAAGCCTAATTATTTTTTATGATAGTAGGGTCTTATTGTAGACAACAAGATTCAAGGTTGAATTACATCATTCGAACACTTGTTTTTTAGAGGTATTGATCTATCTTTGATAGTATGTGTAGAATTTTCTATTTGTGAATTAGTTTTCATGACTGACAAAGGCTATTGTACAGAGTCGAGTGGGCAACAATATGTGGCAAGTTGATCCATATTTTAGAGTTCATTTTTATATTTTCTGTCAGAGGTCCTTTTGTATGTTTCATCAGGGATGTCTAATTTTGACTTTGGTCCAAAACTTCTTCACGAAATTTTGTAAAGAGAAAGACTCTTTGATGAATTGGAATGAAATAAAGAAATTATTTATGTCTTGTCTGTATTGATTATCGACTTGGTGTATTTACGTCTGTCTCTACATTTATTTCATCATCTATTGTATTCAGAAAAATACATAAATAATGAATTTTCCAGCAAGCTTTTATTTATAAAAAACCAACCTAAGCACTTGTAATCAATACTTGTGATTTAGGATATTAATTTTGATGGCTATAAACATAGGGTGATATTCTCGTCTATTTTTCTTTAGCCAAGCATAATATGAAAATGCTTGAGTAAGATCATTTCATATCTTTTCCCCAACATTTATTTGGTGACCATACTGGGGAGATCTTCAATATATCTCTGGTTAATTTTTATGCTTGATTAGAATCGAATACATCTATTTTTCTGATATTAATTCTTTGGTTGTTTTATTTCTTAATGATTGTGCTTGTTGCAAAGTGGCCCAATATTGAGCCCGGTCTTCAAGATCATACCATCATTGCTTTGAATCTGTTCAACACAATTTTAAACACTGCCAAGACTCATGTTGATCTTAATCATTCATGGGCAGCAATTGAACGAGATATTAGTACCCAAGAATGTTGGGAATCAATCAACAGTAACCTTCTTGATCCTTCATTTTTGGCCTTACTTTCATTTCCTTAGACTCTCGTGTTTCTAGAAGAAGAAGAGGCTTATCACCTTAAATTAATAATGTTGTTGAAATAGGAAGAAGGAATGTTGTTTTTTCAACCCAATGAAGTGCTCTAAGGAGAACTTTGTCTTATTATTCAAGTTCGTCCTTTTATCCCTCACCCATAATCCACAATATAGCATCTAGTGGTGGCTCTGGTGTCACTGGAAGTGCTTCCTCCTCTCAGTATTCATCTTCGTCAGTGATTGGTAGCTTATATAGCCACCATATCCATGTCCAGACTACCACAAATCCCACCAAAGTCATTAAAAAGTATGGGATTTTTCAGTTCGAAGAAGACGCCACAACCACATTGTGGCATGTGTCCTCTCCTCTTAACTTAGCACCTATTACTCATCCACTTCCTAAATTCAAAGAGAACCTCCCTAGGGTTTTCGTGAAATAACATTGTCACTACAAACGAACACCTGGTGAAATTTTCTAATGCTTGTCACAACATAGGGGCCAATGACAATGATACTTGCATGCGCTTATTTGTCAATTCCTTGGAAGGGAAGGGAAGGTTGATTTCTTTGACCTTCCTCCTAAGATTATGTCTACTTGGGAGGAATCAGTTTATAGATTCAGATCCACCTATGGGCAATCAAAAATCCCAACTGAGTAGTTACGGGAGTACAATAACATTGCCTATAAGGATGGTGAAACCATCAAGTCCTTCAACTTGTGTTTCACTAAGTTATACAATCAAATCCTTGAACTCATTCGACCTCGGAACCAAGCCGCTTTCATGAATTATTACAATACATTACCTTCCCCCTATTTTCATAGGCTTGAGGAAAAATCCATTGATAATCTTGGTTCCACGTTGCATACTTGTTTAGAGTATGAAGAACAGCTTGAAAGAACAAGTCTTCACTAGGGAGAATAGGTTAAACAGATAGACATGTACTCCCTCTTACAGCTAGTACAAGATATGAATAATCGTATGATAGCATATGAGCGAAAAGGAACTGTCTCCCCTCTCACCCCTGGAGCTTCATCCTCTTCCGCACCCCCCTCTAGGAATCCGATTGAAAATAATTTCCAGCCTAAAGCTATCTTGCCCTGAAGTTGGTGTAACTTTTGCGAGGAACAACACGAGGAAAACACATACGAGGTAAGAAAGAGTACCATAGATAATATCTTTGGTAAAAGACCAGAAACTACCATCGTTGTCCTAGATTTTGCAGAGCCAGAATATGTCATGATCATAAATACTAGGAACAAATCCTACGCTCCCAAAGGCAAATATGATCCTCCCCTCAACTCTTCTAGCCCAATCTCATCTTCACCAGCTGCTACGGTTCAGGTTTCTAAGGTTCCTAACACTCAAGAAACAACTTCCCCTCTCCCCTCTTCCAAATACAATATTCTAAATCATTTGGCCAGCATCAAAGCATATGCAACCCTTCTGGACATGGTTATCGTCCCTGAACAATAGAGGCATATGAAAAAATTCATCGAAGGAAAATCTTCCATTGTATCCAACCTCAATGAAGAGGTAAACTAAGAGGATTCGTCTGTAAATAAAATAGGTGTACATAATGTTAGATACCCTATAAAAAAAAATCCCCTTTTTTATATTTCTATAAATATTATCGATAAGATCGCCCATTGTTTCCTCATTGATGGCGGTTCAGGCCCAAGTGTGATGTCGAAGATTATTATGGAAGAGTTAGTCTTGTCTTATACAAATAAAAACTCCAGAAGCATGCTCTCTTATAATAGTCTACAACAAACAACCATAGGCGAGATTAAAGATGTGACCTTAGTTTTGTGCGCACAGCCTGAAATAAGGACAACCCTTAGTATTCAAGTAATTGAAATGCCAGTAAACAATTACTCAATCATCCTGGGAAGAGATTGGTAAGCTTTAACAAGTGGATACCTCTCACTCAATGAAACACATTTATCCGTTCCTCAGAATGGTAAAAACATTATAGTCCTTAGAGAGGGAAGGATTTCACCTTACATAGAGAGTGTCACACAACCTAATGTAAACTATATCGAAGAGGACCTAGGAGTGTATTCCATCTTTGTTGAGGAGGATAACATTCCATTGGAACAAATTGATTTGGATGATGGTATGTAGCACATGCACTTAGATGGTTCATGCACAAATGAAGGGAATGGAGCTGGAATTGTCTTGATTTATCATGTAGGAAAAATCCATAACTTTTCTTATAGGTTGGAGTTTTCTTGCATGAGCAATGTCACCAAATTCGAAGATTTATTATTAGGCATTGAAAACGCCTATAATCTTGGTTGTGGTCACCTTTCATTTTTGGGGGACTCCGATCTTGTTGTGAACCTTGTATGTATGATTTACTCCCCTAGAAACAAGTTGATGAAATGATACACCCAAACTGTTTGGGCACTTATCTCGAACCTATTATCTTTCAACATCACTCATGTTAAGAGGGAATTGAACTCAATAGTTGATCGGTTAGTTTTTTTTGCATCCTCTCCTACTTGACAAATGCTGCCAGATAGACCTAATTGTACTTTTCAATCTCTATATCATCCACATATCCCTGACAATATATAATCTTGGCAGGTCTTCCCTAATGATGAGATCATTTGTGATTTCATTCAGAATGAACATTTTAAGCCCAAGGAAATTATATCCATAGAAGATGACAAAATCCCTTAAGGCTTGACTCCTCTAGAGAGTTCGTTTTCATCGAGTGATGTAGGAAATAAAGAGAAACAGAAAGAAGAGGAGTTGAAAAGTAAGGTGAGTGAAACCATATCCTTGAACATTGGGACACCCGAAGTTCCAAAGAATCTTAAAATAGGTGCCCAATGTTCTGATGAAGAAAAAATGAAGTTTTCCAAGATACTTGGTGGATTTCAAGATGTTTTTTCTTGGTCTTATGAGGATCTTTGTGGTTTTGATCATGGTCTTATACAGCATGTTATCCCCATCAAGGAAGACATGAAACCATTTAGGCAAAAACAAAGACCTATTAACCCTACATTGAAAGAAACTATTCAAAGGGAGTTGGAAAATTTCTTAAGGGTTGGAAACATCTTTCCGGTCAAGTACCTTGAATGGGTTTCCAAATTGGTACCTTCTCTGAAATCCACTGATCATATTAGCTTCTGCATTAATTTTCTCACACTCAGTCTGGATATTATGAAAAATCCCTTCCCTCCCCAAAATATGGAAATGATTATAGAGCAGGTTGTAAGGTCACAGATGAGGCCCTTACTTGACATTTTTTTTGGTTACAATCAAATCAAGGGAAAAAAAGGAAATGCTCACAAAACCACTCTTATCACTAGTTGGGGTACCGTGACTTATGAACGTATTGTTTCTGGCTTACCTAATGCAAGTACCACTTTTAAAGGGTACATACAATTAACTTCTGACAAATTGATTAGTATTCATATTTATCTTGACGATCTCATTGTATGCATTAAAGGGCTGATTATTACCTTGGAGTTTCAAGTGTTATGGCTAGGCCCTTTCACGATCTCTTTTGTCCTGGGTACTAATTCTTACATTCCAAATGATTTACAGGAGCATTTTTTTTCCTACAACACTAACGGTTCTCACTTGAAACATTACGTGGAACCAATGTGAAAAGTTCTAACATTGTTTGGATTTTTTGTATATTAGTTGTCTAGCTCTACTTTCTTTTCTATCACTGTTTTTCATTTCGGCTTTACAGTAGTTTTATTTTATTTTTCTAATTTTAATCATTTCATACTGCTTTTACATTTCTGTCATTTTATCTCTGTTGTTTTGAATTCCGCAATTTTAATTATGTTATGATTTTTATTTATTTTTCGTCTTTTAATTGATTTTGGTCAAGAATAAGATGTTGGATCAGTTATGCCACACTGACACTCCTGCAAGGTATTGTTAGTCAATAACAATCAATATTACACAGTTGTTACGATGTTCCCCTAGAAGCACTTGAATTTTCTATCTGCTTTCACTATTGTCTTTTAAAAAAAAATGGTTATCTCCCGCTTTTGCTTTCCTTTTCTTCATTCATTTGAGAATTTAAGAGAGCAAGTCCATAATTTTTCTCCTTGAAGCAAAGAGCAAATTCTAGTTAAAAAATTATGCACTGTGGAAAAACCCCTCATACGTAAAAAAATTCATGAGTTATTCTTGGTTCTTATCTTCCCCCTATTGCATAAAATTAAATCTGTTCACTTCCCCCTATTGCATAAAATTCTTGGTTATATCTTCTCGCCTTGTTGTTCTTGGTCTGTGAAACCATGAGTTCTGATTTCTAAAACTGTTGAAAACAAATTTCCCTGTGGAGTCACCAGTTTGTTGGCGATACAAATCGCAACGAGGATTTTTCTCGCAAAGTATTGCTAAAGCCTATTATTATAATCTAACGATATATATAATACTAGTAGGTGGGACCCCCTTGTAGATTGGAGGATCAGATCTGGTTCTTATTTGATGTTATGTTTTTGTTCGACACTGCTTACAGGTTTGAGCATGATTGACGTTCAAATGTTGGTTCTATTCGCAACAAATGGGTGATATAAAATTCATGCTATGTGTGAGTTTCTTTACTCTAAATTCTCAATTCCATGTCATGAGCGCTTATGTGAACTGTTATTTCTATGCTAATTGCACCATGATCTATTATATATTGCACCTCCACAAAACATATGTTAGTCATGGAAAAGGATTAAAGAAATATGGAAAAAATATAAGAAATTAAACTATGCTACTATGCTACACTAAATGCATTGAAATTAAGGGATTGTTGTTAGTCTTGGCTAATGAGGTTAGTGGCTATATGATTTATTGAGTTATATGGAAACACATGTGATATGTGTTATGGTGTGGTTAGCAATGGTTAATGTGACATAGGGTGGCACATTTGGAAAGTAATGGATATTGGTTTCGATGCATGGATTAATTGGATGGATTAATGGAGGGTTGGATGGTGTGTACAAAGTAATTGAATGAATAGAGGATGGAAGCGATGTGAATTTACTGCACGTCACTCCATACCTCTCCCACTGGCCATCACCCTAGCTTAGCTATTTTTCGATTGTGCTTCGTTGTGGTTAAGCTCCAATTTTTAAGCAAAGGAAGAACTTCTAGGCCAAGCTCGCGTTTTTAAGGTTTTTTGGTTACAGGTATGTCTTTTTCGCCATCCATGAACCCGCTCTAGTTATGAAATAGATATTAGCTCGGTGATGTATGGGTCTATGCTTTTCTTAAGAATGGAAACTATGTAAACTTGTGATATTTCTCTGGAATGGTTGTTGTGCGGTTTTCGTTGCAAATGGGAAAAGATGGTTGAAATCACAATTTCATTAATTATTCTGAGTGGTAGAAGCCATGAAAGCTCTCTATTGTCCTTATGAGTTTTTTTTTAGGGTTCAGACTCGACCAGTTGTCTCCACACAGTTATTGTCACCTCACCTGGTCATATTGTTGTTATGGGTTGTTGGGTTTGATTTCGAACCACTTGGTGTCACTGTATATCGTTTCACCTGGGTATGGGCTCGTTTATACTATTGGTGTCTGTGTATTTGGTTATGATGGCTATTATGCCAAGGGGATTTCCTTGAGGTTGATTTATATTTCATGGCTCTGTTTTATACCAGTATTACTCAGGTTGATTGGGGAAAACTGCGACGGTTATGCTCTGCGTGTTCTAGGTGTTATTTATTGGCCCGTGAGGGACCTCTGCTCCTCTGTTCATAATCTCTCCTTCCTGTTGAACTCTCTCCTTGTCTTTCAAATCTATGGGTGATATGGCCTATGTGTCCCCCATGTTGTCCTAAATGTTTCTCATCTACTGTTGGTGGTCGTTTCCAACCTCCCTGTGTTGGTTACTCAGAGCCCACCCTTGATTATTTTAAGCCTGATTTGGTAAATGAGCCAGTTATTTTTGGTCGGGCACATGGTCAACTGTTACGATTTGGTGGAGCATCGTCAAAAGTGGTTGATTATTAGTTATCCCTGATTAATAGCATTGACAGTGGTTTTTGTGATTGGTTTATAATCATTGTATTCTTTTATTATGGCAATTGATTCGATAGTTCAGCTTGGTTAATTGGTTGATTCAAGTAATGAAGTGGGCACACAGTTGTTGCCTCTTGGTTGTAACAGTTGGATTGTTGACTCAACATTGTTTTATGGTTGATCGGGAATATGCCTCTTTTCTTTATGCGTTGGGTTGTGTGTTTCCTACAACATGATATAGGTTGAAATAATGGTTGTTGTTACTGTGTGTTTTAATTGTAAATCGGGAGTATTGCAATTTAAAATCGTATTAGTTGTGGCGTGGTTGTCCACTGTATATGTTATGGATATCGTTTGATTACACCATTATATATGGGCACGTTTTTTATAACAATATGGTTTTGTTGCAATTTTATTGATTAGAGGAATGGAATCGGGCACGATTTTTGTGTTTGTGTTTGATTTGAAGAAATAATTCATGGACAGTGGTTGATGTTTCGATGGAACAGAGTGGAAACAAGTGACCGTGTGTTCATTTAGAAATTGTTTGAAATATTAAATGGGACAAATGGGAAGAAACAAAACTCTTATATAGGTTGTTTTGGAAGGCATATTATTTTCAGTTGAAAGACACTGTGTTAAAGATTTAATTGCAAACAGTGAGCAATTTAATACAAAAAAATGATGAATTATACACAGTGGTTGTTTAATTGATCATAGTGACTATTTGGTTAGTATTGGATCTTTTTCTTTTAATAAATAATTGTTTTATGGAATTTCTTAATTAATTTTTCAAACAGTAACCGCTATTTTCCCCTACCATTTTTTTCGCTTTATGCTAATTACAATCCTCTCACCTTCCCATATTCATTACTCACTCCCTGTTCCTAAAATTTAATTACAGTTAAGAGAAGATTTTTATTGTGACAGTTTAAGATATAGGGATGGATTATAGTGATACATTCTTTGGTTTACATTTCAGTTGATTGATGTTATCAGTGAACAGTAACCATGTTCTTTTTCCCCTCATTTTAACATTTTTTTTCTCAATACAAACCCCTCGCATATCCCAGAACCTTTGTTCACCCCCTACTGATTGACAATGGTTAAACAATTTGTATGGATGGGATTGCATGAGTCTGATATGTTGCTAAGCTAAAATTTATTTCATATTTTAAAAGAGTTGTCATGTATGGTTGTTAGAGGAACTATTTTCTAATCAATCATGGATGCAGGAATGAGCTTTTTCAGCCGAGGTAGCCATGCCAGAGGTAACTGGAACAGGGGTCCTAGAAGGCATAGATTCTCCATTCACTTTGATGTTGGCCAGCAAGAGTTATGTCAGTTATTTTAGGCTAGGTTTTTCAATTAGATTGGGCAAGGAGTGGTCCAACCTAGGCCTGAGAGGCCTCTATTCCAAGATCCATAAGTCCCCGGTATTCTTGTGCCCCCTCATGTCTCATTGCAACCCAAGGTTCCCAAAAATGACAGATGGCAAGAGATTTTCCACCCAGCAGTCTCCCAACATCATGCCTGGCCCAATTTGTCTTTACCTGCTCCCCCGCCTATCAATCATATTGTCCAAGATGCCCCTGCCCACTCACCATTTCAATCCTCACATGCTAGCAAAAGGTTGAAAACTGATGCCCACCATGCCCTTGACAAAGGAAAAGCCATTGTTGCCCCTTCCTCACCCTCTAATGGCTCTGATAAATATGTGTCCTCCCGGATGCATTTGAGGGACGATTGTTCTCGTGTGATCAACAAGATTAGGCCTAAGGGCTCAGCATAGCCAAAGGAAAATTCAGAGAGATCAAAATGTGACAGCAACAACAAGGGAAATATTGCATCTCAAAGTGGAAAATATGGATTTTAAGTTTTATTTTATTTATTGTTGATGACATTTGACTTCAGAAGTTTTGGACAACATGTTTTTTTTGGATATATGAGTAATATATTTATTTTGAAAATAAATTCAAATATCAATGAGATAAATTGTCAAACATGAATGTGATGATGGGAATCACAAGGAGGGATGTTTTTGTTTAATTAACTACTTATGTTATGATTGTTAAGAGCTAAAGGGGAGTCACAAGGGATCCCACCTACTAGTTATTATTTATTTTAAACCCTTATTATGATTTATTACTTTTCCCCCTAACTAAAACATTGGTTGAGTTTTTAGTTAACTTAACTAATGAAGTAGTTCAACTACTTCAACCAATTCTAATTTGATTAAAGGAAAAAGGAAAGGGAGGAACAAGAGGAGAATATAAGGACAAGCATACTAAGGTTTG
Source organism: Picea engelmannii (assembly GCA_009831015.1). Lineage (NCBI taxonomy): Eukaryota > Viridiplantae > Streptophyta > Pinopsida > Pinales > Pinaceae > Picea > Picea engelmannii. The sequence continues at coordinate 150,640 of ML800071.1, forward strand.
CTCTTTGAGTTTGTGTTGAGATAGTTCAGTTTTCATTCATTCCTTAGTTTATCACAAGCCTAATTCTTTTTTATGATAGCAGGGTCTTATTGTAGACAACAAGATTCAGGGTTGAATTACATCATTCAGACACTTGTTTTCCAGAGGTGTTGATCTATCTTTGATAGTCTGTGTAGAATTGTTTGTTTGTGATTTAGTTTTCATGACTGAAAAAGGCTATTGTGCAGAGTTGAGTGGGAAGCAATCTGTGGCAAGTTGATCTAGCTTTTAGAGTTCAGTTTTTTATTTTCTGTCATAGGTCCTTTTGTATGTTTCATCAAGGACGTCTAAGTTTGACTTTGGTCCAAAACTTCTTCATGAAATTTTGTAAAGAGAATGACTCTTTGGTGAATTGAAATGAAATAAAGGATTGTTTTATTTCTCATTTGTCTTGATTATCGACTTGATTTATTTACTTCTGTCTCTACATTTATTTCATCATCTGTTATATTCATAAAAATACATAAATAATGAATTTTTCAACAATCTTTTATTTATAAAAAACTAGCCTAAGCACTTGTAATCAATAATTGTGAGTTAGGATATTAATTTTGATGGCTATAAACATAGGGCGATATTCCCATCTATTTTTCTTTAGCCAAGCATAATCTGAAAATGCTTGAGTAAGATCATTTCATATCTTTTCCTCAATAATAGTATTTCGAGAGGTGTCGGATTAGTAAGGTTCTCAAGCTTAACATGGCGCACCAAACATGGAGAAATTTCTTTTTTGCGAATGAATTGGTTAGTTGCTTCTTTCCCAGGAAGCAACGAAGGTGTAGTGTGAGCCATTGAGGTAAGCACATAAGTGCACCCCTCATGGTGAAGGTGGTATTGATGGGATTTTTCATCTAGTAAACATTGTGTCTATCTTGTTGGTAGGGGCGACCCATCAGTAGGTGGGAAAAATCTAAAGGGTCCAATAGAAAAAGTGGTGGCACAACACCAGGTGATAGTGATACAGGGTCCTCCCTTTTGTACCCAGCCAAGTTGATAAGGATTCGGGTGGTGGTAAGTTGCAAATTCTAGACTAATTCTTGGAAGAAGATATTCTTATGGATGTCATTTTCCAAAATGAGTGTGGCGAGTTCATATTTAATTTGATAGTTATGAGTAAAGAGGGGAACATTAGTCTGACCTAGTTTGGGAGTAGTCATGAGGATGAGGGAGGGATCGGCTTCTGTGGGGTTGTCAAGAGATATAATTTATTGTTGTTTGGGGAGTTTATTGGGAGTGACCTTTGTAACCAATGTTTTATTGGTATGTAAATTTGTAAGAGCGTGACAGTCCACAGAGTTGTGTGAATTGGTCTTATGAAAATTGCATCATAGCGCATTTTTGGGCGCAGGAGGAGAAGTAGTTTAAGATTGGGGATGCGAAGTGTTGTGATTGGCATATGGAGGGATTGGTAGATGGGGGTCGGCTTTGTAGAGAGGGGAGTCTAGGGGCCACCTTATGTTCCATGACCAAGGCCCGTAAGAAGGCCTTGTCCAAGGAGGAGCTCTCAAATAGATAAATTTCTCGATGGATATGCATCAATAAACCATAATTGAATTTTACCAGTAATACCTCTTTAGGGTTGTTCATATGCAGTTGCAAGCACAATTTACAGAAGACATCTATGTATCTTTGGATGGACAATGTGGATATCTTCCGGAGATGCAACCATTTGGCGAGAAGATTCTGGAGATAGCCTAGGGGGTAGAAACGCTCGTGCAAGGAATGACAGAAACCGTCCCAAGAATGAATGTGTGTAGTTGTCGAGATTGGGGGCACACCGATCTCGATAACCAATTTTGAATTTTCCAATTGAGTGTCCCATCAGGATTGAGCGATTCCTTTGAGTTGCAAGCTTTCGATTTGCAATTTAGTATCTTCTTCCATCTCGGGAGAGGTCTTTAGTTAAGTGGAGAGACTGTAGATACAAGAATTGATAGTCTCTCCATTCATTTGCCCTGCGAATTTTGGCAGTTGGAATCGAGTGTCGAGATGCATAAGTGCTAGAGTTTGACGTTGTTGTAGTCGAAGTAACTCATGCAACGCAAGAGTTAATGCTTGAACTAGAGTATACATGGAGGAATTGGACTCCTCACTAGATGGTTCTCTATGTGGCAGCATGATTTTCATTCATCGAAGGGATTCCTGATCCACACTATAGAAGAGACGTTGAACTTGATGGCTAATGTGCACTGAGAAGGGGCCCTTAGAAGGGAAGACTAGGAGCCTTGAGGAGGGCGCAGAGGACATATCAAACAATGAGACACAGAAGTACCCTAAGGAGGGTGCAGAGGACATCTCAAACACTGAGACATAGAAGTACTCTGAGGAGGGAGAATTGGAAGCTCTGGAAAGAGCATTGAGTGTCGAGTTTGAATAGAAAAAAAAAATTTGTTTGAGGATTGTGGATGGTCTCTCTGTCTTCTTCTTCTTATTATTGAATGTGTGTAGAAGCTTACCCAATGAAAACGCTATGATACCAATTGATCGATAATCATAATCAGAGAGGGTGAACTAGTGCTATTGAGTGTGCTACAAAAATGTACAGCAAAACACTCACACACAGAAAAAAAAATTAGCAAAGAGAAGAAGAGAAATTGCTAAGAAAAAAACCATCAACTATTACCATATAGAGAGGTGGCCTTTAATAATATGCAAGGTGAATTGTTTACTCTTCCTTATTTGTAATTACAATAGAAGTTATTTCTTTAGTTCTGTAGCGCCCTGCTCACTTAGACTAGTAAGGGTTGTTTCTACAGCAACAGATTGACAAAACTAACACATTATTGATTTAGGAATCGCATTGCTCAACTAGATTGGCGAAGGTTGTTTACAAAATTATGGACTGACCCAAAAGTGACATAGTAAGTATTATTTAGCAACATCTTTCTCAACTGGACTAGAGAGAGAAAATTAAAATAGTAATTACTGATTGTATATTGATTATCTTCTACTGGTTGGCTAAGGAAGGTGGATTCCCTTCCTGGTGGCCCACTCTTCCTCTGAGTAGAGTTTCTAGTATCGAGTTTCCGCCAGCGAAGCCTCCCAAGTTGCATCTGTATTCTTCATTGTCCCTTGGTGTAGATTTTAACCTTGTACAATATTTATTGCAAACAAATTTTAGTAAAAGAACAGAAAAGATACAATGGAAAATACACACATTACACAAAGATTTTTCCCCTGGAAACCCAAACCGAGAAAACCAACATATTATTATATATTCATTCATAGTGATACATTTTTTACAATACAATATACATATAGGAGCCAGCGTCATCCAAAACCCTAACCCAATGACATAGATTAGTCAACAACCTTAATTCCTTAACCGGAAATAGAAAACCATCGAAAAACCATGTGGCAAAAAACCTCCCAACAATGGACATGAAAATACATGAAAAATGAGGAAAAAATATGACACGTTTCTCGAGGTAAAGAATATAACATATACCCAACACTTGGGGAGGGGAAGCATTTTTTTTCTTGTCCTCTCGTCGACTCCCCCTCTCCTCTGTTTTCAGTCCTCTAGCCATATTAGACAAGAATAAACTGTCTTAGATTACTAGGGGGCAGATGCCAATGTTTCCAATTTTTTGAGAATCTTACATAATTCTTCTTGCCATCACATCTTGCCCGGGTAACGTCCACCCTCTGCATTTTCCTAGAAAACAACCGTACACTCACAACTCTGTGTTTTAGGCACCCCAACTCCCTACACAATGCCCAAGACTCGAGATCATGCCTACCCTGCAACTGTGTCACCACTAATCTCCCAATTAAACAAAAACATGCACTCTGCCCTCGATTTTCTACATTGGGAGGTTCATTGCTAGAAAACCTCTCTCCAATTATCTAAGATGTGACTACCACCCATTGAAAATGCATTAGGCCACATTTTCAATCATCTACATCATTTCTCTTTGTACTCTCGATTCTTTCTTCATGAGACTTCTCCTTCCAAAACACTGATGGCCTTATAGCCCCACCAGGTAGACCACCTCTTGCATTGATTGTTATCATCACTATTGTGCATGGAACGAGTTGGTACAAACCCATTTGGCTCTGAGTCTCCTCAGCTCCCACAATTCTATGTATGCGCTAGCAATTTGCTAGTTGGCATTCCCTTGGTTTTCATCTCATCAATCATTAGATATTCCATGTGGGTGTGCCTAGTACCGACGAGTATCATCCCATCCACGAATTGTTTTTAAATTTTTTAAACATATGCTTATCATTTCCTCTAAACAATTTGTCACCCACTTCTTATACTTTTTCTTTCCTCTAAACATTTTGGGCTTATATTAATAGGCACCTCTCAAAGTGTCCATGAAGAGACCAGCCTACATATTATGAGTTCAAAGTGCATAAAATCATTATGTGTGTACAAGCAAATTTTCTATTATAACTTTCTTTGTTGTGCTCATAATAAAATTATGATGTTACTATACAATTAAAAATAATTAACACATCAATAACATAATTAGGATGGGTTGGTCATACTCAAGTACCTCTTAAGATAATCTCTAAATTAAATAATAGATTTGGATAGCAAGATACTCTTATGTCAATTTGGTTTAGCTCGGGTGGTTGGGAGGAATGATTGTTATCCTTCCCAACCAGTTTCAATTCTCGTTAGTGGCATGTTGAGCTCTTAACGAGTATATTGTTGTAATGACTTTGAGCATTGTTTTTTATTGGCCTTGTGCCTTGAGGATTCTATGGTTTACCCTGGATACCATCCTCGAAATGAGGGGAAGTACCTACTACATGTTGAGCCATTAACGAGTATATTGTTGTAATGGCTTTGAGCCTTGTTGTTGATCGACCTTGTACCTTGAAGATTCTAGGGTTTATCCTGGGTACCATCCTCAAAATTAGGGGAAGTGCTTGGGGGTTTTCCCCAGGCAGTGTAACTTGGAAAAAGAAAAAGAAAAAAAAATACACTCTTATATCTTAATCAAATCACTTGTATATTACTACAACCACAATGTCTAAATAACCATGAGAAATAGTTTTTCAATAGCTTTACAAAATATTTCCATTATACAACATTGTAAAACACAATGGAAACTTTGGTAAGATGGCACCCGCAAATTAATTTGTGTAGTAATTATAGGATTGAACATATCCACTGTCTGTTGCCCAATCCGAGTAGAAGGCTAGAAGATCCACCAATTGAAGGAATACATAAGCCACTTGAACTCGTGTCTAGGGGTTTGGGGCATTGTTGCCACTTGGAATGTAGCAAAGAGTTGATTTCTCTTAGGGCATAGGGTTTCCTTAGTATTTTGTTCACCATAGAAGATGATTCAAATCATTTAAGTTCTTTGGTCCAGTCTTTGATTCCTCACAAAAAATCATAGCCTCATCAAAGAAGATTTGTAAAATGGTTGGAAGTCATTCTTCAATTGGACCTCCCATCTTTAAAACCAAGAAGGAAAGCCCTCATTTCGTTTGACTAAGATTTGACGAGAAATATTATAGGTCTTTGGCCTAGCCAAAAATATGTGGAAACTTGGATGGGAGAGCAATTGCCTCCCAAAATTAAAGGACAAGTATCATCATTTTCTTCTAGTCGTGGCTATTTTGTCTTTATTTTTCTTAATAAATAAGAGTGGGGTCTAATATTCCATTCTAGACCCTTTCTTGTAGGAGTTAGGGGAATGTATCTAGCCCCATGGTCCTAATGCAGGAATATCCTTCCACATCAGAAGATGTGCCAGCAAGCCAACACATAGGCGTGCATTGGGGAAAGGGAGAGGCACATACCCTCCCATTTTTAAATTTGAAATATGATCCTATAGGGATTAATGTTGTAAGGTTGACTGAAAACTAAGACATTCCTTTGTACAGGAAGAAGATAAGGTCACCTTTAATGGTTGATAGGTTGATGGATCTAGATTCAATTCAGACTAGATGGCCATTAATGAAACTCCAATGTAATAGATTGTTAGGACCACATATTGTACCCTTTTTGCCCATACTTTTTGCCATTGTTATACCCTTCATCACTAGTGTTTAGACTCATAATATCACTACATCTGATCATTCCAAGGTATATAAGGTCCTTTCTCATTATTGTATGCTTAATCTGTTTTGCATAATACTTTACATTACTTTTTGACCTAACCATTGATGAGAAGCGCATAAGTGTCCATATTTGCAGAATAGTATTCAAGGCCGATGCTGAAACACAGAACTATCCAAAGGCGTTGTTGAACTGATGTTGAAACACGGAAGCTGCTACACAGTCCATGCTGAACACGGAAGCTGCTACACAATCCGAGAACGCACATGTTGAAACACGAAGCAGCTACATGGTTCGAGGATGCAGATGCTGAAACACGGAGCTATCACTCAGTTCAGAATGCAGATGCTGAGACACAGTGGAGACCACCACGATGCTGAGACACGAGCCTTGACAGTTAGCAGTCAAGGCCGA
>ML800071.1:171785-234026 GCA_009831015.1 Picea engelmannii
AGGAATCAGATTGCCTTGTTCTCTGTAGACTTCAATCTCACAAGTGTGCTAAACAGAAGTAAGGCCCAAGGTTCCTGCTTAGACAGAAAGGAACTAAGTGTTTTGTTCTCTGTTAGATAGAGCTTATTGTTTTCTGCATTATTACTTTCATAAAAGAGTGTTAGTACTGAGTCTCTGTTTGAGAGTAAGGGTCTTGTTCTCTGATTGCAAGATAGTTGTTTTTACCCATTGCAATGTTATTTTAAATGTAATCCAGGATTCTTAAATTGAACTATAAAGAATTGCAATAGGGAGATTACTTTCCTGTGATTCAATCCAGAGCTTTAGTTCACTTCAGCAAGTTTAGATAGAATGGTTTCCTTACTACAACACTAAGTGCTTTTGGAATTGAGCATATATAGTGCGCAGCTATCTTTGAAACAAAAGACTTCCCTGGGTTGATAATTTATGTTTCACTTGGTTGTTTGAAATTAATTAAGCAATTATAGTGACCAACATAGATGAGGTTAGGTGAAGAGAGGATAGGCCCGTAGAGCCCCTCTTTTGTAAAGAAATCTTTGTATCAAATTTGATTAGAAGGGAGAGGAGTTAGAAATCCTCAGGTGAGGAATTAGGAGGTGGAATAGTTCTTTGAGAGAGCTTGAGAGAGCTGAGACTCTACAGGATTCCATCCTGCACATATTGTAATCAGATTTTCATATTAATGAAAAATACAACATTTTTCCTACACATGATGGTTTACGTGCTTATGTGTTTTATGAATGTATGTTGTAGATGTATGATAGGTTTTCATATGCAGTAGAAAGATAGATTTCTCTATCTTTGTTGATTTTATAATATCGTTATGGATTCTTTAGGTTGTGCAAGGAATTCACAATAGAACATTGGAGGCTTTGTAGCTAGTGCAAGGAGTGTGCATCTGAACTCTGTGGAGTCAAAGAAGAATGTGCTAGGAGGGCGCACTAGAGTGATAAAAACTCAAGGGAAACCTCAAGGTGTCGAATACCTTGGAGGGGAAGTTGTGCAGAGAAAGCAAAGAGAGACAGAGTCACTGAGAACTCTATAGATCTCTTCTAGGTGGGCATCGAGCAGGTGCAAATGTGCACAAGGAAAACTCTTTGTCGAGTTCAAGGAGAATAGTATCATAGGAAGATACTCATAGAGTTACGGAACACTCTGTAGAAAATGCTTAGCAAGGGGTGATTTGAGCGAGAGGTTGCCAGGAGGGAACCCAAACCCTTTGAAGGAAGCGGAAGGGCTGAGACCCTTTGGAGCTCTGATTCAGTTTGAAGCTCATAAGAGATAGCGCAAGGAGTGAACAGGAGACGGACTTATTCCAAGTCCAAAAGCTCAGGAGGAGAAGCACAAGTCGAGACCCAAGCATTCAGACTTGCAACAAAAGGTTCAGAGGCCAAATCCTTTGAACACTTTCAAACTCTTCCAAGTCAGGGAAAATCGTAACCTTAGGAGGAGGAGCGACAACAGTCGTCAGATTAGCTGCAGAGGAGGAAATATAGATCGTAGAATTCATGTCTAGACATCCAAGGGAACGCGCTGAGGGGAAAAACATATCCCAGCCATAAAATTTGAGTGTAGAGGATTGACAGTTGTCCGATCAAGGTAAAGTGAACACGACTTAACCCTTGTGTGCACAGGAGAACTGACTTGCCAAAGTCCTAAAGTCCCGAAGTGATATGGGACCGTCCATCATCAAGGGGGACAGGTGGCACAAGATCCGCAACTTTGGAAGTTTTTGGACAAGGAGAAGGTGAAATAGTTGAAGTATATCATGACCATTGGTCGCCAGGAGATATGTGTCAGCAGATCAGAGACTTTGGGAAAAATCACTCAAGAGTTTCAGTTGAGAGTTGAAACTCTTGAAATCCGAAGTCCGAAGTGAATCTAGACCGTCAAATCCAGAGGGATGCATGGCGATGGATCGTGAGCTTCGGGAGGAAGCAAAGGTTGAGTATTGATATCTCTAAATCCTGGAGATCCGAAGTGAATATTAGTTGTCTGATTCAGGAGGACACATGGCAAAAATCCATGCACTTCGAGGGAAAGTGAAAGTTGGGAGTTGATATTTTCGAAAGGAGAAGTATCGAAGAAGACGAGAGCTATCGATTCGAAGGTGGACACGCGGTGCTACAACTAGAACTCAGGAGGAAAGCAGAGGGGGGAAAATCCAAAACTCCAAAGGAGATCTCAATCATTGATTGAGAAGGGGGACCAAAGAATGATTGATCTAGATGAAAGGATGAAAGTCTTGAAGAAGAGGCAGAGCCATTGATTGAGGAGGACATGTGGCAGATGATCTGCCATTTCGAAGAAATCACTCTGGAAGAAAGAGGAGGTGTTGAACAAGAAATCCTGAAGGCGGAGAGCCGGAGTTCATCTAAGTTGTTCATTGGTGGAGGACAGGTGTTAGTAGATTTTCCACTTCGAAATATTGTCATGCGGAGGAAGCAGCAATTGAGAGTTGAAACCCCTGAAGGACGAAACATGAAATCAATCATGACCATTAATTGAAAGGGACACGTATTGAAAAATCGTGGAGATCTGGGATAGCATACTTCGGGGAGAAGCAAGAAAAAGAGAACGGATCTCAATCATTGATCATGAAACATCGTCCAGGTCAGAATATCGATGGTTGAGCTAGATTGTGGGGCCAGAACATGCTCAAACTTTAAAAATCTGAGAGCGGACCGCAATTGGACCCACAGTATTGGCAAAGGGATACGTGGCAGAAGGAGGTGAATTGCGGGGAGAAAAGTGGGTTGGCCTCAAAACACTCTTGATCGCCCCGCAATCACGTGTTTATGTGAGGTCATAGCCCGAGGTCATATGAGGGAAAGGACCTAGCGAGGGGGGGGGGAGCTAGTGTCTATTAATTGAATTATTTAGAGAGGCCAGGAAAGAGCCCATGGGTTTGAGAGAACCTATGCCTTAGAGGAAAGGGGACCTGTGTAAATTAGTTGGGGTCTAGCAAAGGCCCAAAGAGTCGATTCGACTCCTTGATTTGAACAATCCTAGACCAGGAGGTCGCGCATCCCCGAGGGGAGAGGGGTGGGTCTGCATTAGGTGGTATCATAACTGATTTTTTCTTGTAGACAGCAGGAAAAAGAGAAAAGGAGATGAAGGAGATATCTTGGCTATGTCAAGTAGTATCAAAAGCATAAGTTTTCCTGTAGACAATAGGTGAAAGAGGATGCAGAGTACTAATGCTCTGTGTGAAGGGTTGTTGCAAATCCGCAACAGTTAGTAGACAACCAGGTGAGTTATAGGAGGAGTTGGAGATGCCCTCGAATACAGAGTAAGCCACAAACTTGCCAGGAGGGTAAGCAGAGGGTGAAAATGGCTACTAAAGGCCATGAACATGGTCGCAGAGAGGGCCACCAACAAAAAAGCAAGCCAGATATGGATCTGGAGCTCATATAGATTAGAGAAAGAATAGAATAGCTGACATTGAAGATGCAGTAGGAGGCGAAGGTACACTGGAGGTACGAATGGCTTATGAACAGGAAGGTAAAATGGCATGTTCAAAAGTTGTTGGCCAGAAAGAAGCAACAAGAGTTGAGGAGATGGTTGAGGCATGCTGAAAACCTCAGTGACGCATAGGAGGATATGGTTTACATTTGTGATCCAGAAGTTGGAAGAACCCTCAGTGATGAGGAAGAGATATCATTAAAGAATATCATAAACTACCAGGAGGGCAGAGATGAATTTTCAAATTGCTAGGTGGGAAATGAGATGAGATCAATGGAGGATCTCATAGACTGCCAAGAGGGAAGAAGTGAAAAATCATATTTCCAGGTGGGAAATGAGATGAGATCAATTGAGGATCTCATAGACTGTCAGGTGGGAAGTGATGAAATTTCAGATTGTCAGGCAGGCAATGAGATGAGATCGGTTGATCTCATAGAATGTGAGGAGGGCTGAAGAGAAATCCCATATTTGCAGGTGGGAAAGGGAGAAGAGAGGAGGCTATATGAAAGTCTCATGAACTCAACTGAGATTTCATATCAGCAAGGAGAGTTGATGGAGCAGGATCAGAGATACATTATGATCATTGGGTAAATCAAAATATCCCTGCTAAATAGTCAATCAGAGGTTAGTACAAGTGTTGCACATGAAGAGGTGGTGCTACAAGAATCCAAGAAGGAGGCCATGGGGCCAAATTATTTTAAGTTAAGTGTGTATGTGATGCAAGTGCAACAGAGGAAGGACAACCATCTGTGATTGTCATGATTAAGGAGCAGATATCAGAATATTCCCAAGGAGAAGAGGAAGAGGAGCACACAGTTGAGATTCTCACTCAATGGGAGATGGAGTTGAAGATGTTGGAGGATTGGTTGGACAATCCAGAACCAGAAGATGGCTACCAGGAGACATTCATGCAGATTGCAGGGGAAGAGCATACAATGGAATTGCTCAAAAATTTAAGTCCAGGAGTTGAACACGATATGATTGCAGCACTGGATCCTGCAACAGAAGAGGAAACATACAACATAGACTTTTTTTATCTGTATAAAGAGTTGGAAGCCTTGGAGAAAATGGTGATAGTGCAAAGCATGCACATCCAACAAGCTAAGTTGGAAACAGGTGGAGGAGACAACCAACCCCAAGAGAAGTTGGAGGAAGTTAGAGTTGAATCAACACAAGAGGAGCTGACAGAAGCTAATTTGTCAAAGGAGGAATTTGAGCAGTAGCTCAGTGATGAGACCACAGAACTAGAGTCTACAGCAGGGTGGAAAGTTAATGCCATGGTAGATGAAGGCATCAGGGGAGATCAGGTTGATCTACCCATTGACAAGGAGGAAATGCAGCTGGAAGAGGTGATTGAGGAGATAAGGAGATTGATGTTGATGTCATCATAAGAAGCAATCAGCAAAGGTAAGATGAATAGAGGAGAGCCTACAAGAGCAGCAGGGAAGAAGAAGAAGCAACAATAGAAACAAAGAAAAGGAGCAGATGGACAACTCCAAGGGGAAGTTTGGGATCTAGGGATTAATGTTGTAAGGTTGAGTGAAAACCAAGCCATGCCTTTGTACAGGCAGAAGATAAGGTCGCATTTAATGGCTGATAGGTTGATGGCTCTAGATTAAATTTAGACTAGATGGCCATTAATGAAACTCCACTGTAATAGATGAGGTTAGGTGAAGAGATGATAGGCCCGTAGAGCCCCTCTTTTGTAAAGAAAACATTGTATCAAATTTGATTAGGAGGGAGATGAGTTAGAAATCCTTGGGGGAGGAATTAGGAGGTGGAATAGTTCTTTGAGAGAGCTTGAGCGAGGTGAGACTCTACTGGAGTCCAACCTGCATATATTGTAATAAGATTTTCATATTAAAGAAAAAGACAACAGTTTTTCCTGCACATGGTTGTTTACGTGTTTATGTGTTTTATGAATGTATGTTGTAGATGTATGATAGGTTTTCATCTATAGTAGGAAGATAGATTTATCTATATTTTCAAGTTTATAATATCGTTATGGGTTCTTTAGGTTGTGCAAGGAGTGCACAACAGAACATTGGAGGCTTTGTAGCCAACGCAAGGAGTGTGCATCTAAACTCTGTGGAGTCAGAGAAGAACATGCCAGGAGGGCACACCAAAGTGATAAAAACTCAAGGGAAACCTCAAGGTTTTTGAATACCTTGGAGGGGAAGTTGTGCAGAGAAAGCACAAAGAGACAGAGTCATTGAGAAATTTGTAGAGCTCTACCAGGTGGGCATCGATCAGGTGAAAGTGTTCACAAGAAAAAATCTATGTCGAGTTCGAGGAGAAGAGTATCAGAGGAAGATACTCACAGAGTTACAGAACACTCTATAGAAAACTCTCAACAATGGGTGATTTGAGAGAGAGGTTGCCAGGAGGGAACTCGAACCCTTTGAAGGAAGCGGAAGGGTCAAGATCCTTTAGAGCTCTAAGTCAGTTTGAAGCTTAGAAGAGATAGCATAAGGAGTGCACAGGAGATGGACTTATTCCAAGTCCCAAAGCTCAGGAGGAGAAGCACAAGTCAGGACCCAAGCATTCGGGCTCACAGCAGAAGGTTCATAGGCCAAAGCCTTTGAACACTTACAAACTCTTCCAAGTCAGGGGAAATTAGAAGCTCAAGAGGAGGAGTGATAGGAGCCGTCAGATCAACTGCAGAGGAGGAAATATGGACCATAGAATCCATGTCCAAACATCCAAGGGAACGCGTTGAGGGGAGAAACAGATCCCAGTTGTAGAATCTGAGTGCAGAGGATCGACAGTCGTTCGATCAAGGTAAAGTGTATGATCCTTAACCCTTGTGTGCACAGGAGAACTAACTTGCCAAAGTCTCGAAGTCCCGAAGTGATTTGGAACCGTCCATCGTCAAGGGGAACAGGTGGCGCAAGATCTATAACTTTGGAAGTTTGCGGATGAGGAGGAGGTGAAATAGGCGAATTAGATCCTGACCGTCGATCTCCAGGAGATACGTGTCTGCAAATCAGAGGCTTCGAGAAAAATCACTCAAGATTTTCAGTTGAGAGTTGAAACTCCCAAAATCCAAAGTCCAAAGTGAATCTGGACCATCAGATCTAGAGGGACGCGTGGCAACGGATCATGAGCTTTGGGAGGAAGCAAAGGTTGAGTATTCATATTTATGAATCTCGGAGATTCGAAGTGAATCTTAGTCGTTCGATTCAGGAGGACACACGGCAGAAATCCGTGCACTTCGAGGGAAAGTGAAAGTTGAGAGTTGATATTTCCGAAGGGAGAAGTCCTGAAGCGGACGAGATTCATCGATTCGAAGGTGGACATGTTGTGCGAGATCTAGAACTCCGAAGGAAAGCAGAGGGAAAAATGTTGAAACCCCGAAGGAGATCTCGATCCTTGATCAAGAAGGGGGACTGAAGGACCGTTGATCTAGTTGAAAGCACCAAAGTCCCGAAGCAGAGACAGAGCCATTGATTGAGGAGGACATGTGGCAAACGATCTGCCATTTCGAAGAAATCACTCCAGAAGAAAGAGGAGGTGTTTAACAAGAACTCCCGAAGGCGGAGAGTCAGAGTTCATCTGAGTCGTCCATTGGTGGAGGACAGGTGTTAGTGGATTTTCCACTTCGAAAGATTGTCATGCGGAGGAAGCAGGAGTTGAGAGTTGAAACCCTTGAATGTCGAAAGACGAAATCAATCACGATCATTTTTTGAAAGGGACACGTGTTGACAGATCGTGGAGATCTGGGATAACGTGCTTTGGGGAGAAGGAAGAAAAAGAGAACAGATTGCAGTCGTTGATCACAAAACACCACTGAAGTCAGAAGATTGACGGTCGGGCTGGATTGCGGGGCCAGAACATGCTCGGGCTTTAAAAATTTGAGAGTTTTCCGCAATTGGAACCACGGTATTGGAAAAGGGATACATGGAAGATGGAGGTGAATTGTGGGGAGAAAAGTGGGTTGGTCTCAAACCACTCTTGACTGCCCCGCAATCACGTGTTTACATGAGGTCATAGCCCGAGGTCATATGATGGAAAGGACCTAGCGGGGGGGGAGCTAGTTTATGTTAATTGAATTCTTTAGAGAGGCTAGGAAAGAGCCTGCGGGTTTGACATAACCTGCACCTTGGAGGAAAGGGGACTTTTGTAAATTAGTTGGGGTCTAGCAAAGGCCCAAAGATTCAATTCGACTCCTTGATTTGAACGATCCTAGACCGTGAGGTCGTGCAACCCCGAGGGGAGAAGGGGGGGTCTGCGTCAGGTCCGTAGACTTCAACCCACGAGAACATTAGTCCTGATGTGGGTTTTATTGCTTCATCTCCCTCTAATTTTCTGGGAGGATTGCACTCTTAGAGACATTGGAAATAAACTGGGTAGATTCATTGATTAAGTAGAACCAAAAGGAAATTTGTTTCCTTTCACAGGAATATGTGTGGAGGTGGATTTGGAGAAGGAACTCCTAGAGGATTTTTGAATTAATATTAATGGGTGGAGGCATCATTAGAAATTGGATTTCGAAGAGATTCAATTCAAATGCAATATATGTCATGTTTTATGTACATTTTGCTTAAAGTTGTCCAAAAATCCAGGAGGAGCAACCACCGTCAAACTAAAATTTAGGTCAAGAAGGTTTCAAGTAGGTGTAGGAATGTTCAATGCATGGGGATGCCTCAACCAATGGTACCCGAAGAAGCTTTTCCCTCTACAAGAAATAATGAATTTGAAGTTCTAGGGCATCTTGAGGGTTCGGAAATTCCAAAAGACATTGGGAAGAAATTTGAACATGAAGCAATTGAACCCAACTTGGGTTTAATGCACCCTGACATTGACACATCCATTCTAAGGATCTAGATCCAACAAAAAAAAGGAGCAGAAAAAGGAGAGGAGGGAGAAGAGGATGCAGAGGAAATAGAGGAGGAAGAAGAGGAGACAAAGGAAATGAAGGAGACGAGGAACCAAGGTTCAATCTAAAGCTTCTAAATCCTTTGCCGAAATTTTGAAGAAAGACCCAAACCCCTCCCCTTCTCTCACAAGGAGAAAGAAATCTAAGAGGACTTACAAGGCAAAGAATAACATCAACTTGGGACATCAAAGGACGGATTACAACTCGCAATTGTTAGCTATGTTTTTTCTATATATTCACTGTGTAAGATTCTATTTTTGTACTCATTTGTCTTCTCTCCTCTCCTATTAGTTTTTTTCACACATAAAAAAACAGATCCACTGTTATTCTATTAGAGTCAAATGACCTTTCAAATTACAAAAAAGATCAAAAAGGGGAGAAGAATAAATCGATAAAAACTACCAAATTAACAACATTCTTAATCAACACCTATTGTAACATACAAAAACATCTCCCAATTAAATATTATTAAAAAAAATACACACAATAAAAAGTTTTAAAATTCAACAGTATAAAAGATCATAAATAATTTTAATATTCATAATAGAAAATAAATATTTTATTTAAAAAATTAAATATATTATTAAATTAATTATAATTGTTTTAAAACATTGTTATTAAAATTAGTTATAATTAAATAAATGAAAAATAATATCAATAAATTAGTTAAATTTGGTTGCCCTCAAAACATTAACTAATTATCTTACCTTTCTCATTTAGTAAAGTAAAAAAACAAAACTTTTTTTAATTGCCATTTATTCCACCTTTCCCAATGTGTATCCCACCATTTCCAATGTGTAGATACTTCTATTCATAACAATCTTTGTGTGATAATGACTTTTTCTCTTCTTCTTGCGAGGTTAGAAACAATAAAAACAAGTGTTGCAGGACAGCGTCCCTGTCAAATAGATTTGATTTGAAAATACTGTTATAAACTTAAAATGATTTAGAAATACTGTTAAAATGGTTTGAAAATACTATTGTAAACTTGAAACAATTATCCTTAATTGTACACAAGCTATTAATAATTGAAACCTTTCTTCTTGCGAGGTTAGAAACAATAAAAACAAGTGTTGCAGGACAGCGTCCCTGTCAAATAGATTTGATTTGAAAATACTGTTGTAAACTTAAAATGATTTAGAAATACTGTTAAAATGGTTTGAAAATACTATTGTAAACTTGAAACAATTATCCTTAATTGTACACAAGCTATCAATAATTGAAACCTCATCCACCGATGCTATTTTTTTTTTAAGAGGTTTTTTTAAGATCTTCAAGCCTATGCCTTTCCAACCTATAGTCATTCAGCAACCCCTTGAATAGTAGTTTGCATTTTCTACTCTCGGTTTCATTAGTAATATAGCTATCAGTGTATTAGTGTATCATTGGTATGTATTAGTATATGCTTTAATTAAAAACAATCCTCCACATATGGGGTAGATGAATGTATCCCATGTATATTTGTGCAATGTATATTTGTGCTTTAATTAAAGACGATCCTCTACATATGGGGTAGATGAATGTATCCAATGTATATTTGTCTTTTAATTAAAGACAATCCTCTATAGATGAATGTATTGAATGTATATTTATGTATTTAATAAGTTATAAATATAAAGATCCCAAAATATAAACCAATTTATTATTTTATAATGTAGGGCATAGAAGACCACAATATAAACCAATTTATTATTTTATAATGTAGGGCATAGAAGACTATGGTGTTATCTCTAAAGTGGAGATATAAAATAATAAAATTGATAAGAAGAAAATATTTTTAATAAATACATTATTGTTAATCCACTTAAACTAGGTGTTGTACATCTAGAGATGGTCTAAAAAAAAATTAACAGAAATATTATCATAGAATGTTTAGACAACACCAATAAATGATGATAACTTTCAAGATAGTTTCAATTAGTTGATGCCACTATGACAACACCAATAAATGACAATACCAACTAGCACAGCAGCAAAATAGTTGTTGGTGAACGCCCAAAGGCTAAGAAGATGAATCGAATCCTTAAAAGAATATATTAAATTTTATTATCTATTAATAAATAAATTATTGGGCTCTTAACCCTAATAACGTACGAACCCTAATAACCTATGCACTTGCAACGCATTTTCTTCTTATGATATGATCATTTTGCCCATCATGACCATCACAGTGAAATATGATCGAATCTACTATTATGAAATAGAAAATAGAATTCGCTATGAAATAAATAGAAAACCTTTGAATTAAAGCCTGATCAAACCTCATTTTAAGTAAGCAGCAGAGATTCTTTTTCGCAACGCTTTTCTCTTTAGCATCATGAATTTAGAAAAGCCATTCATATAACGTCAGAAGGAAGAAATGGTTAATCTAAGACACGATGAAAGCGCCCGCCCTGGTAAAAAAATGAGGGCTCAGTGTAAAACGGCAAGGTAGATACTCACAGTTCATAATCCACGCGGCCACAAGCGGCCATACGCATCCGGCTATGAACAATAATTTTTTTTTTGTTATTTCTTAATCATTGAAGTGGCAATATCAAGTAATTTTTTAATCTTATTTAGTAAATGTGAAAAAATAATCACATAAAGGTACATCTTTATAAATGAGCGGAAGTTAATTTATCAAAATCTCATCCATTGATTAGAGAGGACCACGAAGAATATGCTAGCATTTTCAATGATCAACCCTAAAATTGAAATTTAAGATTAAAAGATGATTAATTGTGCTCTTGTCAATAGGTGTACGCCTTTGGGACGGACTCCATTAGTTGACATTGCCCAGTTATCCGACATGTTGTGCACCGTACACGCCAATGCTGCAGAGCGCTCAAGCTGAAGCTCCATGATCTGCGAAACACACTCTCCGATTGAAAAAATTACACTATGCACATCTATCTACGGCCGAGCCGTAACAACGTCAAGAACGTGCACCCGTTCACAGGCATGCCAGCGCACCCAGCCCTCTTGGCACTTTTGGCATCTATGGCATCCATGACCAATGCACATCATTCCTGAGTAGCTTATGGCGGCCTCAAATGAGATATATTTCATTGGTATGTATAACATAAAAATTGACAATCTATATTCTGAGCGTACATATGCTACATAAAATATTTTTTTGGAACAACGCAGACTTGAACTCGAAACTTGGAAGCACAGGCTCATACGATTAATGGAGGACCTTTCATGATCACAGATGATTGTCTTTTCCATAGCCAAGGCCCCACGTGGACCGAACTCCAGCCAAGACAACATTGAGCAAAAATGCGGAAGAATATGTTAGAGATTTCCACGTCGAAGGACTTCTTCAAAAAAAATCTCTGTTAATGTCTATAAGAAGAAACGCACTGCCCACTCCCCACCATATATCCACTTTCCAAAATCCTTTATACCAATATATCATTGCTAAAGACAAGAGTGCATAGCCAGCCTACTAAGCGTGTTCGTATATGGGATGTGTACATTTGTACGTATTGCCACTGTTCCTGTTCCGAGCCGGGAAGGAAGACATACATAGACAGAGCACTGTCTGGACTCCACACTACCAGAAACCACCGATACAGGGACCTTGAGCTCTACAAGTATTTGGAGTGAGTTGAAGTGGGACAGGAAAATACCACTGATCGGACAACTGAACAGAACAATGATGATCTAGGCATCATTAGAAACTCTACGGTTCATGAAGAACATATTCAAAATGCAAATAAACTCCAGCATGCCAACGTAACAAATCTAATGAGACAGCGTATCATAACTATATTCTTAAAAAATAAATGCAATGACACTATCACAAAATATCCATATATTAAATATAATATATGAAATATTAATTACAATGGACAGATTTAATAGGGGTTTAGTGCTTAATAAGTTTTTTATGGACAGGATTAAATATGGCTGGAATATTCTTAGTAGTCACACAAAATAAATGGTTGTGATTTCAATCATTAACTTCCTAGCTATTATAAAGACATCCGTTTATGTGTTTACTTTTTTACATTTACCTAATCATATTTAAAAATTACTTTGATAGCTAACTGATTGTCACCTATGTGATTAACAGAAATTAAAATATTAACACCAAATAAATGAAGCTCAACCGGTTATTTGTTAATCAATAATAAAATTTAATATATTCTTTTAAGGATTCTTTTCATCTTATCAGTCTTATCAACCTTTCGAGGTTAATCAGCCACACTGTGACTATGATAGTTTTAAATCCAACCCACTAATTCAAACTTCTGACATTTGTATCATGAACTCATCTTGGAGGTTGACATTTGTATTTAGAACCTATTTTGATGCTAACGAGAGAAAACACGCAGTGAGAACCCAGGCACGTGCTCAGACTTGTATGCAAGTGTCCGGTGAGAGAAACCACGTGGTGATGCCGCATGCAGGTGCTGAGACTGGAATCTATCCGCCTGAATCACAGCCACCCGCAAGACGCCCAGATGGAGGACTTAGCCTCTCAATATTGGCATCTAATTTTGGCACTCAAAGGATTCCGAGCAGGGGCATTTTTATTTTTGTTTTGAATGGCGGATTCCTCGAGAGGATCCGAATAATGGCCCAGGGCTGGCAGCGGATCTCTGGGAGTCTGGTCAGTGTCCATGAGTATGTTGGTTCAAGAGATGGGCGAAATTGGGTCCTGGGTGACAGTAGTGGGTAGGGTTTGGGTAAGTCGATAATGAAGGAGAGTAGGAGATATATCAACAGTCTTCCCTTATTGTTATGTCGGTACAGGGAATGCAACAACGACTTTGTGTTCTCTGAGGCCAACAAGTATGGTCTCTGACTAATATTTAGCCTGGCGAACAATTCGGTGAACTTTGGAGGAAAGGCCCAATATGTACAATGGGCTCGATATTCTAGACAGAATCTCACCTCTAAGGATGATTTCTTCACTAATCCCACTGTTCACCCAATCTTCCTGTACAACCATCCATATGCAAAATGAATAAGTCTAACATACCACCGGTTGTGGTCGACTTCTTACTCATGTGACCGTAGGCTAATAGAAGTAACCCCAGATTGAGTCACAAGGGTAAAGGCTGAAGTGAAGATAGGAAAGGCAGCAGAGAAAGCATACTCATTATATACGTACATTTCTTTGGTTGTATATATACACATTTTTTTCAACGGGAAAAAAGTTACTCATTTTATAAACAGCAGTAAATAAAAAAAAATTACAGTGATGCATATACTGGTCATGCAATAGCGGTGATCCGTGCTCTCTATGGGTAACACGAGGCCAGAACAGATACTCTGTCGCTCAATGACATTCTTATTAATGAGCTGTAAGTTGCCCGCTCACTTGTCTATATCTTTGGCAGAGATTTGGAGACGGTCGATCAGGTGGCTGCCATGATCAAACACTGATAGTAATGATAGCTCAAATTGTATGAAAAGAGCCTCGATGTCCTCTCATAAAGCGCAGGGAAGACAGCCTTCTTGTGTCTATCAATGAAGACCTCGAGAGGCCTGAGAGGAGTTGAAAACAAAAACAGAGTCCCAAAAAACCAAAGTCATACAGTGTCTGGATGTAATGTAACCAGAACTGTGACACAATTGCCAGAGAGAAAATGTAGACCTTGCACCAAACCACATCAAAGATTTAGTTGTATAGAGGGGCCTTCAATGCCATCCTCCCAACGGGCAAAAGTTAGTTTACCAGGAGGCCGGGTTAGCGCCTGTTTTGAGAGCTGGTTCGCTGTGGTATTTTCATCCCTGTAGATATGGATGGCAGTGAAGCTCTTTATGAGTCTTTTTGCTACAGTGGTTCGCTCTTTCCAGCACTCCAGTGCTGCAGATCGGAGCTCGGCCTTGTCGTTTATCCAGTCAATAATGACCTTGGAATCTCCTAGGAGTAACAAATCTTCAATGTCCAGCCTTTGTGCCAAGATGAGGGAAGCCCATGCCCCCAGAAGTTCGGCTTTGGTGTTGGTTCCATTTCCTCCGTTGAGCGTCCATCTGTAGGAGGTGTGTGTGCTGATGGAGATATGTCCTCCAGCCCCGCAGAGTGTTCCGTCTTGTTGAGCAGCTCCGTCGAACCAAGCGATGGCTTTGTCGAAAGGTAAAGTTGTGATTGATCTGCGGATTTTCTGGACCGTGTTGGGGGGAGGAGGGCGGTCGACAGATGATAGGATGCGGTGTGTCACTAAGTTTGCCGAGGGAAGTTGATCTTCAAATATGGCGGCATTCCTTGACAACCAAATATACCAATAGAAAATGGCTGGCAGCGGGGCGTAGATCTGTTGTAATTTACACCAAGAGCTGAAGCATGCGGATGTCGTAATACCTTACCACTGTGTGGGTACTGTTAGAGTCTCTGTGACTTTCTTCCAGACTTGTTGTGTAAAGGCGCAGCTCACGAAGAGATGGTGCGAGGTTTCACTGTTCTCCCTGCACAGAATGCAGCGGTTTGGGCCTGACCAACCCTTTTTTTGGAGGATATCCCAGACTAGCAATTTGTTCTCCGTCAAAAGCCAAGTGAATAATTTAATCTTGAGCGAACAATTCCACTTCCATAGCCGAATTCGCCAGGTCAGATCACGAGTGGGCCAGATTTCCTCAGTCAATGCTTTGTAGATATTTCGGACTGATATGTAACCAGATTTGTCGCCTCCCGTCCAGATGAGTTTGTCTGGTCTCTCCTGAAGGTAAATGCCCGCCTCGTTTAGATGTTTTGTGTATCTAGACCATTCCGCCGAGAGGTCTCCGTCTAATAAAAGAGAGGAACTAGTTTTCCAGTTTTCACCAAGAGTGTAGCAGCTGTGGGGTGCTTTTAAGTGAAAGAGATAATGAAGGCCTAAGGTATGTAGGCACTCTAGCAGTCTAGAGGAGAGTAGGGCCTTTGATCCCATGCCGAGGATGTCGTCTTTACCAAGTTCAATAGCAGTACCATTTCCAGGCAGCCATGCCATCCAATGTAGAAGAATAGGGAGTGTTCTTTGAAGGTGTTTCCAGGTCTGTGAGCCTCTCTGTGGAGAGGGGGTGGTTGATCTGAGCCATTGGTGTACCTGCAAGTGTGCAAGGTATTTGTCTTTTATGAGATTGTGCCAGATGCCAGGAGCCATCAGAATGCGCCAAAGAGTATAAGCTGAGAGGGCGAGGTAGGATAGGTGCAAGTTCCTCAGGCCCCATCCACCTAGAGCTTTTGGTTTTGAGAGAGTTTCCCATCTGCATAAATGGAGTCCTCTGTTGTGCTTGCTATTTTTCCAAAGAAAGGCAAAAATCATCTTGCGTAGCTTTGCTAGCACTGATTGTGGGATGTATGCCAGTGCCATCCAGTACACCGGGAGACTTTCTAGGACAGCCTTTATCAAAATATATCTGTCGCCAATAGACAGACATCTATTGCACCAATGTTGAATTCTGCGTGCAAACTTATCAAATAACCAGCCCCAGTCCTTTGCTTTGTAGTTTGTTGGTTTGATAAAGAAACCGAGATAGGTGAAGCCCATCTCAAGATCTCGAGAATCAATGCCAAAGAGTGTTTTTAACTCCGATAGGAAATCTTCCCTCGCACCTGTGGCCAAGAATAAAGACTTTTGATAATTTATTTTTAGTCCTGTAACAGAGCAGAAAGCATTTAGTATAGTAAAGATTTCTTTCCATTCAGCCATGGATACCGATGTCATAATTAACACGTCATCTACGAATAGTAAATGTAAGATTTGAGTCCATCTTGATACTCTGATTCCCGTTAAATTGCCATCTAATTTACTTCTTTTTAACATAATGTTGAGACATTCTAAGACCAGAATGAAGAGTAGGGGTGAGAGGGGACATCCCTGTCGTAGACCTCTTTCGCTGTGGAAAGTCTTTGTCGCCTCGCCGATGATTAGAATCGCCAGGGAGGCGGAGGTTATGCATCCCAAAATCCAGTTTGTGGTGGCTACCCCAAATCCACATTTGATCAGGATGAGATGAAGGAAGTTCCAATTTACACAGTCAAAAGCCTGTTTTAGATCTAGTTTTAGTAGGATGGCAGGAATGTTTTTTGTTTTTATGCTGTGTAGGCACTCCTGAGCAGTGCCTATTGCATCTAGGATTTGTCTCCCCTTGAGAAAGCCAAGCTGCTCTTCTGTCAGTGCCCGGGAGAGAATAGGACGTATCCGGTTTGCAATGATCTTGGTGATGATCTTGTAGTTGAGGTTACACAGCAATATCAGTCGGTAGTCCGAGAACTGACGGGGAAGATTTTGTTTTGGAATCAGAACAATGTAAGTACTATTCAGTTGTTTGTTTACCCGTCCTCTGGTGCGTGAGTCCTAAATAGCCTCCAGCAGGTCTTGTGCCATTAAATCAAAGTAATGTAGATAGAGTTTCGTCGTCCATCCGTCAGGGCCGGGGCTTTTTTCTTTTTTGAAGCCTTTTAATACCTGTAGAATTTCCTCTAATGAGCAGGGCGCTTCCAGTGCTCTGGCTTCCGCTGTAGTGACCATCTGTGGGAAGAATTGCGCTGAATCAGCCTGGTCATGTATGGAGAAATTGTGATCTTCTTTGAAGAAATTTTTGTAGTAATTGTGTGCCTCTTGTTTGATATCGACTATTCTGTGTACAGTGCTGCCATTCGCTGCCTCTATCTCCCAGATCAGTTTTTTATTTCTCCGGTGGCTAGCAAAGCGATGGAAGAATCTGGTGTTGTTGTCTCCACTGTTGATCCAGGTCGCACGGCTTTTCAAACGCCATCTAATCTCATCAGCCTAGAGCATATGCAGGTGGGATGCCTCTAGCGCATGTATCTCTGCATCTAAATCAGACTTCTAATCAGATCGCGCCTTGAGACCATGTAAACAAGAAATTTTCAGTTCAAGCTCACGCATGGTTGCTGTCTCCGTCTTTTTTTTTTTTTCAGCCAGATTATAGATTTTGCTCTTAGACTTTTTAATTTCCTGACCAAGTTGCCCTGCGCGTCCCCCGGTAGAGAGAGAGAGGGGTCGGTCCAGACTTGGTTGACAATCCGGTCGTAGGCAGCCTCCAGCATCCATGCCGGATTGAATTTGAACGGGTATCTTGACCCCATCTTTCCTATTCTGAGTTGAAGGCAAATTGGTGTGTGGTCGGACAGGTAGGTCATATCTGCCCAGGCCCGTGCCCTGTGGGATTGTAGCAATTCCTCTGAAATCAAGAATCTATCAAGTCACTTAGCAATGCTGGAGGAGCCTGTTCTGTCGTTTCGCCAGGTTGGCAGTAGATCGGCTAGTTCCAAATCGACTATGGCATTTTTTGAGAGAAGCGAGTTGAAGAAGGTCGCTAAAGAATCAGCTTTTGCCCTGACGCCCCAAATTTCTTTTGTGCTGAGCGTAAATTTTAGGTCTCCGGAAATTATGAGATTATTTATGGCAAGAAGGCCTAGGTTGTCTAGCCTATCCCAGAACGATCTGCGATCCAGGCACGGGTCGTAGGTGTTGAGGAGGACCAGAGAGGAGTGGAGTTCGAAACAATAACCCGTTAGGAGAATACCACCCGGGCTAAGTGTAGGCGTGAAATCAAAATGAAGTGGATCCCAGGCTACCAGAAGTCCGCCTGAGTTTCCAATGGAGCTAGCTGCACATACCATCCAGTCAGGTTTGAGAGAAAATAGAAAGTTTCTTGCCGCTTCAGCTTCTGCTAGTGTTTCTTGTAGAAAAATTACAGTCGGTCTGATCTTATCAAGTAGATGTCTCATGGAGGCTAATTTCAGGAGTCCTCCAACCCCTCTGATGTTGAGGGAGAAAATTATCATGGTTTTGCCCTAGCATGGGCTTTAATTCCTCTAAGAGCCCGGTTTGAAGGATCAGTGGTTTGTGTGGTATATATACACATGCATAGACCAATTTGTATATAATAGATATACACAAAAAAAAACTAATGAAATCTGCATTCATCAATGCATTTTCCTGCAGACTGTATTAACTAGAGTGAATAACATTACTGGAGTAGCCTACAAAGATGACCCTGTAATCTTTGTTGGGGAGCTCATGAACGAACCTCATTGTGAAAGTGACCCTCCAGGGAGGACCATCCAGGTCAGATAGCAGCTTTTCTCTTTGAGTCAAAATTGGAAAATGGAAAACAAATGTAATCGGAGATTCAACTAAAGATGCTTTGTTTTAAGATCTCGTTTTAATGATTGAACATCACAATTGGTAGCACTTCTAGGTTCCTAGTTTGGTGGGTTTCTGTTAATAATTATGTTTTCTAGTAATTAATTATTTTGATAATGTTTGTGTGCAACTCTTATGAGTAAAAATAGTAGTTCTTTAGCTGTGATGAGCAAACAGGAATGGATAGAAGAGATGGATAGCCATGTCAAATCCAATGATGGAAACCATCTTCTGGAGGCTGGGTTGGAAGGATTTTATGGGGAGTCCAAAAGAGACAGCAATCCAGGCTTCTTTGTGGGGAAAAATTTCATCACAAATAACCAAATCGCACGACTTGATTTTTCAACTGTTCATCTCTATCTTGATATTTGGTAAATCTCTATCTTACCCCAACACAGACATATATATATATATATTGGAAATCTTTGCCATCGGTATGATGGCCAAATTGATATTATTGAAAATCTAATTTATTAGTTGGTTGTTTCCCAGGTTTGCCACTGTTCTACCCACACTGCATTTTGCAGGGTTGTACCTTGGATAGAACTACAAGCAACAACTCCTCTAGCAACAAACTCATTCAGCAGTTCCATAGCCTGATTCACCTTGCCTTCATAGGCTATACCCTTAAGCAGTTTGATGTAAGTAGTTTCATTGGTTTACAACCTTTTTCCACCATATTACCCAAGACGTCGATAACCAGATGTGTCGTGTGTGCCTTACATGAGCCAAGAATCAAGGCATTGTAAGTTGCCACATTAGGCTTATATGATTTACTTTCCATAAAACCCAGCAGCTCTAGTGCATCGTCCACCATTCCTTCTCTGCAGAGACCCTCTACCATTAATGCATAAGTACTAGCATCATGAGTAAGGCCTTTCCTGATCAATGCATCTAAAACCTCAAATGCCTTCTTTAAATGGACATTCTTTGATGTCCATTCAAACATTGTATTCTAAGCTAAGAGTAAAGGCGAAGGACCCTCATCTCCTAGGAAGTTAAGGATATCTACAGCTTGGTCCACCTTCCCATCCTTGCATAGAGTTGTTTTCAAAGTACTATAGGTGACCATGTCAGGGAAACAACCTTTGGAAACCATCTCATATACGCACTCAATTGCATCATCCATCTTTCCCTCTTTACAAAACCTATTGATTATTGGATGGTAGGACAATGAATCTGGTTTACACCCCTTTACCACCATCTCCTGCAAAACACCGATTTCCTCAATCAAGTATCCTTCTTGGCAAAGGAAATTTATGAGGATGTTGTAAGTGACAACGTTAGCAGAACATCCTCTCTAGCCCATGTCAGATAAGAGCTGCTATGCATCCTCCCATCTCCTGGCATTGCATAGACCCTGCAAAAGAGTGTTGTGACTAATCACATTGGGATAGCACCTCTTTGATGGCATATCATAACGAAATGCTATTGCTTCATCCAATCTACTTTCTTTAGAGAACCCATTGATCAGAATGTTGTATGTCACCACATTAGGAACACATCCCATATTTTCCATCTCATCCAAGAGTCTCATCACCTCATCCACTCCACCATCCTTACAGGTTGTTTCCACCAATATATTATAATTAATAACATTAGGCAGGCAACCATTCTGTAACTGTTGATTGAGAACCTCCAAAGCGAGGACCAATTTACCTTGATGGCAGAGACCTCTCAACACTGCATTATATGTAACTACATCAGGAAGGCACCCATTCGTCTGCATCTCATTAAAATACTGCATTGCACTTCCATCTTGCCCTTTTTGCTTAAACCATTAATCAAGACATTATATGCTATAAGATCAGGAACAAGCCCAGATATAACCAGCATATCCAATACCTTGCTGGATTTATTTGTTCTGCCCACTCTGCATAGGGCAGAAATAAGTTTTCTCCAAGTTATAGCATTGGGAACGTGATGCTTTTCCACCATTTGATCAAGAAGATTAAAAGCTTATGCCAGTCTACCTGGTTTACACAGTTTGTGTAGCAGCTTATTGTCAAACGACTTCTTCCAATTCCAAATCCCCTAACATATTATTTGTGGGGACAGAATCCTCTAGTGAAGAGACTTGGGGGAGGAGAATTCCGATTGTTTGGTATTTAGCAGAGTCCAGACTGCTATTTTTACCAATCCATTAGTAGCCTCATCATTGCAGTGATATGATTCGTTGTAAACCATCTTTCATACCGGGCTAGATAGTTTTAGGGGTTTTTTGTGGCTTATGCAGGAAACCTCGGTACTATTAAAATCTCTGCATACTGACATTTGAGAAGTCAAGTTATACGGTACCCTCAAACGAGGTTAGAAATTAGACCTTCTAGCTTTAGTATTTGTAAATTTTTCAACGAGATAACAAAAAAAATTGGGTTTTATTTACACAACTTGCTCAGTCACATTGGCAGACCCTTTTTCAGGAATTAGGGACTACTACTACTATTACTATTTATTCCTTTATAACACACATCCATTTCAATCCCACGATCGTATGCTAATATACATTTAATGAAAAGAGGCTAAGAATTTTCCCTATGCATGGCCATTTTGATCTATACATTTGACCAACTTAATTCATAAAGACAAGAGTGGAGTAACTAGGTTACCATCCTTACTACATCAACTTTATAAGTAGACACTGTCATTGTGCTTGGGAACCAACTCAAGCACTCCACATCAGATTTGTATGCCTCAGTCTCCAATTCCTCAGGTTGTTCTTTCAAATAATTCAAGTAATTTTGGGCCTTTGGAAATCCTATGATGTCTGCAACAATGCATGTTCCTTTTCCAAGCATGCTTCTCTCCTTAAGTAACAGAAAATATGGAAAATAACAATGCTTGAAGTGATCCATGAATATGAAATCAAATGATGAGCCTTCCATTTCATTAAGGAACTCGTCTAACTCATCAAGCACTTCAGTCAACGTTCCTTTCAACACTATCATCTTTGAGGACAATCCTGATGAGGACAAATCAACATAAAAATCTATTAGAATTCAATTCATGGAGACATGCCCATTGGTAGGCTCTAGTATAAGACTAGATTCAACAAAACATTTGAAGTATGATCTAGATTACAGGTTTTCTAAAATTCTCGACAAATTAATACAAGAGTTTATTAGAAATAAAATTTCAAACATGCCCATTACTAGCATTAAGTCAGAAGGCTACGACACAACAAAATATTTGAAGTAGGTTCAACATTATAGGCACTCTAAATTGAATATTGTGTGTTTATGATTTGTAATGAGGAAAATTGTCAGCCAATTATGGTGAGTAAAATTGTCAATGGCTCTGAGAATAGACTCTGCATTTCCCTTCTCTTCATTTTGCAGGACATAATTTAGCAGGGCTCGCTCTCTGCAGTCAGGAGAATGGTCTGTCACACTTGCTCGTTTGTCAAATGAAAATGTCAAGTATGAAAGAAACCTTGACACAGGTCCACATGACATGATTCTAATTTGTTGAGCAATAGGGTGGTAGATTTGTAAACTTGAATAGAGAGCAATGCAAGTGAATTGTTGTAGAAAAGGAATGTATATAGTCACAAAAAAGAAATATGATTTTAAGCTTGTAGATATGTTCCATCTGGACAACTCAAAAAAAGAAAGCAAAGGTTGGTATCTGACATGGTTTGAGATCCAAATCGATTTGTCTCCAAATGTTGGGATTCCATCAGAGTCTCATTCGAGTTTTTGATTTTGGGCTTTGTGGGGAATGATCTTCTCTCATTTTGGAGGTGGGAAACAAGGTTACTCAAACTTATGCACCTACACCTACAAACTCTATAGTTATTTATTATTCCATTTGTACAGTAACTAAACGAGAGAAACCCAATACAGCAGACAAAAGCAGTGTTGCAGAACATTTCTTGAAGGCAACGAGGAAGTAACATAGAAGAAAAGGATGAGGTGAGATGTTGATGAGCTACAATTTTTTATTTATTTAAACATGTAGAAATGGTGATGGTTTTGGTTTGCTTTACTCTATTCCAAAAATACACAAAATCAGTAGTGGAGTGGGTATCTGTAACACAAAATACAAGGCAGGGATTTGGATTTGGGTTGATTAATTTTGAACTTCAAATATTTATATTGCAATAATGAAAGATTGTGATGCTTACCAGCATTAAACAGAAAGAAATCCTTTGTATAACGCGTTGCCATTGTAAACGAAAATATTACAATGGCAAATAGCTGGAGAACGATATTGGGCAATCCATGTAGATGGAGGGAAATTCACTCCATAAATAGAAGACATATATTTTATGGGGCAAAAAGGGGTGTCGCTCTGCTGGTCCTCACCTTAATCTGACCGACTGAGGACCTAGCTCTTTCTTCCTTCCATAGTATTAGATCCACTACTATGTCAAAGCAGTCCATTGCAGCTACGGGAGTAATCTAAATGTTGAGCCTTCCTGTGAAGACAGTGGTGTATAGGCGATGGAGAAGGTAGCCTACAGATTGGTGTAGGAATTGGAGATGGAGGCAAGTAACAGTGGTGCATACTCAAGCTAGAAAGGCCATCATATGAAGCGACAATGTCTAGGCGATGGAGGGAAGGAATAATGGTGTCGGTTGAAGCTTGAAAGGGCATCTTATGAAGATGCGAATGTCCTGGCGGTGGAGCTAGGAAGACAAAAGTTTTCAATAAGACTTAGAATGTATGATCCAAAGTTTGCAATAAGACTTAGAATGTATGATCTAATGAAATCACGGAGATTAAATTTTTTTATTATATAAAAAATAAAATATAAAGTTTACAATCTAGAACATTAGAAATTTGGCAGAAATTTTTAGTCAACTGCATAACTAATATCAAGTCAACGTTGAAGCGAACACTAGAGTCTTAGCCTTTGGCAGGGACTAATAACAGTTACATACAGCGACAAACAGCGCCCTTGCACTGGAACTAGAATTTGACCGTGAAGTTAAAAGTGAATTCCAAGTATACAAAACTCCGTGAAGTTAAAAGTGAATTCCAAGTAAACTAAACTCAAGGCCGAACATAGGTTAATGTACACGCGTCAATGTCTCATTCAATGAGGTTTCACACCATTATTTTAAAGCATTTTTGGTCCTATAAATTCCTAAATTTGAACTATCAAAATTAAATTTCAATATCCACATAATTAATTATGAATTAGCTTTCAACTTAATTAAACTACAGATAAAATTAGAAATAAATGGAGAAATGTTTTATTTAAATGCCTTGCTTGACATAGGATCTGATATGAATCTCCTCCATAAAAACCTGATCCATTGCAAATATTGGCTTCCTAGCAATTACTCTGCTATTGGACTAGGAAACATCTCCACAGATTTTGATTATGAGATTCCTAAAGGAATTTTATGGTTTGATCAATATGCTTTGGGAATGAAATTTCTTTTAGCAGATTTGCATGTTGATTGCATATTAGGAACTCCTTTTCTTGTTGTTGTTGAACCACATGGATCTGTAAAAACTGCTAAAGGGCACCCAGCCTACTTCATCACCATGCCCAGGTTAGGAAGGCATCCACCGGTCACAAAGATAAACACCAGTCGAACATTGTGTATTGTTCAGAAAAATCCAAAAGTCTGGTCATTATTAACACTTGGGATGATTTAAATAATAAACCAGTAACTGAACAAATTGATGATAATTTGGATTGGGAAACTTATTCCCAAAACTGGGCCCCACATTCGGAACTAAGGTGGTCAGAAGGAAATAACATTTAATAAATAGCATTTAAACTTAATTATGACCAGGTTTGGTTTGTCTGTCGAATAATGAATTAGTTTAAGTCGCAGCGAGGTTACTGGCCTTATCATGCTCGAGTTTCTGCCTGGTTTTATCACACCTGAGTTTCTTCGTGGCACAAACAAACGCCAAAAAAAGAGACTAAATAAAAATTAAAGTTAAAGTTTTTTGAACTAGGAGAAGTATTTATCTCTTTATATTTCGTGGCATGGGTCGCAGTTTTGTTCAAACGTGGCGGGAAATTCTGGGCTGAGCAACGCTGCTTTGTTGTTGCTTTTGTCCAGAAAAGGCACATTGATCTGTACATTTTCCTGAAAATATGCCTGGAATGTTAATAGCTTTACTTAGTTTTTTAAGAGGGTATGTAATCTCCAATGTTGAGCTCAGCGACTGTGAAACAAAGACTCAACCCATTTGCCTCCAGTAGCGGCCATACGGTGAAAATGTGACGTCAAAGGAATTATACCAAAGGTACTTAGTAGTGGTGGATGGAGGTCTGCGCGCTACTCTGCATCTATACATACCGATATTCGTCGGCCATCAGAAAAAGATTGGCGAAACAGGCCAAAACCGCAAGGTCGGATACTCTGCGTGCTACTCTTTCACTCGCTTGAAGCGCAAGGTCGAATCGTCAGGCCGTCGGATCTGTGCCACGTACGTGGAGCGACAAGGTGTCAAATCCATACCATTTTCGTCATATGGTCTAATAGTCGGGCCATCTGATTGTCAACACATGGGGTGTATCCAAACGCTTTGGAATCACGATGTGGCATTCATCTAACAGTGCAATCCAAGCGCTCTGGACTCACCACATGGCGTTCATCCAGGGAAAAGATCGAAGGGCTCTAAACACGCCACGTGCCAAGCATCTAGTGGGCAGATCGAAGGGTTCTAAACTTGCCACGTGCCAAGCATCTAGTGGGCAGATTGAAGGGCTCGGAACTCGCCACGTGCCAATCATCGAGTGGGAAGATCCAAGAGCTCTCTTCGCGCCACGTGGCATGCATCCGACAGCCAGATCGGAGAGCTCTTTGCGCCACATGGCATGCATCCAACGGCCAGATCAGAGAGCTCTCATCTCGCCACGTGGCGTGCATCCGACGGATAGATCGGAGAGCTCTCATCTCGCCATGTGGTGTGCATCCGACGGCCATATCGGAGAGCTCTCATCTTGCCACGTGGCATGCATCCGACAGTCAGATTGGAGAACTATCATCTCACCACGTGGCATGCATCCGACGGCTAGATCAGAAAGCTCTCATCTCGCCACGTGGCGTGCATCCGACGGCCAGATTGGAGAGCTCTCATCTCGCCATGTGGCATGCATTTGACGGCCAGATCGGAGAGCTCTCATCTCGCCATGTGACATGTATCCGATGGCCAAATCGAAGAGCTCTCATCTCGCCACGTGGCGTGGATCCGACAGCAAAATCGGAGAGCTCTCAACACGCCACATGACATGCATCAGATGGCCAAATCAAAGAGCTCTCATCTCGCCATGTGGCGTGCATCCAATAGTGAGATCGAAGAGCTCTCATCTCGCCACATGGCATGCATCCGACAGTCAGAATGAAGAGCTCTCGTCTCGCCACGTGGCGTACATCTGACAGCCATATCGGAGAGCTCTGATATTGCCACGTGGCATACATGCAATGGCCAGATTTCGGCGGCTCTGATCTCATAGTGCGGGCTGAAGCAACTTATAACTTTGTTACATCTATACTCCCTCCATCGTCTCTTCCAGGGACCAAAACCAACCCTCCAATTTAATGTAAGGTAGCAGGTTGCACGTTCAGCGGCTTTCCCCATCCATAGTGTATTGTTAGAGATAATGCTTACAATTGTAGTAACTGTGAGTTTCTAGGTTAACTATGACTGTTGTAACTGTGAGTTTCAAGTATGACTGTTGTAACTATGAGTTTCTAGGTTTACTATTTTTAGCTAATCAGATCCACTTTCTTAGGATCTAGATTGCTAGGAGACAGTGATCTGCATGCTATATATGTAACCTCCATTTGTCTATTAAGCAATACATTCTATTATTGTGTGTTAATATTGTGCATGGTTGTTCTCTCGATTTCTAAGTTGGTATCAGAGCAAGGACTGACCTGACTCTCTCACGAGAGGGGCTGGAAGATGAGAGAAGAGTGATAAGTTGATTCTGCTGTAGGAGTAGATTAGGTTAGAGGGTTTGAATTTCTAAATTTTCTGTGTGTTTTGTGAGATTGTTGCGGGAGACTCTCCTTGTGAATAAAGGACCACTGCGTAGGAGAACTGACGAGGGTATCACTGCCCAGATATTCGTTGATCAAACTATGAGAGGTTAGACGCCTGTGCATTCATTGATCAGTGACAGCTGCGTGGAAGAAAAGATATCCAGATCTGCTTTGGCGTTGACAGCAGGGTTCAATTTTCTCTCTGTCGAAACTCTGATTCCCGCTGCAATAGGTAGACTTTATGTTCAGCAAGTGTTTGAGTTGGTTTGGTAGATTTGTTGTAGTGTTACATATAGTGTGATTTGATTTGTGTATGTTATATATATTATTATGTGTGGTGTGTGGTGAGTTTAAAGTTTTTATATAAGTGTTTATGTAAAAATAAGAACTTGTATCTGGATGCATGCTGGTAGCCCCAGTTTCAAGTACAATGTTTTTATTGGAAGTCACCTTGTGTAAAGGAATGTTGAAGACATTCAGTATCCAAACTGTTCTTCTATATACTGAAGGATAGCCGAAAGCGAAAAAAATCTGACAGATGAAGGCAAGTTAATAGAATGCATCAATAATTGGCACATTTTATCATGGAAGCCCCGATGAGCCGAGTTGTCAAATTGTCCAATATACAAGTGCTACAATGATGGTCAGAAGCATTTTGACTTTAAATGTGTCAGTGGGTAGCTCGAATGTGTGGAGAAGAAAGAGCGGAAACCGGGTGATTGCAGAGTGAGTTTCAGTGCTGAGGAAGACCAGATCAGACAGACAAATGAAAGTTCTAGTGTTGTAACCTTTTGTTATGTTTTGTAATTTGTGATTGTGATATTTGTAATGTAAGCATTAAGGGAGGGTGTTAGAGATAATGCTTACAACTGTACTAACTGTGAGTTTCTAGGTTAACTATGACTGTTGTAACTGTGAGTTTCAAGTATGACTGTTGTAACTGTGAGTTTCTAGGTTTACTATTTTTAGCTAATTAGATCCACTTTCTTAGGATCTAGATTGCTAGGAGTCAGTGATTTGCATGCTATATATGTAACCTCCATTTGTCTATTAAGCAATACATTCTATTATTGTGTGTTAATCTTGTGCAATGGTTGTTCTCTCGATTTCTAAGTTGTATATTGTAAACAAGATATTTTGGAGAGTTCACTACACTTACAGAGTAGGCACAGTCAAAAGCGTCGAATATGCAAAGGTTGCAAGATTTGATCCAGTCTATATAATTGTTGACCTGCACCTCTGATTTGCAGGATTTGATTACCTCTTGGATGAGACCAGCAGCAAAGTTGATATCTTCTTCCAGTAGTTGCTTGGCCGTAATTTGGGCCACGCCTGGGCATAAGCAGTTCCCAAAATATGTTGGTGGCAAAGGTCATTTTAACCGGTCTCTACAGTCTGCAAGCACTAGCAAATGAACTGGCTGGTTATCTGGGACTTGGCGAGCTTCCATTACGCATCTCCAAAAATGTGATGCAACTCCTACAAATGAACTTGAAGCCTGAGCTCGTTCCTTTAGATTTTGAATCATTTTTCGCTAAAATGAAAAGTCGAGATTTTTGGTTGTGTTTCGTTTTTCGCAGATTTCTGAATACTATTATTCCCAATGTCGAAGGCACCCATTAATTCGCTCCCTGCCATTAATTTACTCTTTTTAAGGTTAATCATTTTACTTTTTTGCAGCGCAGGCATGAGAGAGCATGAGAGAGCTTAATGTAGTGGAAGATTGTGTGTTCATCTGGTAAATGTAACACCCAAATATTGTAGGGGCCCTGCAATTCAACAGTGTGCAGGGACATAAGGCGCCCATCGTATCAATTAGAGTCTGTAATAAGCATGGTCATTTAGTTTAGTTGATTTTGGAGCCCAATCGTCCTTGTTGGTACGAAGTTTCTCGATAATATTATTTCTACATTTCACTGTTACAGAAGCTGTCAAATCGTTGAACTGATTTATAAATGCCTATCATATAGGAGTAAGCTAACTCTTCTACGTTTTGGAGCCCGATGGGATGTCTTCGGCACACCGGGCTCCATCACGTAGAACGCCCAACCGGTCATCAACATTTTGCGACCATCGATTTTCCGTTTGCTCTCTGAACGCCATCTCTGTTAGCAACACCGTCACCATTTACGATTGTTGAATTTCAAATTCAAATTTTAAACGTTTCTCGCCTCCCCGTTTGGACCATATACGGGCGCAGTTATGGAGAAATATACTGGAGTCATATCATTACATCCAAAGGCGTACACCTATTGACAATGGGCACAATTAATGATCTTTTAACCTTATTTAACCTTAAATCCTAATCTGATGGCTATGCATTGAAGATGCTGGCATATTCTTAGTCATCCTCCAAAATCAATGGATCAGATTTATTGTTCATAACTTTCTTGCATTTATTAAGGCATCCGTTAACATGTTTACTTTTTAACATTTACCTAATCCCATTAAAAAATTACTATAAGGATGTGTAATTGCCACGTTCCATTTATCAACCTAATGCAATCAAACGTTTCATATTACCACAGACGGATTACCACAAACGTTTTATATTAGGAACACTCATTTTCAGTGTAATATTGGGGACACGCGTTATCAACCGCAATCTTTAGGCGTTCTCAGCCGCGAATTAGCGGCTGTGTTAGTCGGCTGTGTTAGTTACGCCGAAAAGTGTATACCTATTGAGAATGGACAGATTTAATAGGGGTTTAGTGCTTAATAAGTTTTCTATAGACAGGATTAAATATGGCTGGAATATTCTTAGTAGTCACACAAAATAAATGGTTGTGATTTCAATCATTAACTTCCTAGCTATTATAAAGACATCCGTTTATGTGTTTACTTTTTTACATTTACCTAATCATATTTAAAAATTACTTTGATAGCTAACTGATTGTCACCTATGTGATTAACAGAAATTAAAATATTAACACCAGATAAATGAAGCTCAACCGTTTATTTGTTAATCAATAATAAAATTTAATATATTCTTTTAAGGATTATTTTCATCTTATCAGTCTTATCAACCTTTCGGCGTTAATCAGCCACAATTATGTGACTGTGCTAGTATATTTACAGTCGATTCACAGGTTCGGTATCTTACTCCGACTACAAGTTCCCGCCCTGGTTTTCCTCAGAATTTCATCAGTTTGTCCTCCGGCTGCTAGACCCTAATCCTCGGACGAGAATCATCATCCCACAGCTGATGGAGGTCCCCTGGTTCCATTGGGGCTTCAAGCACCCGCAGGCGGACACATATGTCAATGTCGGGGTTCTTGACGATGTTTTCCATTCTTTACAGTGGAAAATGGCTGAAACCCCCATATAGCAATGGCGAGGAGTCGTCCATAACCCCGACTGATAATCTTTGTTGTCTCTCCAGAGAAGATGTGGTGATATTTCTTGTCGGGTGTCTGGGAGCCCTCACGCCTCTTCCCCTCACAATGATCGAAACCCTAGGAGCCCTGAACAGTTAAGTTTTCACCGTCGATAGCCGATCCCCTGCCCGTGATTCTCTAAGAGCCCTTGGTCATGATCCCCCAGCCGTAGCCATGGTCGAACGGAGCCACGATGACGAAGGAAGTGGAACCCTAAGGATCCTGGGTGACATCTCCGCATTCAAGCTCTGGAAAAGCGATCACATGTCAGTTGGCTGGGCTCTGGCGAACCTAAGCGCCGGCGAATTCGCCATGGTAGTCGAAGACATTGTGTCGCTCGACACTCTAACTCTTGTGAGGTCTTCTGAGCAGATCAATAAATCTAATTCAATGAGGCAAGTCGGGCTGCCGCTGGCAACGGTGAAGGAAGAGGTCTTGGAGCCAGAGAAGCTGAGGGGCCCGACAAGGAAGTTCTCGATGAAATGTCGGGATTTTATGAATCTCTATTTCGAAAATGGTGGTCCATCGGAGAAAGGCACAAGCTCTCGATCATACAGAGACCGACGCCCGCCATTGACATGCAGGCCTTGGAATTCTCTGGCCGTCGTGATGACACAGATGTTGGCCCATCGCGCCACGCACGTCTGGGTGACCGAGCATAAGAAAGACGAGAAAGACGAAGAAGAATATGAAAATATGGTGGGGATTATTTCTTATGTCGACATCCTCGTTGTCACAAAGCCTTCCAATCTCCTCCTCAATTCTTCAACAAACTAATACCGACAACCGACACTTTCATTCTGTTGGTTGATAGCATTTTCTAATTAGCCCTTGGTTTCTCTGTCATGTCTACGGTTGTTGAATTTCATACTGTTCTTCCTTGGGAACTGTTGGATTCTTTTGTAAAAAAATATGTTCGTGCAAAATGCATGATTCTTGTTTTTGCCAGATTTTGGATTGATCTACCACATTGCATGTAGACTTTAAATTGATCTACCAGATTTTGGATTGATCTACCAGATTTTGGATTGATATACCACATTGCAGGAGACTTTATAATCAAAAAAAGGATTCCATGTTTTCAATCAAATTTGACTGAGTGAATTTGGAATCAAGAACAAAGTATTCCATGTTTTCAATCAAATTTGAGTTCTATGTAAATACTCCCCTCGCAAGTTTAGCACTGATCATTTAGCTGTGTTTAAAGATTGAACGATATAATAATTTGTTTGTGTTAAAAGTTGAAGGTGAAGTCTATTTCCACCATTCAAGAAGCTCAAATGTACCATGAAGCAGGTGAAGTAAACCCGCAAGGGAATCAAATACTTTGTAACAACTATTTCCATCATTACAAAAACTCTGTTTACCATGAAGCACGTGAATTAAATCTCTGAGGGAAACAGGGAATCAAATGTAGAGATGTTGAAGTAAATCTCTGAGGGAATCAAATGTAGAGATGTTGTATATGGAAAGGAAAAGTTTCCAAATGTAGAGATGTTGAAGTAAATCTCTGAGTGAATCAAATGTAAAGATGAGATGTTGTATACAGAAAGGAAAAGTTTGTGTGAGAATTCAATGATACCAAGTTTTACAATTGACTTAGAATTTTATTGGGTGGATTTGTTTATGAAAATCAAAACCACTTTGTTGAAATATAAATTCAATTGTAAGATTTATA
This sequence comes from Picea engelmannii, assembly GCA_009831015.1. Classification (NCBI taxonomy): domain Eukaryota; kingdom Viridiplantae; phylum Streptophyta; class Pinopsida; order Pinales; family Pinaceae; genus Picea; species Picea engelmannii. Next base: position 203,261 of record ML800071.1, read on the forward strand.
TTAGTTTTTCATGTATCAAAATTTAAACCATTGATTCCACTTATTGTAGCACATCAATAAATTGTATATCAATCAATCTATAATAAATATATAGAAATTGTATATCAATCAATTTATAATAAATATATATTTTTTCAAGTGTGTTTTTGAAAGAAAAAGTGTATTTTTGTTTTTCAACAACACAACCATGAATGTTATTGTTGTAGATGTGAGTAGACAACCATGAATGTTATTGTTGTAGATGTGAGTAGGTGAATAAATGCATTAATTCTACTTGCAGAAATAGTGTACTAATAAATAACCATGAATGTTATTGTTGTAGATGTGAGTAGGTGAATAAATCCATTAATTCTATTTAGTAGAAATAGTGTACTAATAAATAACAATAATGAATGTTTTTGTTGTTAGATGTGAGTAGATGAATAAATCCATTAATTTCACCATAAAGTGTATTAATAAATATATTAATGAATGTTTTTTGTTGTTAGATGTGAGTAGGTGATTAAATCCATTAATTTCACCATAAAGTGTATTAATAAATATATTATAAATGATTCCATTTTCATGTTATTTAAGTATAGAAATAAGAAAATGTTGTTGTTTTCCAATACCACAAAGTAAGGCCACAATGATAAATGTTATTTTTGTTAGATTAGTTGTTAGTAGGTAGGTATACATTAATTATTCTCAAGTATTAAATTTTAATATTATAAATGAAGAAAGAATATATTATAAATATTTCAGTTTCAATTCATTTAAATATCAACAAAGAGAAAGAGAGGTTTACTTATCAATGCCATAAAGTAAGACCATGGCAACATATGTGATTGTTGTTAGATGTGCATAGGTGAATAGAGTTGGCACCCAAGTGAGTGAGAGAGCGAAGAGGAAGAGAATGAGTGAAACAACCATTGGGTGACAAGAAACACCATCTTCTTGACATATGTATTTGTACTCTGTCATTACTTGGCACGGATCATGCCTTTCATCTTTTCATTTGCAAATTTGTCTTTTCAAGAAATTTCCTCCATAGATTACTAGTGGGCATTACAAACTCTTCAGAAGTTAACCCTTAACCCTAAGTCATCACAATTATGTGGGTCCTATTTTGTTTGGTGTGCCTTCTAGATCCCATTCAATTTTAGTATTTGGAACAAACCATAACTTTTCATTTTCATTGATTCTCAATGGCTACCAAAATGTCAAGGGTAAATCAATTGGTTAAAGTTTGATTGAGTTTGGAAATTTGGTTTTATAAATAATATTGATACATGAAATTATGATCTAACTCTCAAGTTCCATCTTCAACTAGCAACAATTACATTAATGTTGTAGTAGAAACAATATCACAACATATGTTACTAAAAACAGAGAATGGTGTGATAAACTTGGAGAGAGGGTTTTCAAAGATATGAAGCCCAAACCTAATGCCCTCCTAGGGTATATTTTGCATATAAAATAGAGCTCAGTAATTTACTAATCTAGTGTCAAGATGGGATAAGAAAGAGAAACAAATCCTTGGTCATATTTCTCACAAACCATGATCTAACAAATTTGATTTTTGAGCCATGACCCCAAACAATTAGTATGTCAACACCTATGATACATAGAGGATCATAGTCTTGGCGCATATTTCATATTTTCAAGTTTTTTGCAAATTTAATGCTCTCACTGCATCACACTCTAAAGGTATTTTCAAGTACTTGATCCTTTTGATTTGATTTTCTTATGCTTTCTATTTGACAAAATGTGTGGAGAAAATTAATTTCTTACCTCAATTCTAATGGATTTGCAAGAGGATCCAACTAAATTGGACACTACATAAACTTAGGGCACTCAATTCATTAACACATGGCTTAGCAAATTAAGGTTTTTTTTTTTCATCCTTGGATTTTTTTTACAAAGAAAAAAGTCCTCTTTTTTTAAGGAGAAAAACACACAAAGTGCTTACATCTTACATCGATAAAAACATATAACTCTATTTGGGTTGGAAATCCATTTACAAAGTCAAAGTTCAATCTCTCATAGGGGGAATCCAAGAAAATAAAGGGATTGTATAACTCCTCCATTAAAAAGTAAAAATAGAACCAACGAAAACTTACATATAGCCATGGAAAAAATCTCAAGAAATGACATCGGTTTCACTCTCAAATGCACTACTAAGAGCCACGAGGAGACACAAAAAAGTGAAACTACAATCTCTACCAAGAGGTAGCAAGCCAAAAACACAAAAACCAAAATGTGCAATCTAGGCACACTAGCTTCAAGCATTACAACCAATCGAAATCACGCGTGTTTCCCCTTCGCCCTATTGCTTTGTGTCTTGGAGCTTGGTGGAGAGGATGGGATATTCCCTGATGCCTTCAATTCCATATCAATACCATTTATTGCCTCCCATTAAAGGTTGCCTCCCAACTTCATTGAAGAAGATGCCTCCACCCTTTAAGTACTAAAGTATACTTTGAATCGGGTGATTGGTGTTGAAAAATGGGTCTTTTGGAAACTCAAGAGAAATCTACCAAGGACACTCATCAAGAGATCTAGAAACAATGCATTGTAGTCTACTTGTTCCATCATAAAAAAGGTTTTTACCTTTGCCATCTACTATGACAATGCATACATAAAATTCATCATGGAGGAGTTGATCCTAAGCTTGACCACCTTGATCTTCTTATGATATGATTCCTCTAGGTTCAACCCTTCCAATCCAATAACATTTAGTAGACACCCACAAAAAAGGTAGGGGAACACCTTCAAGGGATATATTTCAGGGGTATGGTATTAAAAGATAATGGAGAAGCAAACCCAATAATCTTAGCAAGATGTAAATCTTGTCTCTCAGAGTTTTGCTCAAGTTAAAAGAATCAAACCACGGGCTAAGCACTAACTCTAAGTGATGGAATAACTAGGGTCCCCCTTTTAAGGTTGCTTCATTATATTCAACATTGTCAAAGATAAAAATGTAAAAATTCTTTGCAACAAAGAAATCCAAAGCTTCCATGAATGGGGTGACAACATGACCACATGAGCAGGAGCCTAGCTGTTAGTTGGATGCTACCACACCAAGGCATCTTCCTATTGTAACTCCCATATAAATGTAAGAACTATATAGTCCTCATCATGGTGCGATCATTCCACTTTGTTTCTGCCCTTCAGACAAGTTTATGATAGATCAGGGGAATTGCAATATCATTAAATGCATAAGTTGTCTGGTTCCAAAGAAGAATCATAGCTTGGGTATTATGAGGAAGGATGGTGTCTTAAGCATCAATACCTTGTAGTACTTAGCTCTCAGTTTATGGCACTTCAACATGAATCCAAGATTCATCCACCTGTTTGTCTTTGTTTTAAAATATTTTAAGGCAAGATTTCTGCAAATGCTTGGATTTTCTTGAATCTTAGGTCCCATAGTTGGGACCTTATTTTTCTGGCTCTTTATCTTCTTGACATGGATACTTACCAAAGGAACCAAGGCCTCTAGGTATCTCTAGGTTTGGGTTACTTCCCGTGGCAAGAATTTGGTGGCTAGTAAAGCCACATTTGATATTGGTAGAGCATCACCAGGATCCATTCCCATATAGAGGCATCCCTTTACTCAATGTGGTGATCTTCTTAGTATATCCATCAAGTATTTATCCTTTGCCCCTTTCTCTAGTTGACATACGATACTGAAAATAGAAGGGATGAGGGTGGTAACAGGCTCTAGGAGCTAGGTCAATGTAGCAAGCCCAAGCAGCCAACAAGGGCATATCACCATAGAAAAATGACCCAATGAATCACCAAGGTGTAGGTTGAAGCCATGAAGGAAATAAAGGACTATCATCGTCGATTCCTAGAAAGCATCGAGCAGGAAATGGATAAAATGGAGCTAAACATTAGGAAGAAGAGGTAGGAGATCCATAATTCTCATATGGAAGTAGAATTTCTTGATTTGGTTCCAAATACTGGTTTCTCCAGATCAAGGGATACAAAGGTTTTCAAGATAATAGAACTATATTGGCTTAATAAATCCTTTATAGCACAAGTCGTGAGATCGCCGAACTCCAAGGTTAAGATCTGTCATGAGATCCATGACTCACAACCACTCATGCGTAGATCCGACTGTTCTGATCTACACTTCACCATGCACCTTACCTTCCGCTCTTGGCTTGATCTAACAGTAAGCTTCTTCCCAGATCTATGGTGTATATTTCCTCCGGGACTTCAGAACTTCAGGCTTCGAAGTTTGTGCATCAACACATCCCACTTCTCCCGATCACCAAACTCCGAAAGGATTCTATGTTAACCCTCCTGCACCTTCTCTAGATCTGATGGTCGTGAAGGATTTCCCCTCCCTTCGAATAGATATTATGGCCCCAACTCCACCAATGTTGTGATTTCCCTCTCTGTGGCCAAATACCATGTCTGTCGTAGTTTTATAATACCACTACACCTCTTGAGCTTCGTAACACGACCAAAGTAACCTCTTGGCACTCAGGATCATTCTGAGGTTCAAAATTGGTTCCTCTAGACACAATTTCCACTGGAAACCTTGGTTCTAATGACCACTTATCCAGCCCATCCAGGCTCAGCATTGAAACCTTGGTTATGGTACCAAATTGTAACATCCCCGACCAACAACACCACTGTCGGACAATGCTACTGCAGAATACCTTGTCTTGTACAACTAGCTCTGATAATGCTACCCAAACAAACGGGCCATCCACAAGTCAAGTAACGCTACCACGCAGAAGCATACACATATATATGACATGCATTTTAATGAATTTAACATCAATTAACACATAATTACTGCTACCCTACAGATTCAAATGGAATTGACAGTAAGTCCACATGCAACGGAACACATGATACATTTCAAGTAACACAACATGCAAAAACATACATAATTAAGCACATAATGATACTTATATTTTAGCTGGAATAAATCCACCAACTGCGTGCAGACCTTCCATGAACCTCCCAGCCTTAGACCACACTGCTCATCACTCTCAGCAGTGGTTCATCCCCAAGCTGGGACTGAACTCCACTGGGCAAGGGATTCCTGGGCTAGGCAAGGTCAATAAGGAAGTCACACAGTTTTAGATGAAGGATTCTCTCCCAGGAACCACTTACGCCCACTTCTCACAGACTCTCATTCCCCACATGCATGTCGTTGTGATATTCTTCTTGTAGGATATGAGGATGGACATCTTCGAAAACCGATCAACGACCACAAATACACAATCATTTCCTTGCTTGGTGGATGGAAGGCCAGACATGTAATCCATTGATATGGATTCCCAAGGCTTCTCGGGAGTAGGAAGAGAGGTGTATAAGCCTTGTTTCTTAATGGCTGGGTTGGAAATGGAACAGGCAGTGAAAGATCTGATATACTTGTTGATGTCCTGTCAAAGTGTTGGCCAATAAAAATGTTTATGTAGAATGACCACAGTTTTCTCCACGCCAAATTTTCATGCCATCTGACTGTAGTGGGTTCCCAAATCATATTTGCATGTTCGCTTCTAAGGACACATAGATAGCCCCGATGGCATAACAGTCTGTCCTGAATGTGAAAAATGGTGACAGTCTCTCATGTACCCAAGAGCTTATAAGTCCTTTCGAAGTCTGAATCTTTTGGATAAAGTCAGGGCCACTCAGATGCCTCATGTCCATAGGAATGGAGCATAGTGGTGAGTGCAACAACGGGAGGTCAACTGAGGAATTCAGTGACACAATTTGAGCTCCATGTCTTATACTTGATGTTGAGATGGAACTGTTTTACGTAGGTGAACCACTTATGATGGAGACCATTCTGCAATTTCCCCTATGTCTGTATGAACTAAAAGGGATTTTGATCAATGTGGATGATCGTCTCCTTTCCCAGAATTTATGTTTCCATTGACGACAAGATTGTACAATGGAATACATTTCCTTGTCATAGGTGGGGTATTTCTGAAGAGTATCTGAGAGTGTCTCACTGTGGTATGCCACTGGATGACCATGTTGAGTGAGAACTACACCTATAGCATAGTCAGATGCATCAGTCTCAATCTCAAACGATTGTTACAAATCGAGAAAGGAGAGTATTGGAGATGAGCACAAGCAATGCTTCAGATCATCGAATGCTTTTTTTTTTCCTTTCCCCACATGAAATTTTCCCTTCCACCACCCTTAGTCACTTGGCTGAGGGCCCATGCAATATGGGAGAATCCCAACACAAACCGTCGATAGAAGTTGGCCAGTCCCGAGAAGCTCTGAAGCTCGGTTAGTGTGGTCGAGGTTGGCCAATCACGAATGACTTGGATCTTAGCGGGGTCAACATGTACCCCATTCTCATAAACAATGTAGCCCAAGTATTGGACCATGTTCATGCCAAAGGAGCATTTTTCCAAGTTGGCATATAGCTTGTGTTGTCGCAGAGTGTTCAAAACCTGTTGAATACGTCGCATGTTCTCGTCCCAAGTTCTGTTGAAGATGAGGATGTGATCCAAATATACCACCACAAAAGAGTTGGTGAAGGGTATCAATAAATCATCCATCTATATCATGAAAGTGGTTGGTGCATTTGTTAATCCAAAGGGCATGACCAGCCATTCGAAGAGACCTTCTTTGGATTTGAAGGTTATCTTCCATACATCAGTTGGTTCGATGGGAACCTAGTGGTAGCCAGACTTTAGATCAATGTTGTTGAAGAACGTTTCCCCCTCGAGTCGGTCAAGAAGGTCATCAATCCTAGGAATTAGGTAACGGTTCCTGACTATGATTTTATTTAATGCTCTGTAATCCATGCAGATTCGTTAGGTCCCATACTTCTTTTGCACCAGTACAATCAAGCTTCCGCAAAGGGAGGATCTGGGTTTGGTGTGCCCCTTTTGAAGAATTTCTTGGATCTAATGCTTGATTTCTTCATATTCCATCAGCGAACGACGATAGACTGGTCCATTAGGTAGAGGTGTACTGGGGGTCAAATCAATTGGATGCTTGAATTGGCAGTGCATCGGTACCCCGGTGGGTGAGGTGAAGATGTCTTTGTACTCTTCCACAATCCCATCCACTTGCTTCTACTACAAAGAGAGGCTCTATGTAGAGGCCACGGATGTGGAGGATACCTTCTTCTTACTGTGAGCATGGATCACAAAGAAGATGAAATTCTCGGTCTGTGAAATGACCTTATTGTATTTCTTAGAAGAGATTAAAGAAATAACGGTAGGGGACGCTACCTATGGTATCCTGTACAATTTTCTACCCAAAGTAATAATAACACTGCGAGGTCTAGACTCATACACAACATGATGCTTCCACAAATATGGTTTTCCTAAAAGAACATCACAAACTTCAAGGGGAACAATATCACACAATACCTCATCTTTGAAAGGCTTGATGTCGTAGGGCAAGCGACATTGTTGGCTGACACGAAAATCTCTTCCTTGGTGAAGTTAACCGATGGTGTAGGGTTGCGGATGCAGTGTCATCGACATGTCCAATCACTTGATGACCTCTGTTGAGATTAGGTTCTTCTGACAGTTTCTATTGACAATGAAATGAAGCGGAGCCCCCTTTACCCACATTTGTGAGTGAAAAAGGTGTTCCCCTTCCTTTGGTTCTTCTGGATCGCTTGGTTGGACTTTGGTGGTAGTGACAGTGGCACTGGGTTCAACATCGATAATCTACTTCCCTCCTTATGGATTTTATTTGGATTCAGAATCGACCTCGGACTCGAATGCCTTCAGCTTGATCACAAGTGACTTCTTGGAGCGGCATTCTTCAGTGTTTTGCCAAGGGATTTTATGATATTCACGCCATTTTCCCATGTCCTTCTTCATATTTTCATTGCCCTTCTTGTTCTGCGGCTTGGACTAATTGACCTGAGAGTGGTCATCTTTGATTTGTCCCTTTCCATGTGGGTTGGGTCACCTTTGCCCTGTTTCGGCTGTGAGGAGTTTGCAGATCCAAACTCTTGCCTCTTCTGCTTAAATTTCTGCTCAATCTTGACAGCATATCTATAAGTCGTACCCAATGAAGCGATGTCCATAAAATCCACTTATGTTTAATTGTATCTATGCAAACAATCGCGGTATTTGAGCCCCATATGTCGCTCAGATTCTTGGATACCCAATTTGGTGTGCAGAGTATGGAAATTATTGGTGAAATGTGGTATTGCCTGGTCCCTTTCTTAACGCAGGGTGGTCCATCGAATGTACTGGTCCTCGTAGCTTCCAACGGGGTAGTATTATTCTTTAATGGCATCCCAGAAGGAATCCCATGTAGGGGAAACCACAAATATTTTTTATTCCTCTATGGCCCTTTTCTTAGAGTAAGTATCCCACCAATCCTTAACATGGGGGACGAACTTGAGGAGTGCAAAATTAATCTTTTCCCTATCAAAAAATTGTAGACCAGAAAATACCCTTCAAGCAGATTCAACCATTTATCTACAACATATGTACCTATCAATCCTTCAAATAATGGAATATCAAAATTTACCTATACCTTGAAGGGGGTTGCATGTCCACTTGATGAAGATGTTTTTCCTATGGGCAATCATCGAAGGATCTGCACAAAGTTGTTCATCATTTTGTTCCTTTGTCACACGAGGGCTTCCTTTAGCAAAATTTTAAAAGGATCTCCTATTCCATCATCTTTCTTTTCGTCCCCCATGGTTTTTTGTTAGTCTTGGCTCGACCGATCTTGCAATGACTCGATTGGTTTGAGTGCCAACTTATTATACCCAGATCATGTCGAGGACATGCACAAATAAAAATAAATGAAGAGTAGACCGTTAGGATACCATTGATCTAGATTTAGGAGTGGAACAAACTGATTAACATACTGAATACAATAAACACAGAGATATGAATAACACCACAGATATCTAGTGAACAATATCTTCTATTGAATAAATGAAATAGGTTGAAACTGTAAAACTGCAAAACTGAAACACTTGCTCGAATGGTGTTAGTTATCTCTGAGAAGAGATGTGGCTGCTACGCACATTCGTCCTAGCATAATGATTACAATGAGGCTCCATAGGCCATTTTGATATTACTCATGAAATCCAAAACCCTAGACATCCAAAAACCTAACCCTAGGAGATGAAACACCAAACGTTATGTGGGCCCCTATGGGTAAGTTGGTACCTCAACTTCCTAGGGTCGTAACGGTTGCATACGACCTCCGTTTTAGGTGTGCGATATCCCATTGGAAAGGTCTTTTAGTAAACTACACATTACGTCGTCAAACTCTAACTATGTCTACAGTTTGACTATGGCGAGCCAAAAAAACTCTATTAAGGGCCCCAAAACGTCCATGAAAGTACAACAAGATGTGTTGACATGAAAACATACAAAATAATCTAGTTGGATTAGATGGGAGGCCACCAGTATCCACCTGGAAGATGTGTAGGGCTTCAGACAGCCCCAGAAGTGTAGAACCCACAATTACAAAGAAGTACAAAAGAACGTGTTGAACTAAAAACAGTGAAGAGGAGTCAATCAGAATACATGGGTGGCCACCAATATCTACCTGGATCAATGTTCCTACATGGCTTGCTGAGTGGAGGTTCGGGGTTCTCCAAACTTGTCACATCAGGAACATGCACGCATTCCTAAAAATATGCACACATTCTTGCAAGTGTGCGTTCCTACTCACCTCATTACCACTTTTTGGTCCACCAACTTCATGCACTCACCAACTTAGAGTACAAGATTTGACACATTAACAATGGATTATATATTTAATTATGTTATCAATAAAGAACATCTGTTTCTAAGAAGAAAATTTAATATAAAAAAGAACATTTGTTTCTAAGAAGAAAATTTAATATAATAAAGAGCATTTGTTTCTAAGAAGAAACTCTAATGTATATTATTTTTAAATTAATTTTTTTATAAAAAGGTGTTTGTAAAAGAAAACTAAAATATTAGTGGAAGTCTTACCATTGATTTTTTTTTAACAAATAACACATGTATAATTAAAAGATTAGTAGAGAATAGAAAATTAACATCCTATAATATAATAAGAATTAAATTTTATTGAGTTTCAAATTTTATTGAGGTTTGTTTTGACTCTAAATAGGGGAGTTTTTAAGTGTATTCAAGAATACATGTGAGGTTTAAATATGGGGTATACTCTTCAATTTATATATGGAGTAATAAAAGTAGTAACAATTTCACTTTAGCTTAAGTGTTTGGGTGAGATGATTATTCTAAATATTTAGTTAATTGGCTTTAGCTTGGGTGGTTAAGAGAAGTTGGTATCCTCCCTACATAAGTTCAAATCTCATTTGTAGCATGTTTTCCCCTTATGGGTTGATTAGGGTTGGCCAGGTACCAACTATCTCACTCTTGTTTAAGTGTTGGAGGGCACTGGGAAAAGATGCTTCCAAACATTTTTTTAACCTCAATGGTTAACTCAAGTAGTCATGATCTACTTGTGAGATCTCTCCTTTGTGTTGGGGAGGTCATGAGATCAAATCCTTTTGAGACATAAACCTTTTATATAATGAAAAAACGAACAAAAATTTTAGATGAGATGAATGTTACAATCTCTTCTACAATGACTTATAGAAAGCTACATTGACATAATCAAGAAATTCAATTACATTGAAACTTCACATAATAACGGTTATATATAATAATTGATAAAACTCTTTCTCTTTAATAAGATATTTCTCTTTATAAGGAATGATTCTCTAATACTATTCTCTCTCCTTTGCTTATTGCATTAACCTAATTTATGATGAAAATGAAAACTATAATTACATAAATGAATTAGGATTGTGTTAATTCATCTATATTAAGAAGTAGAGAGAAAAAAAAATTATATTCTCATCTAAATTTCAATTCCCCTTGTGACATATTTACTCTTTGGTGAACCAATTATTGAAAAAAACAAAACAAATTAAAACTCATTATATAATAAGAGTGTGCTTACAACTAGTACCATATGTTTGATGAATTTATAAAAATAGATATTACAATGAAAATTATAAAGCATTTTGTACTAACAAATATGGTAATAAATTTATTAAAAATAACATTACTAATTATAAAACACTAGAATAATACTAGCATTATCATGCACATTCACAGGTAAGAAAATGGGAAAGAAAAAATAAATAAAAATTAAAAATATATAATCATCTTAAATATTGTTAAAAAAATTAAAATATTAAATAGTCATTTTTAATATTGTAAAAAAATAAGTTTAAACATATTTTTCATATATTGGCTTTCACCAGCCACGTTCTGTATACACTGTCTTCTTCCAGCCAATTCCTTTCGACTCCTTCAGTCCATCTTTGAGTCGTTTCTCTTTCCAGCCAATTTATGATTGTGCTAGTATAGTATCATTTCCAATACACAATGAATCTGGTTGCGCATGCGAAGGTTCTAAATTGCACGTAACCATTTATATTCCACTGACTACGCATTTTTATTTTTTCCTGTATCAATACGTTTATTCTTCCTCTATTTTTTCAACTTCATTAATGGGTTTTGGACGTACAACATTTAATGTATAGCCTAGATGAATACGTTAAATCGCTCACAATTATGACACCACTCCATATTACTATCCCTGCTTGGCACGGGAATATAGTAATAGAATTTAACGGGTATGGATGGTAACAGTGTTTTTTTTTAATTAGTTTTGTTTCAACTTTATATCAATTTTATATAAAAAGAGAAAGAGATAAGTATATAATTCTATATCAATTTTATATATAAATATATATAAAGAGAAAGAGATATGGTATATAATTCTATATCACAATTTATATATAAAGAGAAACAATTTATATATAAAGAGAAAGAGATATGGTATATAATTCTATATCACAATTTATATATAAAGAGAAAGAGATATGGTATATAATTCTATATCACAATTTATATATAAAGAGAAAGAGATATATTAATTAAGAGAAAGAGATATGGTATATAATTTTATATCACAATTTATATATAAAGAGAAAGAGATATATTAATTGAAAGTAAAAAAAAATGATTTAGTTAATAGGTATTTTCTTCAAGTTTTGTACTTTAAAAAATAATTTGCAATTCAATAGATTGAAAATTAAAATAAATCTAAACTGATTTATATAAAACATATGTTTTCAATTTGAAAATTCATAGATTTAGATTTAGTGTGAAATAAATATATGTAAAAATAAGAACATTTCATATCATTTGAGTGTCAAAAATTATTTTAATTTAAAAAATAATAATGAAAGAAGGATTATCAAAATGATTGATAATAAAATTTATATGGACATAAAGAATATCATGCAACATTATTATAATGTAATGTTTTATGTATCTATGTTTAATTTTTAGAGAACATGGATGGTGTATTTGAGTGTTATATGGTAACACATTCACATACATGGATTGTGTATTTGAGTATTACAGGCTAATTTTTATTTTATTGTAAATAAGTAAATTTTTAGAGATCATGGATGGTGTATTTGAGTGTTATATGCTAACCCATTCACACAAAACATCATCCTAAATGAGACCTAGACTTTCAATTTAAAATGTTTTTATGTGTAGATTAAGGACTTGGTCGAAATGATATTTTGATATCTAGAAAGGGCTTCTTGTATTTTTTTGGAGGGCCTACAAATTCAATGCAATTGATCGATTAATTTTTTCTAGTCAACAAGAAATTTAAAATTTCATTGGATGTGAAGGCTAAGAAGATGGTTTTTTAAGGACATGTCTGAATACTCGTTTGAAATCCATGTGTGTCCTCTATTCTTTGCAAAAAATAGTTTGGAAATCTAAGGTCATACATGCAAGTTACGGTCTCATAAAGTTAGGTAATCCGATGGTATCTCCATGCTCACATTAATTATTTTTTATCATTTGAAAGGAATGTGTTCTAGCTTGTTATAAATCCTTCATGGTTTAAAAGTTTGACAACCTTACAACATCTCTAGATATAATTTTCCTTGAACGGTGTAAAATAGGTTCCATTTATGACGATACGCCATCGTCTTTCTGATGTGCCCATCGTCGGATATCCGACTATAGATCCGACAAGCGCCCGTCGTAGGTGTAGCGCTTCCGTTAGACGCACTATATCGTCGACGAAGAACCGACAACCATATTCCCATTGGATATCCGACGAGCATACAGTGCATTCGACGGAGGTGCTACACCTATGACGGGTGCCCATCATCGGATCTGTCATCGGATTGATAGATCCAACGATGTGCGAATATTAAAAAAANTCCAATGTTCATTATTTCATTTGAATCAATTCTTGAAAAGAAACTAACAATTTCCCATGTGTGAATTTTTCATTGCTTCAAGCATAGTCTGAAAACAAGGAGTTGGGAAGGAAGCCTTCCTCCATCATTTGGAATGGACTTCTAATCACATCGGAAATCATCGATGGATCCTAGGAGGAGACTTCGATATGATAACTGGTCTGGAGGAAAAGAAGGGGGGCACTCGTAGATTGGGAAATGACAGCAAATTGTTCCACTGAATCATCTTCTTGTTAAATATCATTGGCGTAGAAATGGACAATGGACCCTTCACCTGGTCTAATAAATGCTCGGGGGTAAAACAAGTCTCCTGCATATTATATTTCTTCTTAATCTCAGAACCCCTCATGTTGGATGGCCTCACTTGGCAAGCCACTGTGATTGACACTCCCGGATCTAACCATTGGTCGATACTTCTTACGATAAATACCAGTGGTACCCCAGGCAGAAAACCCTTTCTCTTTGAGAAATTTTGGCTCACACACCCAGAATTCCAAGCAAACATTAACCTCTTGTGGAAGGAAGCAGCAATCACAACAGGTACTCCTATGTACAAATTCCAACAAAAGCTAAAAAAACCTCAAGCAACACTTAAAGTCCTGGAATAAATCCACTTTTGGCAACATTTTCCACGCTCAAGAAATCCTCAACCAGCAAATTCAAGACCTTCAATAGAAGATCAGACTTCAAGGCTTCATTGACTCTCTAAAGGACCAAGAAACCGTTCTCAATAAACAACTGGCATAAAGACAGGCGCAGGAAGAAATTATATGGAGGCAAAAATCTTTCATTCAATGGCTCAAAGAGGGGGAAAGAAACACTAAATTTTTCCACAGATCGATGCTTCAATGCTGCCATACTAATCCCATCACTCACCTTATTTCGGATCAAGGCCTGGAAATTCAAAAACATGCAGACATAGAGCAGGAACTATTGTCTTACTACAAGAACCTCCTCTCAGAACCCCCTATCGATCGCACTCAAGCTATCAACTCTATCCTCAAGAACATACCAAACGAGGTCACCAAAGAACAAAATGAGGCTTTGATGCACCCAATTACCCAGGAAGAAGTTGATCAAGCCCTCAGGGACACCCCGGTGGGCAAAGCCCCAGGGCCTGATGAATTCACATCGGAATTCTTTCACCACTGTTGGGACATGATACAAGAAGAAGTCTGGGAAATCATAGAAGATTCCAGAAAATTTGGGCAGGTACTACAGGCTCTCAATGCCACCTTCCTCACTCTCATTCCAAAAGAGAACAAAGTCACCTCCCAAAATAATTTTTGACCCATTGCACTCTACAATGTGATCTACAAGATCATCACGAAGGTCATTGCTAAGCATCTCAAAACCATCATACTGTTCATCATCTCTCTAGAACAGTCAGGGTACATGGAGGGCAAACAGATCTTGGACAGTATCATTCTAGCACACGAAGTAATCCACTCGCTACATTCGACTAAATCCCCTGGTATGCTTCTGAAAATGGATATTTCCAAATCTTTTGATAAATTTAGTTGGAAATACTTGAAGGGAACCCTTCTAGCCTTTGGTTTTGAACCCTCTTGGGTCTCTTGGATTGTCAATCTCACTTTGTCGGCCCTATTCTCCATCCTTGTCAATGGTGTTCCCTCCAAACCCTTTATCCCTTCCAGAGGCATCAGAAAAGGGGATCCACTCTCACCCTTTATTTTCATAATAATGGTGGAAGGACTTAGTCGAACTATCAAAGAGGCCATCATCAATCATTCCCTCTCAGGTCTCACCCTCTGTTGGCACAGGGGCAGACCCAGGGTTCACTCCAAGAGCGCACCAAAAAACCCTAGCTATTGGCCCTTTCGGAAACACCTGTGAGGTAGATGCAGTCTCACCTGAAGCAGCTATGAGGGGGTTGCAGGATAGAGATGTCTACAACCAAGTGGAATGTCAAGTGGATCGACTACTAGAGAAATTCAGTCATTTATATATCACTTACCAACTTATCTCTTACTTCGCACAACTACCTATCATATATAACGCAGTAATGCAATAACAGTATATCAAAGGAAAAAGAACATAGCATCAATCACAAACACAAGACAAGATATACGTGGTTCACCCTCCCTCTAGGGCTACGTCCACAGAACTATGCTTTATAATGTATTAAGACAAAGCATACAGTTCTTGTCTGCGCTCTTAGCTAGCAGATCTTCTTTCTTCTCCTCTCTATCTCTCCCCCCCTGCGCACCCAGCTGCAGGGTTGATCTTCGCACCTAGCTGAAGATATTACAATATAGAAGGCTCTCGTACTCATCACTTCTCTCTCACAGAAGGTTACTCACTCGATCACACAACAACAATCACAACACCAACAATAGTAATAACAACGACAACAACCCATCCCAGGTCCTTTAGACCTCTATTTATACATTACAATCAGTCACTGACATCCTTAGGCTGAAACCTAAGTGTCAAAACCCTAGATACCAAAACCATAGGTGTATAAAACCCTAGGTCAACTTGACCTATGTTTTCAGGGCTTCACTAGCTTGTCTTTCCTTCCTTCTCACGCGGTTATCCAAAGCATCCAATGGTGGATTTTTCCGCTTGCTGTGTTGTCCACAGTTCTCCTTCCTTGCTGATCTGTCATCCTCGATTTCCTCATTCATTGGCTTGCTTCATTTTACTTCGCTCCATCCTTTCTGTTCTTTTTCTCACTTCGACCCAGTAACAGTCACAATGTCTTCCGCGCAGTTCACATTTTTCCTTTTCTTCCTTGATCTTCGCTTACTTTCATAACCAAGGGCCAGCACCCTCCATGGAATCTCCCTGCCCATATAGCACATTCAATTTGTGGATGATATCCTCATGATGGTAATCCCCATAGTTCAGGAAGCTATTTGAATCCGTTCCATGATTAACCTTTTATGTGATGCTTCGGGTATGGATTTAAATCTCTCCAATTCCCAAATATTCTTCTTCAACACGCATATCCAGATCCAACTCCACATCACGCAAATCCTGGGGTTCACCTGAAGCTCCCTCCCTTCCAAATATCTTGGCATACCTATTATTGAAAATCCATTAAGGAACACCTCCTCGGAAGATCTGTTATCCAATTTTAGGAAAAAACTAGCCTCTTGGATTTTTCGTTCCATCAATTTGTCGGGTCGCCTCATCCTCCTCATGTTTGTCCTACAAGCTCTCCGTATTTATGCTTTCTCGTCTCTTACCACCCCAAGTTTCATCCTCACCGTCATCAAAAACATACAAAGGAGCTTCCTTTAGAAAGGATCTAAAGATGGTCGCAAATGGGCTCTAGTAAGTTGGAAAAAAACATGCAGACCAAAGCATGCAAGGGGACTCGGACTCAGAGATTCATCTATCCTCAACAAAGTCCTCAGTGAAAAAATATGGTGAAGATGGTTAAAGAGGCCTCAAGACCTTTGGGCACGCCTGTGGAGGAGAAAATACACACCTGCCATACTAGAAAAAGAACTAATCAGATGGAATGGCCAAGGCCTATGATCTCTTATTTCGAATGTGGGCAAGAAAAATAAGGGGATAATCACGGACCACACTTTCTGGGAACTTCAAGATGGGACCTCGGTCCTTTTTTGGAGTGAATCTTGGCAACAGCTTCCGACCCTGGACAAGGATCCCACTTTGAGTACTTTTATTCCCTTAATGGAAGGCGTAGGACTCCAAAAAGTAGTCGACTTCTGGATTCCTGAAGAAAAAAAAAAGTTACCTGGCGCAAATGGAAAACTACCCACGAAGAGATGAACATCCCCCCTGAGGTAAATCTTCAACCACTGCTCGACAAGCTCATCTCCGGGAGAATTATAAGCCATTAGGGGGAGTACATCCTAATATGGGTACATTGCAACACGGGCACCTTCAACCTCCAAGAGGCTTATTTCCTCATTGCAAGGCATAAATCCCTCCCAAAAGACGTAGTTTGGAATAAAATCTAGGGTGCAAAGCTCTGGCCCAAAATCATCACTTTCCTTTGGTTAATGATGAACAAAAGAATCCTTACTTGGGACAATTTAATGAAAAGAGGCTTTACAGGTCCTTCTTGGTGCCCTCTATGTTGCAATGAGGAGGAGACACAAAATCACCTTCTCAACCTTTGTCCCTTCAGTTTGCAAATTTGGGATAAATGCGCCAGCATCATGAGAACCTCTGATAGAAACCAATCTGGCCTAAGGGAAACAATTGAGGGATGGAGAGATTCACTATTTCACTCTTCCATCCTCAATTGGATTTGGCAACTTCTACCCGGTTTTATTTTCTGGTAGATCTGGAAAGAAAGGAACCGCGGAATCTTCAACTCCTCATCTTTGAACTAGCAAGAAGTCTATTCCAAAATCCTATCCAACATAAAGGAAACAATCAATTTACACCCTTGGACAGATCAAGATTTTACTTGCCCATTGTTGTTCCCGAGTTTATACTTTAAGGCTCTAAAGTATACCATCAAGGCATCTGAAAAATAAAGAAACTTAAGGAGTAAGAATCAATTGCGAAGGGTAAATCAGAGTTGGTTTCTCAACTGTCTTTGTCTAGCTTCCCATTGTTCTTGGATGTTGATTTCTCTCTCAATAACTGCCCATGAACGTTCTAATTCGACTCGGGTAGTTGTTGTTTGTAGTATAGTATTAAACAAGTTCAAAGAAATGCTAGTTTGATCCTGTAGGTCGAGTTCTATGTTAGGTTGTCTATTACTTGGGACAGTCATGAGGATTAAAATTTTATTAAATTATAAAAAAAAATTAGAAATTGTTGCTTCAGTTTTTGTGGGATGAAATAGAAAAGGAATTTTGGAACTCAAAATAATAATATAATAACAGTAAAGGTCATTTCCTGTACTTGAAGTAATTTGAGAATATTAAAATGGAAACAAAGAAACACTGTTGGAAAATATGAGGCTTTAATATTGAAAGAATCTCATATCATAATAGAAGAAGGGGAGAAAAACAAAATTTCTAATGGAGTATAAGATATAACCATCCAACAGACCTACAGGTCTTGAAACTACTGATAGCAATCACAGAGGAAAAACTGTAAATGATTAGATAATCAAATAATTTCAAACTACATTAGCATTTTGAATTAAACTATAGTTGATAATTCATTAGACAGACATGGAATAAAAGATATTGAAAGATATTGAAAACAGAGTGAAGGAACACATAGCTTCAAGGTGACAAAATTCAGAATCTCTTATGTATCATCTTTATTATTGTAAATCAGAAAACTTCTAATACAATCGGCTCCCAAAAAATGAAAATCCTTTTCTCAGTCTTGTGAAATTATATTTATACATGATCACCAAACATTTTTCCCATTGGTGATTAACTAACTTCCTAAGACTAATGGTTACATGAATGAGCAATGTCGAACTGTTTACATTTCTATTATAACTGCTTTATTATTCCAATGATGAAAATCTTCAAAATAGTATTTCATGTCTACGTTGATGAACCTCCTCCTTCTGCTTTAAGACAGAGAATACATTTTCCCAGAAACTGCACTAAAACTCTGGGAGCTTCTGGAATATCCTTTGCTTCAAATAAGAAAAACTTTCTCTGCAGTTCTGGCAAACGATCTTCAATTATCTTTCTCATGAACTTAATAGTTTGTAGCTTTAAGTTAGGCATTACTATCCATTTGTCAATTTGAGTGGCATTGATTACCTTTATTTGTGGAATCTCTACCTGAATTTCTTCCAGATCCTCTTTGAATCTTAACTGATGCTTGACAATGTTAATTTCTCCTAACAACCCTGGACAGTCGTTTTTTCCAATGTTCAATGAAGTTTTCTCTAAATGGTCAAAAATTCCTTGACAGTTGTCATTAACTTCTATGGTCATTTTCTTGTTTTCTGCAAGGTTTTCCTCCCACACCTTGAGTATTATATCACCTTTAATCTTCTCTGAAACAGATAACTTTTGAATCTCTCTGACCTCCTCTTTTGTTGAAAGAGCCACTGTGTTTTGAAAGGTTGTTCTGGATGCTTTCACTTCTCTCTCCTTCAGGAGAATACTCTCCAAAGATTTACTTGCTCCCAGAAAGTAATTCTAAATAAACTCAAGCTTAAATAACACTCCCCGTTGCTCTTTTTCTATCTTTGTATGTATTTCCAGCGCCTTGGCTTGGAAGATTTCAAGCTCTACCACTTGATTTTGAATGGAATTAATCTTATCTTGTAATTGTTTATTCATTTCCTCTTCTTGTGGGACCTATGCTTGAGTGACCTGTATTTTCTTATTTGCTTCCTCTAAGCTTGCTTTCAATTTTTGAATCACTTGAATGTCATTTAATCTAGCTCGTTCTAGACCCTTTTTTATCTCCCAACTGATATTTCTTTCAGTCTCCTTTAATTGACCCTGTAGCTGAGCTACCATCTGATCTTTCTGCTCCAACATAGTTGTCAAACTACCCACAGAGTATAAATTTGTCGATGCTAAGGCTCCCATTGTGCCTGCTATTTCTGTAGCGAATTCTCTCTCTTTAATTTTTTGTCCATCTATAATGATATTGTGCTTTTTAATCATCATATCTCCTCTTGGATGCATCTCCTGTTTCAAGATAGCCTTCCTCTTTTTACTGAAAAAATAATTGGAGGAAGGAATCTCATCTCTAGAAATAGGCTCAAGATCGCTAACATATAGAGCTCCCTCTTGGGGGTTTCCATAAGTAGACTGCAATGGAGTCAAATAAGTAATGGGACTTCCAAGTTCTGTCAATGTTGTTCCTCCTACTTTTTTGGGAAAGTTCTCAGGGATTTTTGAGGGTGTTTCCAACTCCTTTCCTTTCCCTGCCTCTGATTTTTCTGTCTGAGGAACTTTTGTTTCTTGTGAAGGCATTTCAATCTCCTTCATTTTTTCCTTTGTATTTGTTTTATCCTATACATCTGTTTCAAAGCCTAGGGGAGGCCCTTCCTGCTCTGGAGGAGGGGTCATGGATTCACCCTGCAAAATTTTTGGCAAACAACTTCGCTTGTGACTTTGGAAGGACATGAAACCAGTCTATAAGTCGGTTGATAAGGCCCGTACCTTGTTCAATACCTCTTCATAAGTTTTAACCTCCTTGAATATATCATCATAAACAGATTTTCCGTGTTCATAAGCTTTCATATTACAGTGCATCAAATGTTTGCTTACTAATTGATAAGGATCATGCTTTATGTGCTCAATATCTACCAGTTTTATTTATTCTAATGCTTCGGTTTCCACTTTAGAATGTCCTAGGTTTAGTAATGAAAATTTCCCGACATACACAGGGAAGATTGGCCAGGATTTCTTTTGAGATTCCTTTAGCTCTATTCCAATACCACCTTTCACTATTTGATGTGCTACCTCCCTCAATACCAGTCTATCCGAGAGGAATTTTGGAAGTGCGTGAGGGGGGATTGAGCACCCATAAACCCTAATGTAAGAGAATTTTTCATCAACAAACCATTCGGCTATTGCTTTGAGATTTTCTGAGACTGGCTCAGAAATGCGAGGGGGTTCATAGCCATAAAACATTTTATGCATTGGAATTACTATGAAATGACAAATTTCGTAAAACGCATTCTTAGAATTTTCTTCCCATAGCACATAGTGATACTCATGAATGGGTTCGGGGCAGGTTATGTTCCAAATCCAATTCATCAGGGGAAAAGGAGTCACAAATCAAATTGCGTCCATAATGTACGCTGACATGTAAAAGGCCACTGGCTGACCTTTAGATTTTGCAACTCTGTAATTTGAAACTTCTTGAGCTAGGTTATCAGACAAAATCTTACTCCAGTTAAAATTCTATCCTTCTTAAGCTTCTTCTAAAAAGGGCACCCATTCTGCAAGAAAATGGCAGGGATTCTTTTTCCCGAAAAGTCAACACAGCATAATGGCTACATAGACCATGTACTCGTTCAAAGATGTTGTGGCATAAACCCCTTGGGTATCAGCCCTAAACTTTGATGGACCTCTCCACCATTCTCTAATTAAATCGGGATAAGTTTGGTCTGCCTCAATACACTCCTTCCTTTGAAATTCAGCTAAAAACTCAGCATTATAAATGTACTTAGGATTTGGTGAGAGTTTATACATTACTCGTATATGTTCTGGCCTGAATGAGCCGACAACGACCCCTTGATAATTTAAAATGCTTCTTGTCGGGATATCAACCTTTTCCAAGGCCCAATTGATCATGTCATTGTATGACATAAGCCGAGGGTGTGTTGCGATCTTATGAAGCTCTGATTCTGCTATATCCCGAAAGTGATTCTCGGAATCAGCAGGAGAATTCTTGATTTCGTAATCCAGGAATTCAGAGATTTGTGTCCAAGATTTAATTGAGTCGATGGCATGTGGCGTAGTGTCGGATATGATATCTCCTTCTGGGTTATGCATCGCCTTTGTATCTTCACTCTTCTTCGGTGCTTTCTTTGGTGCCATGACTTTATGTTAGATGGAAAACCTGTCACAGAAAAGGAGTGTATGAGCTCGGTTGAATGCGTCTTACTCTTGATAGTATGAAACAGAATATGTTGCAAAACACAGACCTTTAAACTCTCTTTTAATTCAATTAATGATGAAGGTATTGACGCAGCTGACAAGAATTCAATACATTTAATGCATTGGATATTTACTAAGATACGCATTAGTGTCACATATCATTAGTTATCCTTTATTAAGGTGGCCGCATTTTGGCACTTTTGAATTCAAAATTCAGAAAATTTCATTCAATCGGAAACCGAAACGTGAACAAATCTAAAAAGTTTGATTGGCATTAATCATGTTTCCAAAACATAATTAATTTAGACTAAACACAGATTAAGAGTCGAGACTTCGCGTTTCGGGATTTCGGGGATCGTGTTGACAAGAGGTATGTTATCGCTAAATCCCAATTTCCGAAATTGTGAAATCACGACAAGTTTAAATTAGGACTTAACTTCGTTTTAGTAAATTAATTAATCAGTATTATACCCACTTTGATTCTTTCGGGGTTTCGTGGATCGTGTTGACAAGAGGTATGTTATCGCTGAATCCCGATTTTCGAAATTACGATATGATTAACTTAAGACTTAAATTTTCGTATTAGTGAATTAATTAATCAGGATTAAGGACTAACTTCCAAAACAGGATTAAATCAGTTTAAACACAGATTATGAGTCAGGACTTCGCATTTCGGGATTTCGGGGATCATGTTGACAAGAGGTATGTTATCGTTGAACCCCGTATCCCGAAATTGTGATACGATTAACGTAGTCTTAAATTTTTAGTAACTTCCATATTTCAGGAAATCGGGGATCGGGATTCCGTGATTGGAAATGTATTAGAACATATGTTCTTAGTAAACCCTGAATTACAAAAAAAATTTAAAGGTTAATCTTAACTCCTTTAGGGTTTAAGTTTTTCGTGATTTAAAAAATAATTTTACAGAAAGCACATCGGGACTTTTATAACATTTTTGGTTTTTTGCCTTTTATTATTTAAAGAATAAATCTTGTTGGGATTTCGGTACCGGCCTTTTGGAAATGATAGTGAGGGTTATGCTTCATGAAAAGCCGAAACCCGAAAAAGGAAGGTTTTAGTTTTGAAGATAAAAAATTTAATATATGTTTCAACATAGGCTCCAATTGGGGACCTCATCTCCTTGTGGGACGAGAAGAACAAGTAGACTTAGTGCCTTTATTGGGTAAATGGAGTCAATGGCTTCTTTCTGTAGAACTTGTTTAGGAAGGGGATACATAGGGAAAAAGAGATTTCACGTTTACTTCTGAAAAGATTTTCAAAACTCTCAACGTTGTAAACTCAGCTGCAGCCCCATTCTTGATCTTCTCCTTCTCGCTACTGAATTTAAGTCTGCTTTAAGATGATAAAAACAATCCTAGGAAATCCAACAGATATTGTGGCTTTTAGCTTGCATCAAACGAAGTAAATTTCATGTTTTTAATTGGGGAGCCCTATCTGGACTTGGGATACAGATCCGGTTTCAAAAAGGATGATAACCAGAGTAGAGTGAAAATTACGTATGACAACCTTACAGATACCTTAGATATTACTTCACTGTCAGCGAGCATGTTCAGTACCCCGGTGAAGTTATCTGTCCCTTTTTACTGAATTTCCTTTCACCACTTTGAATCGTAATTATGCATTTAAATGCTGAGACGAGGGAAATCATTTAAATGAATTTCCTTTCATCGTCTTCTTAGACTAGATGGGGGAAATCAAATATGAATTTCCTTTCACCATCTGTCTTATATTTTACTTTTGAACACAAAGTGGGGACAATCAATGGTAGTAAGTATACCAGGGATGGCATCTGTGTAAAATTTGCAGTTTAGGTCTGTCAACATTCTTTGATTACCCTGGACCAACCCTTTTTTAACTTTCAAAGCACCTTAGTCAGCAGGGGAAAAGGGGAATATTAATTCCAGGGGTCTTCCTTCGAGCAAGCCTAAATCCTTAGAAAACTGTTAAGAAATCGAGGAGAGTCAGGATCGGCCTAAGCATAACTTTGTTTAGTCGGAGAGTGAGGAGTTATGAGGATTGGTCTACCTTTTAAGAACTGTTTTTCAGCTTCCAAATCTAAGACGTAATCTCTTCTCCCTCTGTGGGAAACCGGGAAAGATATTTGGTCTTTTAAGAATGCAAAATCGAGGGTAGAAAGGGGCGACGGAGAAAGACTTGGAAATCGAAAAACAGGGGTCATGAATTAAACCCAACTCTTGGAACTCTTTCTCAGAGACTCTTTTCTCTCTTTGTTTATTTTAATTACCTCTTATCTTATTCTAGGTGAAACTCTTAGGGCCTAGATTTTGAAATCATTCTTTTAGTGACATATCACACTTAAGATACAATCACCACACCTTCTTCTTTTTTTAAAAACCTTTGTTTGAAAAAATAGACTTTTCTGGAATTCACACCTTTGCCTTACCATTTTCGTTCTCTTTTGAAATAACGGAAAATCTTATCTATCACCTATTTTCGGCGAATTTATCTTCCGATATAAGGTTGTTTGTTTTCTACTTTCGCTTGTCGGGCTGCCAGCTAGAATCATGTAAGGGAACAATACGAAGAGTATCAGGGCTTTAAAAGAATTGAATACATTGAAAATTTTATATCCCTACTTCTAGAAAAACATTAACCTATTTTTTTATTTTTTTTCAAAAGAAGACTTACCAAAGAAAATTATGAAATAAAAAGAAAAATCAAACGGTATATACAGTGGGAATTTTGAAAACCAATTATTCCATATAATGTTTTAAATAACGCTCGTTGATAGGGGTGTTGAGGATTTTACCGTCCAAATTCTCTAACAGAAATGATTTTTTTCCTTCAAGAGTTGTTACCTTGAACGGTCTGTACCAGATGTGATCAAATTTACCATGTTTTGTCGAGTCTTCCTTCCTTGCATCCCATTTTAAAACCAAATCTCCCGAGAGAAAATCTTTGGCTTTGGCTTTACAATCGAATAGTGCTTTCATGTCCTCCTGGTATTTCTGCAACCTTCCGTCTACTTCGGCCATGTGTTGTTGGACTTCAATCAGCTGATTTATCCTTCTTGTGACAGGATTTGGTTCTTCCTTCTCATCTTGCCAAAGTTTTATTACGGGAAGCGCTAGATTTATAGGTAACACTACATCGGTCCCGTACACCATTTGGAAAGGAGAAGTACCGATAGGCTTTTTCGTGCCTATCTGATTTGCCCACAGAGCGTATTTCAAATGCACATGCCAAGATTTCTTGTTTTCGCTCAACACTTTCTTAATTATATTGATTAGGCTCTTGTTTGAAGACTCGGCCAGACCATTTCCCTACGGGTAGTATGTCGTGGAATGACCAAGCACAATATTATATTTTTGGCAAAAACTAACCATAGCCATAGATTTAAAAGCATGTGCGTTATCTGTGACTATCTTTTGGGGGCAGCCAAATCTAGAAAAAATATTCTCTTCTAAGAAATCTATTACCATTGAGTCTGTAGCCCTTCTAGTTGGAATAGTTTCCACCCATTTGGTGAAGTAATCTATAGCAGTCAGGATCCATCTATGTTGAGTGCTAGAATGAGGATTAATTTTGCCTATGAAATCTAATCCATATTGTTGAAAAGGAGCTTCCATTTTGACTGGAACCAATGGCATTGTTGGGAGTTTATGCTTACCTGCGAACAATTGGCAAGGGTTGCAAGCTCGGACTTTGGCGTTGACGTCTGAGAAAAGTTTGGGTCAATAATACCCTGCCCTCAGGATCTTATAAGTCATTGCCCTCCAGGCATGGTGTCCTCCACACACTCCTTCATTAAATTGGCTTATGACCTTCTTTGTTTCTGATTCGACCAAACAAACCAACAGGAAGCCAAGTGGGTCCTTCCAATACAATTGTCTTTCGGATATACAGTACTTGACTGCATGCAACTTCAACGTTCGGGCTTTGGATGGGGATAAGTCACTTGGGCACTTCAAGGTCAACAGGTAGGACACTATGTCTTTGTACCAAACTGATGAAACAAAATTCTCTTCGATTCTGACTTCAGTTATTTGTTCATCGAGCTCTTTCAATTCCACACACTCTTCACCTCCCTTTAAGCCATTTATTCCGAGAGCTCTGAAATTTGATTCAGCTAAGAGTTTAGCTAAACCTTGCCCCTTTACTAGTCTCATTAGTTTTATCTCCAAGTTGAATTCTTGAATTTTGGCAAGCCACCGTCCTCTTTTGCCATCACTATTGGACTGAACCAAAATATCTTTTACGAAGCTAGTGGGTACGTACGCAATCACCTTAGAATGCAATACATAGGTTATGAAAGCCTTTAACGCCTTCACCATAGCATATGCTTGTTTTTCCATTATATTATATCTAAGTTCGGCGTCTCTAAGACTTTTTCTAAAAAAGGCGATTAGTTGCTCAAAACCTTCTTCATTTTTTTGGAGGAGAACCGTGGCGAGTGTGTGTTCAGAGGCGAATGAGAAAATAAGAAAATCCTTTAGATAATCATGGCTTGCTAGTATGGGTGCCTCGCTTATAACCTTTTTGATGCGTGCGAACGATGCTTTAGCTTCTGCTATCCATTTCACTTCGTTGTTTTTCTTTAGCATATATGTGATCAATTTCATGATTTCAGCAAAGTTTGGAATAAATCTCCTCAAAAAAATTATTTTTCCTAAGAATGATTGAATCTCTTTTACATTCCTAGGAATATTTATTGTGTCTATAGCTTCAAATCTTTTAGGGTCAATTCTAATTCCATCTCGAGACACAATATGGCCCAAGAGTTTACCTTCTTGCATAGCAAAATGAGACTTTTTGGGGTTTAAAGACAAACCAAACTTGCGGCATTTCTCAAACGTCTGCTTGAGATTATCAGATGATCTTCATCAGATTTAGAAAAAATGGTTATATCATCAAGATAGATGACCACAAATTTGTCTCTTTCACCAATGAAAGCGATATCCATAGCCCGTTGGAAAGTAGCACCTGCATTCATTAAACCAAAGGCATCTTGTCATACATAAATGTACCCCAAGGGGTGGTAAAGGTTGTCTTTTCTTTATCATGTTCATAGACGGCGATTTGGTTGTATTCGGAAAAACCGTCGATCATTGACATCCTATTTGCCCCAACTACTTTTTCTAAAACATGATCCATTTTGGGTAGGGCGTAATTATCTTTGAGGGATGACTTATTTAGATTTTTGAAATCGACACACAGTCTAATTTCCCCATTTTTCTTTCTAACCGGGACCAGGTTTTCTACCCAATCAGAGTATCTCAATGGTACAATTATTTTTGCATCCAGGAGTTTTTTTACTTCTCTTTCGATCACGGGCAATAAAATAGGATTGATTTGTCTGAGTTTTTGTTTAAAGGGTTTGACACCATGCTTCATGGGTATCTTATGTTCGATCACAGAGGTGTCATAGTTTCTCAGCTCTTCATATGACCAAGTGAAAACGTCTTTGTACTTTCTAAGGAACTCCGCGTATTTATTTTTGGTTTCTGGGGACAGATATTTGGATAGCTTCACCAACCGAGGGTTTTCTGTAGTACCTATGTCACAGTCCTCAACCTCTTCAGGTTGAGGTTGTAGGGTGGCTTTTGAAGGGATATCATCTTGATTGAATAATCTTTCCAAGGGAATCAAGCCCTTGGGTATCTGGTTATTTTTAAGAACAAGCATTCGGTGATTCATGATTTTATCGTGAAACTCTTGAGGATCCTCTCCTTCCTGCATGATCCAAATGGGGTCATTTTGGTTTTCTTGGTCAGTGTGTGTTTCAGCAAACTCGTCTATTGATTCCAAAAATTTGTGAAGTTGTTCATCGTCTTCAAAGACTTGCCAATGTTGTATTTTATTAGATATAGAAGGCTGGTTCCTCATTTGTATGTGATACTTTTGTTTAAACGTAGTGGGAGGTGTGAACGTTGAGGCTGATTTGGCTAATGCATTAGTCTGTTGGTTTTCAGTTCTTGGAATGAAAAGAACCTTGACAGAGGAGAATAAATTGTCAATCAGATCCCAGACGCAATTCCTGTAGGACCTCAGCCTAGGATGTTTGGCTTGGTACTGTCGGTTTACCTGTTTTATGATTAGCTCAGCATCACCAAAGACTTCGAGGTGTTTTATTTTCATTCTCCTAGCGGCTTCTAACCCTAGCACTAAGGCTTCATACTCGCATACATTATTTGTGTAGTCCACATTCCACTGTAGCCTATAGGAAAAGGGGATTACAAATTGATCATCAGGAGCCACAAGGAGTACCCCTGCTCTAGCTCTAAGGTAAGATGAAGCACCATCAAAAAACATCTTCCATACACCAATGCTATATACATTTTTTTTTATTTTTTTATTTTTTTGTTTTTTCTTATGTACAAATTTCGTCTATTCCTACCTCAAAATCATCATCAATAGATAAGATACAATTTCCTAAATCTTGATCAGCAATATATACAGGGTGGTTATTTGGGTTATGTGGATCACCTACCGTCAATGCCAACCTAGTTTCTCTGTAAAGACGTGTGTATTGTACTCCAAAAAATGGAATCGTAGCATATGTCATGTCAAGCTAGAGAGATCCTCCAAGCTTGGCACCCCATGACCTAGATAACAGCATACCATACTTCGGAGGGATGTCAGCGACCACTACGTCCATAAGAATGTTTTTTGCAGGTATTTGTGTCAGATTGACCACCAGGTTTTTAATCATACCTATGCATTTGACCTTTCTTGAATCAAATGAATATAAGTCTCCATATGGCCTGGTGATTTCGAGACCTAGTTTCTCCATAATGGATTTTGGCATCACATTGTGGGATGCTCCAGAATCTAGCATGCATTTATGAAGTAGGTGGTCGAACAAGGTCAACGTGATATAGAAGGGGGCAACAGTGTCTCTCGCACCTTTGAAATGTGGACCAAAAACTATGTTCGGCTTGTCATCTTCTAAGTTGATGACATCATCTTGACTTTCATCTTCTGAAAAGATAATCATCTTGGCAATTTGTTTTCTGTATATGGGATTTTTAGCCAGTTCAACAAGTGGGATAGGGATTTTGATTTTGTTTATTTCATTTTTGAGACCAAAATTTCCCAAAGCCTTTTTGCTCTCTATGTTTGGGGCCTCCATTCCTTTCTTTTCAGCTTTTCTTTGTGGTGCGGATTTGATTTCACTCACAGGGACCTATGTTTTCGCGGCGGGTGTTCCTACTGACTTTGGCTTGACAGGTTGCATGTCAGCGGTGTGAGTTTTTGCATTCTGTTTGTCAACAACCTTTGGAGTTGCTTCATCAGTTTCGCCCCTAAGCAAGATCTTTTTTGTTGGGACTGTTGGAAGACTCTTATTCCTAGGTATTAAATTATATTTCTCATGTAGTTCGGCTATAATATCATCTGCGACACCCTGATAGGCCAAATCTTCAGACGTATCGTTGCAAACATTGTCTTCCGATCTAATTTCCCTATTTAAGGATTTTTCGTAATCTTGTATCGATAAATAAGGTGATTTAATATCGTCTCCAAGATTATTAATATCCTCATCAAACTTTTCAAAATATTCTAGATCTTCCTCTCCAATGAAGTTTTCACATTTGAAGGGGGTTGGGATTTTTTGATCCTCATTTTTAATTGTTTTCTGTGGGGCCTGAGGATCAGGATTCCTTCTAAAATCCTTCCTAGGAAAATTATCCCTTTTTGATTTATCTAGTTCCATTTTTGAGATCTTATTTAAAAGTTCTCTAATTACCCTAGGGTCAAATCACGAAGGTGGGTTACACTTTCGTGACAATCGGGTCTCCAAAATTCCAAAAAACATTTTTTCGGCCGAACTTATAATATTTTTCGGTCGAAAGATATTATTTTCGGCCGAACTATTTTTCGGCCGAAAACATAAACGTCAAATCGAACGGTGCAATAACAGCCCCCTCGATTTGCGTGTACAAATTTGGTCGGACAGATATTTTTTTTCCGGCAATAATGTTTCGGCCGAAAAAGTGTTTATATATTACAGACACATCAGTTGTAGAGTTCTTTTTGCAAAATTGGGAAGTAGTAGCAGTGTCGTATCTGTTGGTCGTCGTGGGTAGCAGTGTCGCCGTGGGTCACAGTCGAGCCGTGGGTCGCAGCCGAGCAGGGTCGCCGTGGGTAGCAGTGTCGCATCTGTTGGTCGTCGTTGCGAGCGCGCCGGTAAGTTGAACTGTCACTTAGAAATCAATTGTTGAGCATTGTTGTATTTAATTGTCATTCCCTCCGCTGGTAGTAGGTGTGAATCAATCAGATGGTAGATGTGATCAATCAGATGCCAGCCCTGCATCCGCCGCTATATATCCAACCCTGTCTTGATCCGCCGCTGTATAGCCAACCCTGTCTGTCTTGATCCGCCGTTGTATAGCCAACCCTGCCCTGCAGTCTGTCTGCATTGCCTCGGATGTCTGTCTGGATGGAATTTGTCCCGTGGCAGAGCATAGCATTCCCTCGCATGTTCAGTTGGATGTCTGGTTGGTCGGATGGATAGCATCCATTGGCAGGGATAATTTAGTAACCAATATCCGCGCACTTGGGAATTTTCATATTTTTCATCATAAATTTGAAAAAAATAAAAGCTTTGAAAAAATGAACTTGGCATATAAATTACAGCAATGACAAATCAATCATCAATGACAAATCAATCATCTTGAGCAGATAATTTAGTGACCAATTTCTGGGCACTTGCGAATTTTCCATCTGGACAGCATCTATTTACAATTTTAGATTGATCCTCTTATTTTTAAATTCCAGTTATACCTTGTTTTGAAATTATATAGATTCCAGATTTACGCAAGCATGTTAAAGTTTTGAAATTTCATATTACGCTAAGAAGGCTCTTCAAACTCACAAGTTTTGATACTGTAGTTTGTGACCATAACAAGCTGAACTGCATTTTGAGAATAAAAATGAATTGGCTCTGCAAGATATCAGCAGACTAAAAACAGACTTACCATCACAAGAGGTCATAAATAATCATTTTAATCCTTGAGTAAACACCACGTACAACTTT
>ML800071.1:234126-260051 GCA_009831015.1 Picea engelmannii
TATTCATCCGTTAAATTCAAAATGATAGTCATAATAAAATAGAGTCTCTGTAGATTGTTGCAGTATATTTTGTTTCTTCAAAACATAAGTTTAATAAAAAAAAACATTGTTGTAGAAATAAGTAACTCATTATCATTCATTTCGTGTTTAATAAACATACTGTTAAACAATTGTCAATTTGACTTATCAAATCGTGATAAAAAAAAATTGAAAAATAGTCATTAGAAAGCTAACACAATTCTTCACAAGTTTTGTTTTTACTAGAAAGTGAAATTCTAAATAAAAAAAATACTTTTATATGTCGGAAGTTGAATAACTTGTGAAAATACAGTTTTTTTTGTCATAAAACAAGCAAAAGTGTAACCCACCTTCATGATTTCACCCCCTAGACATCTCGTCTATTTTATCTCTCGAGGATTTACCTGATCCTGAGAATCCACCTTGTTCTTTGAATTTCTTATTTTCTTTGTTCCCGGTTTCTATTTTTGCTTTTAATTTCCCTGATGCCATCATGTTCGATTCAATTTCAAGAGCATCATCTTGCATTTTTGTGAGATCTGTTGATCTCCTTTCTCTCAATAATAGGGCGAAATCGGGATCAAAGGTGCCAGCAAAAGTCACCTTTGTTGCGGGTTGAGAAGGTTTGACCTCAACCGGGATTTTATTATACAACTTGTTAAACCTTTGCGTGAACTCTAGAACATATTCTGAGTTTTTCTTTCTAAGGGCTCTGAATTCAGTTAGGTAATAGAGGCGGTCCCTCCTCTCCCCCCATTGTCTAATAAAAGCATTTTCAAGTTCTTCATAAGATCTTAGAGATCTGGTTGCTAAGGCTCAGAACCAGGTCCTCACCTGTCCTTCGAAAGTCTGAACGAGGAGTCTAGAATAGACATCTTCATGTTCAATTCTGAGGATGTCGGCAAATTGGTCAAAGAAGTTTATATGTTCTTGAGCGGTCAAATCTCCTTCCCCTGTAAACTTGGGAAGGATTTTCATATAATTTTCGGGAAGGTCGTGTAGGGGAACTAGGAGGACAAGGGGGGCATATCTAGCAGCTACTTTAGCAAAGATCCCAGGAAGCGGTGTGTGGTCGCCTATTGGTCCTCCTGTGGCACCACCCCTAGCTCCAGCACCTCCATGTGCGTCCATTGATAGATTTGAGGCTGAAGCTCGGAATGTGTGAGGAGAAGGCTCACGAAAAATCTGTGGAAAATACCTCAAGAAAAGAGAATGTATCGTATGAGAGGGGAAGTGAGACGGATCTCTCAAGTGCTTCTGTAACGTTCAACTACGTAAAATCAGGCTGAAAAATAGTATGTATGGGTGAAATTATTTGTCTAAGGGATCTTCGTGATTTTAAAATCTTTTTCGGATCAGAGACTGGCAAGGTTTGCTTGTCATCCAGGTTCTTTCTAGTGTTCTTTTGGCTAATAGCCAGTTTACTTATCATGGAGTCGCCAAGTGAAAAATATAAGGTAGCCTTATAAGGCTTTCTATCTTTGTTCACTATCAAAGAAAGAAAGTGTCAATGTCATTCTTCCCAGGGAAAAGTTTTGTTTCTTCGTTCCCCGGCAACGGCGCCAAAAAGATGTTGTTCCTGAGTTTATACTTTAAGGCTCTAAAGTATACCGTCAAGGCATCCGAAAAATAAAGAGAATTAAGGAGTAAGAATCAATTGTGAAGGGTAAATCAGAGTTGGTTTCTCAACTGTCTTTGTCTAGCTTCCCATTGTTCTTGGATGTTGATTTCTCTCTCAATAATTGCCCATGAATGTTCTAATTCGACTTGGGTAGTTGTTGTTTGCAATATAGTATTAAACAAGTTCAAAGCAATGCTAGTTTGATCATGTAGGCCGGGTTCTATGCTAGGTTGTCTATTACTTGGGACAGTCATGAGGATTAAAATTTTATTAAATTATAAAAAAAATTAGAAATTGTTGCTTCAGCTTTTGTGGGATGAAATAGAAAAGGAATTTTGGAACTCAAAATAATAACATAATAATAGTAAAGGTTGTTTCTTGTACTTGAAGTAATTTGAGAATATTAAAATGAAAACAAAGAAACATTGTTGGAGAATATGAGGCTTTAATCTTGAAAGAATCTTATATCATAACAGAAGAAGGGGAAAAAAACAAAATTTCTAATGGAGTATAAGATATAACCATCCAACAGACCTACAGGTCTTGAAACTGCTGATAGCAATCACATAGAAAAAACTGTAAATGATTAGATAATCAAATAATTTCAATCTACAGTAGAATTTTGAATTAAACTATAGTTGATCATTCATTAGAAAGACATGGAATAAAAGATATTGAAAGATATTGAAAACGGAGTGAAGGAACACATAGCTTCAAGGTGACAGAATTCAGAATCTCTTATGTATCATCTATATTATTGTAAATCGGAAAACTTCTAATACAATCGGCTCCCAAAAAACGAAAAGCCTTTTCTCAGTCTTGTGAAATTATATTTATACATGATCACCAAACATTTTTCCCGTTGGCGATTAACTAACTTCCTAAGACTAACAGTTACATGAATGAGCAATGTCGAACCGTTTACATTTCTATTCTAACTGCTTTATTATTCCAATGATGAAAATCTTTAAAACAGTATTTCATGTCTGTGTTGATGAACCTCCTCCTTCTTCTTTAAGATAGTGAATACATTTTCCCAGAAATTGCACTAAAACTTTGGGAGCTTCTGGAATATCCTTTGCTTCAAATAAGAAAAACTTTCTCTGCAGTTCTGGCAGACGGTCTTTGATTATATTTCTCGTGAACTTAATAGTTTGTAGCTTTAATTTAGGCATTACTATCCATTTGTCAATTTGAGTGACATTGATTACCTTTATTTGTGGAATCTCTACCTGAATTTCTTCCAGATCCTCTTTGAATCTTAACAGATGCTTGACAATGTTAATTTCTCCTAGCAACCTTGGACAGACATTTTTTCCAATGTTCAATGAAGTTTTCTCTAAAAGGTCAAAAATTCCTTGACAGTTGTCATTAACTTCTATGGTTATTTTCTTGTTTTCTGTGAGGTTTGACTCCCACGCCTTGAGTATTATATCACCTTTAATCTACTCTGAAACAGATAACTTTTGAATCTCTCTGACCTCCTCTTTTGTTGAAAGAGCCACTGCTTTTTGAAAGGTTGTTCTGGCTACTTTCACTTCTCTCTCCTTCAGGAGAATACTCTCCAAAGATTTACTTACTCCCAGAAAGTAATTCTGAATAAACTCAAGCTTAAATAACACTCCATGTTGCTCTTTTGCTATCTTTGTATGTATTTCCAGTGCATGGGCTTGGAAGATTTCAAGCTCTACCACTTGATTTTGAATGGAATTAATCTTATCTTGTAATTTTTTATTCATTTCCTCTTGTTGTAGGACTTGTACTTGAGTGACCTGTATTTTCTGATTTGCTTCCTCTAAGCTTTCTTTCAGTTTTTGAATCTCTTGAATGTCATTTAATCTAGCTCGTTCTAGACCCTTTTTTATCTCCCAGCTGATATTTCTTTCAGTCTCCTTTAATTGACCCTATAGCTGAGCTATCATCTGATCTTTCTTCTCCAACATAGTTGTCAAACTACCCATAGAGTATAAATTTGTCGATGCTAAGGCTCCCATTGTGCCTGCTATTTATGTAGTGAATTCTCTCTCTTTAAGTTTTTGTCCATCTATAATGATCTTGTGCTTTTTAATCATCATATCTCCTCTTGGATGCATCTCATGTTTCAGGATAGTCTTCCTCTTTTTACTGAAAAAATAATCGGAGGAAGGAATCTCACCTCTAGAAATAGGCTCAAGATCACTAACGTATAGAGCTCCCTCTTGGGGGTTCCCATAAGTAGACTGCAATGGAGTCAAAGAAGTAATGGTACTTATGTTTCTTGTGAAGGCATTTCAATCTCCTCTGTATCTTCACTCTTCTTCGGTGATTTCTTTGGTGCCATGACTTTATGTTAGATGGAAAATCTGTCACAGAAAAGGAGTGTATGAGCTCGGCTAAATGTGTCTTACTCTTGATAGTATGAAACAGAATATGTTGCACAACACAGACCTTTAAACTCTCTTTTAATTCATTTAACGATGAAGGTACTGACGCAGCTGACAAGAATTCAATACATTGAATGCATTGGATATTTACTAAGATACGCATTAGTGTCACATATCATCAGTTATCCTTTATTAAGGTGGCCGCATTTTGGCGCTTTTGAATTCAAAATTTAGAAAATTTCATTCAATCGAAAACCGAAACGTGAACAAACCTAAAAAGTTTGATTGGCATTAATCATGTTTCCAAAACAGAATTAATTTAGACTAAACACAGATTAAGAGTCGAGACTTCGCGTTTCAGGATTTCAGGGATCGTGTTGACAAGAGGTATGTTATCGCTGAATCCCGATTGCCAAAATTGCGAAATCATGACAAGTTTAAATTAGGACTTAACTTCATTTTAGTAAATTAATTAATCAATATTAAACCCACTTTGATTCTTTCGGGGTTTTGGGGATCGTGTTGACAAGAGGTATGTTATCGCTGAATCCTGATTTCTGAAATTGCGATATGATTAACTTAAGCCTTAAATTTTTGTATTAGTGAATTAATTAATTAGGATTAAGGACTAACTTCCAAAACAGGATTAAACCAGTTTAAACACAGATTATGAGTCGAGACTTCACGTTTTGAGATTTCGGGGATCATGTTGACAAGAGGTATGTTATCGTTGAACCCCGTATCCTGAAATTGCGATACGATTAATGTAGTCTTAAATTTTTAGTAACTTCCATATTTTGGGAAATCGGGGATCGGGATTCCACAATTGGAAATGCATTAAAACATATGTTTTCAGTAAACCCCGAATTCCGAAAAAAATTTAAAGGTTAATCTTAACTCCTTTAGGGTTTAATATTTTCGTGATTTACCCCCGGATGGGGTGTTAGGGTGTCCTTCGTGGCAAGGAGGAGGGGCTGACACAAGCCATCACAGCATGGAGGCATGTGATGGGCTCGTGTTGCAGCCTGCCACCCTCCATGAAACTTAATTGCGTTTTACGGAGATTTGAAGGGGCATTAATGCTGCATTCACGCAGGCCTCCCCTTCCAAACGTTTCCAGAATGGCCCGGCTCACTTTCTATGTCATTTGCTCCCGACTGTTATTCGCAAAGCTCCTCTCGTCAAAGCGCAGGCCAGACGGTCTTCCGATCCCTCTCCTGCGTTGGACGATTCTTGCCTGCTTCATCACCCACTCTGTGCACTTAATGATGCGCCCAAGGGGAAGGCCGAAGCGGGGCTCTCCCTGGAAGCCCCGTCGGCCACCGGTCTCACCTCCTGGTTCGTCCTCTTACTTGCCTTCCCCTCGTCCTCAGACGGTTTCTCCTGCTGCTCTCCCACAAGATTCTCTAGCTGCTACAACCCCCCGCACGCCAATTTCCCTCTCAATCCACCTTCTCGATCCCTTGGTGAAGTTCCATTCCCCTGCACCAAGCCTTGGCTCAAGTGGCGACCCTCTTCCTCAAGGCGTGCCCAAGTGAGCTGCCCTGCATTCAACTGGCTCTTTCGACAAGACGCATTTTAGAGACCGTCTTCTCATCATGCACGACCTGGTCTTTGAGCTGAGACAAGAAATGGCAGATCTTAACTATCGCCTCCAAGCCACTGATGAAAAGGTGGCGAATTGCCTCCATCTTCTATCCTCCATGCAGGAGGATCTTACTTTGGAACCGGTAGTAGATACGCCAAGGAAGGCACCTACTGTTGATACAGATGCAGGACTGAACACGGCCCAATGACCAGTCAGCAGGGAACCGGCGAAGACTGAGCACGGCCGCCGAGATAAAGGAATAGCGAGCGACGAGGCAGACGAGCCAGCTTACGAGCCAACATACATTGAAGAAGAGCCATGGCCAGGGGACCTCCCTCCCATGTGGCCAGCCTTCTCGCCAGGTGTTTAGATCTTCTGTTTGTTTTTGTGTAGTCCTATTAGTCTCCTGGTCTTAGCTGTCGATCAGTTTGAACATGGTTTTTATTACCTAAGTTTATGTCACTTTGACTTATGAACTGACTGGAAAGCTGGACTGGTTTCCCCTCTGTTGGGGCAGTCCAGCATATGCATTCTGGACATGTATGTATTTTGATACTCTACTGCAGTTATAGTAGGAACTTAATATAATCTTCTCTCTTATTTACAAAAAAAAAAAAATGATTTTCGTGATTTAAAAAATAATTTTACAGAAAGCGCGTCGGGACTTTTATAACATTTTTGGTTTTTTGCCTTTTATTATTTAAAGAATAAAGCTTTTCGGGATTTCGGTACCGGCCTTTTGGAAATGATAGTGAGGGTTATGCTTCATGAAAAGCCGAAACCCGAAAAAGGAAGGTTTTAGTTTTGAAGATAAAAAAATTAATATATGTTTCAACACCCGTCAACTGAGAAGATCATTCTCAATGCTTGGCAACTTCGCCTCACCCCTTCTCTTACATCCTTAATCCAGGGTCCCACAACTAAGATCATTGCCTCTCATTGGGAATCCCCGCAAGATGGTTATCATAAAATAAAATTCGACGGAGCCTCCAAGGGAAATCCGGGACCTGCAGGTTTTGGGGCCACCATTCGCAATAGAAAAGGAGAGATCCTCCACATTTTAGCAGGGAACTTGAGGCATAACACTAACAATGCAACTGAGATTTGGGGACTGCTTAAAGGACTCCAAGAAGCCAAAGATCAAGGGAGAAACTTCCTTATAGCAGAAGGAGATTCGAAGATAATCATCAACCTCCTCTCCCATCTCCTAAATGGCGTAGACCTAGAAAATATTTCCCCAAGTTGGAGACTTATGAATGGGTTGATCAGAATAAAGTCAATTCTTCATCCCCAGTGGGTAATTCTCCCCTCCCATGTTCAAAGAAACGCAAATCAAGTGGCGGATACGTTAGCAAACTTTTTTGTAGACTTGAAGGACGAAGACTTATGTTTTTTTCCGACCTCTCGTCCTAATCATCTCCTCGTTGTTGCATGCATAAACACAGCTCACAACAAAGACCAGCCCCCATATGGGGTGTCATCGGGACCAACGAGCGCATGGACAGATGGGCGGACACCTAGCCACAACCCACGCAGCACCACGCCACTGCAGTCCGCACTCACTCCAGGCATTTAATCCATGCATTTATCATTTCGATCGATGTACCCACTCATTCATTTTCACACAGAGAAGTTTATGGTAATGGTGCTCCAGCTCGAAGGGGTTATAAATGTGATGGGTTGGCTGCCTAACCAGTTCCATCATTTACCCCGGATCAATGGTTTTTGGCCTGTGAAGATGAAACTCATGGCTCATTCGCGTTATCTACCTCCCACTCCTTATAGTCACCTTGCAGTTTGTGTTTCTCTTTGTTTCTGGTTTGAGCTTTTTCCTCTGCTTCGAGCTCTTCCCCCAACTCCTTCTCTAGTTCACTCCCTCCCCTCCTCTCCTGGTCATAGTCCCGATGCCTCGTCAACGAAGTAAGTCGAAGCGTGGGGTGGTCTGGTATGCTGGGAGAGGTCGAGGCTTGAGGGTTTGTGGCAAGCATGCTCCTTAGAACCTGCCTCAGGCTCAGGTCTACGCCTCCACTACGAAACTCCCCCCTGACCTTGTTCGCGCCTCCTCTCCGGAACACCCTCTGGAGCATGCCACCACTCTAGAACTCCCTCCTTTGTCCTCTTTGTTTGCATGCAAAGTTGAGTGGTTCGATAGCTTTGGAAATTCCCTTGGTTTTTCTCCTAAGATCAGCCCATAGCCGCCACCCATCCACCAGCCTCCACCCCATCCCCCTCCTCCCTCCTCTCCCCCCAGCCCGACTGCCCCTCTCTCTTATTCCTCCTCCCCTCTCCCCTCTCCCACCTTGCCCTCTTTGTCCTCTGATGCTCCACCACCCCCTCCACCCCCACTTGCTTGTTCTTGGTGCGATGGGATGGAGAATTTGAATAATTCTCTGGATTTCATCCAGAGCTCACTCATGGATGTCAAGTGTGCCATCAAGGAGTTTTTGAACAGGGATGAAAGTCATGTTTGTCGCAAGGAGCATATGGAGTCTCTTCTTTGGGATCTCCGACACATCATCCCAGACACAGGGATATCGGGTAAGGACATTACGCAGGACCAATAGAAAGAACAGAGGCCCAACCCTAGCTCCGGATGATCCTGACTTTCTCAGGTTTCTCGGATTTTTTTTTATGTTTCCAAACAGTTTAGTTTACAGGGTTCCAGCCTTGCGTTTCATCCTAGCTTCTAGGCTTAGTACAATTTAGTTTTTTATAGTTTTTGACAATTGCATGGACAATTGGAAACTCCACGGCCATGTGGCAGCATTGGTTTCCCACCAAGACGATGTTCCACGATCTCTCGAGATATTCCGACATCTGTAACTTTTTCTCTTTAGCAGGGTTCAATATATTTTCCTAACTTACAAAAAAAAATATTTAAAATTTCATAAATTTAAAATAATCCAAAAATTAATTTAATAACAACTTTTTTTTATTTAACAAATTCAAAAATATTATTTAATTAGTTTTAAATAAAATTATTTTTTTATACTCTTCTCAAAAAAAAAATGCATTACATAACCTTATAATATTGAAACTAAGTTATTTTTCTATACAATTTGTATATTACTTTTCTATACAATTTGTATATATATGTATTTATATTCATACATGAGTTTATAACAGCATGTATAAGGATTTAATAAAACATTTTAATATAATTCATAGTATTTATTAAATTTATACTATTTATCATAATAAATATAATTCATACTATTTATTAAATTTATACTATTTATTAATTTTTAAATAATCCAAAAATTAATTTAATAACAACTTGTTTTTATTTAACAAATTCAAAAATATTATTTAATTAATTTTGAATAAAATTAACTTTTTATACTCTTCTAAAAAAATGCATTACATAACATTATAATATTTATTGAAACTAAATTATTTTTCTATACAATTTGAATATTACTTTTCTATACAATTTGTATATATATTTATTTATATTCATACATGAGTTTATAACAGCATGCATTACATAACATTATAATATTTATTAAAACTAAATTATTTTTCTATACAATTTGTATATTACTTTTCTATACAATTTGTATATATATTTATTTATATTCATACATGAGTTTATAACAGCATGTATAAGGATTTAATAAAACATTTTAATATAATTCATTGTATTTATTAAATTTATACTATTTATCATACATTAAGATGCTATTACAATTTTTATTAAATATAATTTTTATGATAACTTTAAGATATTATTATTATTTTTATAAAGTATAATGTTTATAATAATATTTATCATAAATTAAGATGCTATTACAATTTTTATTAAATATAATTTTTATGATAACTTTAAGATATTATTATTATTTTTATTAAGTATAATGTTTATAATAAAATTTTAAAGTATTATTATAATTTATTAAATTGGAATAACAATTTTTATTAAATATAATTTGTATGATAACTTTAAGATATTATTATTATTTTTATTAAGTATAATGTTTATAATAAAATTTTAAAGTATTATTATAATTTATTAAATTGGAATAATGTAATTTTTTTTAAATGTTGTTGAATTTATTATTTTAATAATAAATATTAATAATAATTAAAATTTCATAAATTTAAAATAATTCAAAAAAAATAATTTAATAACCGTTTTTTTAACAAATTTAAAAATATTATTTAATTAGTTTTGAATAAAAATTGAATTTGTGAATTATGTATTTTTTTTTAATGTAATTAAGTTTACTATTTTGATATTTTTAAAATTTTTTTAAGGTCATGGCCAAACCACACCAAATTGGTGTAATAGACTCCCTCTACTCGTTTTACTGGTAAAGTTTATGAAGGTATGCATACCCTATCTCCTATGGATTTGAACATGTGACATCTTGGGAAAAAACACATGTTCTTAACCATTGGACTCACTCAAGTTATATGATATATGTTAATAATAATAAAAATAATTAAAGTTTAAGAAATTTAAAATGATTTACAAAATTTTAATTTAAGAATAATTATTTGTTGTATTTAATATATTCAAAATATTATTTGATTATTTTAGAATAAATTAAATCTAAATATATTACACAACATTATAATATTTATTGAAA
The DNA here is from genome assembly GCA_009831015.1 of Picea engelmannii. NCBI lineage: Eukaryota > Viridiplantae > Streptophyta > Pinopsida > Pinales > Pinaceae > Picea > Picea engelmannii. Next base: position 244,309 of record ML800071.1, read on the forward strand.
CCAATTTATTTTTATATGAAATTTATAAGGTTTATAATAAACTTTAAGATATTATTAGAATTTTTATTAAATACAATATTTCTAATAGAGTTTAAAGTATTGTTATAATTTTTTCAAATTTGAATAATGTAATTTTTTTTTAAATGTTATTGATTTTATTATTTTAATAATATATGTTAATAATAATAAAAATAATTTAAGTTTTAGAAATTTAAAAAAATCTAAATAAATTTAATTTAAGAATCATTTTTCCTTTCTTATATTTAATAAATTCAAAAATATTATTTTATTAATTTTAAATAAATTAAATGTTTATACTCTAAAAATATGGATTAGATAACGTTATAATATTTGTTGAAACCAAATTGCTATTTTCTATGTAATTTGTATATTTTCTATGTAATTTGTATAGATATTCATAAATAAAGAAGTGGAAAGGAATTATTGAGATGAAAAATCAAGACAAATAAAATATAATTCAATTTGTGACTTGAATATTTATTTTAAAAGTAAATATATATTTTTATTATTTATTTATTTTTATGATAAACTTTAAATAATGTTTATAATACACTTAAGTAATTATTGATTTTACTATTTTAATAATATATTGTAATAAAAAGAAAATAACTAAAGTTTAAGAAATTTAAAATAATTTATAGAAATCTAATTTAATAATAACTTTTAGTTGTATGTAAGAAATTCAAAAACATTGTTTAACTAGTTTAAAATAAATTAGACTTTCATACTATTAAAATATGCATTAGATAACATTATAATATTTATTGAAATCAAACTGTTTTTTTTATGAAATTTGTATAGGTATTTAAGAAATGGGAAGAAATTATTGAATTGGATGTTCAAGGCCTAGAAGATATGATGGAGTTTTCAGCAGAAGATTTGACATGGACAGAAGTTTGGGGGGACCAAATCGCAATAATTTTGTATTATAGACTTGAAAATTTCATAAATGGGGAGCAATCAAGAGAAAGTGCACCTACTCAATTTGTTGTTCGGACTAGACGAAGTAAAAAAATGGAGGATATCAAAGAGACTAAATTTGGAACGTATATAGAGTATGTTATGTGAGTCTTCATATTTTTCTTCAATAAATTTATAAATTTTGATTTCTAGTTTACTATGTCAAACATGCATAAATGTTTTATCTATTTTTTTGTAATTTTTTGTATATAGCTATTGGTGAGCATATGGTACGGCGCCCGCACGACAAATTACCATGAATAGACTAGATGTTGGGGAAAAAAAATGCAATCCACGTCAAAGCATTAAAGTTGGTTGTCGATGTCATTTTATCGTGCGACGACTTCAACTCAGACCAGATGATGTTGTTATAACATACACTGCATGTAGGCATCTTGATAAATATAATGTTGTATGTCATGGGACTGATGCAATTGGTAGCCTGAGTCATTCAATTATGCACCACATTTTACCATGGATATACGAGCTAGTGTCGCATATTTGATTGAAAATGGTTTTAATGTTACGATGATATGGGACAAGTTCATATCAGACATACAACATGAATCTAGTGAATTGTTCACGGGGATAACTCGAGATGCCTTAATGACAAGAGAAGATATCTTAAACATTTACAATGAGATTAAAAGGTTAGAATATGTGAAGGACGAAAAGTGATCCAACAAGTGTTGAGTGTTGGTACATTGATTCTCCCGAGAGCTTTTTTTTCTACCAAAAACAATATGTTGTTCAAAACATCCATTTTATAATAGGCATACAAACAAAGTGGATGTGTTCAATGATGGTCAAACACTCACACAACAATGTTGTATCAATGGATTCAAAATTTAGCAAAAATAAATATGGGGTGATGATCCAAAAAGAATCCATTGAAGGTTAAGAACAACTCAGAATGCACAGAAGCAAATCAGAACGCTCAGAATAGCTTCAGCAGACAACAAAAAGGGAAAAACTTCAAAGTTTCCAAAACTCGGTTAAAAGGGAATGATCACGAAGAGCGTGTCACAATCTTTCTAACGGCGCAAACAGCTCGTCAAACGGAGTTGCGGATCAAAAGTTATAAGCGGTCAAAGTTCAGTCAAACTTGGTCAAAAGTCTGAAAAGTCGAAGTGACACGTGGCACCACTGCAAGAGTAAAAAGTGGCACATCCATACATATTATTTGGCATGGGATGACTTGGCAAGGATGGCAGACATGTGCGCAAGTTAGGTGATGACACGTGTCAGTTTCATGGGCAAATCAGATTGTGACAAGTGGCAGTTTTGTGGACAAATTATATGGTGCCACGTGGCCCAGTCATGGGCTTCCACGTGGCACCCCTCCAATGGTTGATGTATATAAAAAAAATTATGACTCCCCAAGAGTCGAACCCAAGACCTCTCCACTAGCCCAAAGGCCCCGCACCTTCGCGCTAGCCATCATACCCATATATAGTCCTTATTTGTAATATGTTTAAAGTTTTATTTAAGTTTGAAACTTTATAAGGGCGCCAAAGGAAAGGGACTTGGCCTTCGGCCCAGCCCCTGGTTCTATTTTTTAACCCATATGAACCTAGTCTTCCGCCAGCCTAGGCGCTTATCCCAATCGTCCACTATATTTAGCTATTCCACCAATTTCCCGTTGTTTTAGCAACCGCTATTTAAAAAAGAGTGCCTTTTTGTTATAAGCATATGTATAAAAGGGGAGGCGCATGGGATTCGACCCCGGGACCTCCTCCTAACAACCGCCTAAACTTAGCCTCTATAACCAATGCACCAACGGATTCATTTATGTCGAACCGCCCACAAAATATTATATAAGGAAGCCTTCGGTCAGTGATTTGACACAGAGCACATGAGAGGTGAGACCAAGCACGTCCGTACGGATCTATACGGACATGGGCACGATTTTCAATATTTTGGCACGCAGCCCGATATTTTCAGTAATTTATTGCAAGAGCGGTGGCACACAAACCGAGGCAAGGGTGCCTCTTGGGCCAAAAAGTGTATGACTCGGATCGAGGCATGGAGATAGTCATTGTTAGGTAAAACGACACCATGAACCCAGTGGTGGTGTTAGTTTTCTGATTTGAGAAAAGCTTATGTGGATTAACTCTAGAATGAGGTATACTTATGTATTTTGCCCAATTCTTTTGTGGAGTTAATAAAAAGACCTACCCATTTGAGAGAAGGACCCGGAGACGTAGTTCACCAGGGACGAACTCCGTTATCAAGTTCTTTGTGTTCATATTGCATGCTTATGTCTTTTTCCTTTTGATTTTTTCCTTCTTTATGGTGTACTTTTGTTTATGCTCATTTAATACAGTTCTTTAATAAGTCACCTGACAAAAATATCACGGATCATGTTGGTATCATAGCAGTCATCTTTGACTTGAATTGTTGAGTATGAATGCTTACTAGGGCCAAGCATAAGCAGGGTGAAGGAACTCTTAAGACGTTCAATCCTAAAGTTGGTCATGCATCCCGAGGGAAGAAGATGGCAAAAGAGGACAAGTGTGATGAATAGGAGAAAAAATTTCACATGGTCTTTTATCGCATTTCAGAAATGGTCTAACGAATCTATGGAGATTACGAGAAGAGGATGAAGAAGAAATGGAAGAAAAAGGAAGCACATGCAAATGATGATGCTTCAGTAAATCAAGGGGATGGAGAAGACCCTCTTGAGCCTCCATCTTTGCCTTCAATTTCTAGTTCTTCTTCCTCTGAGCATTCTAATTACTCTCAGCATTCTAACCATAAAGCCTCTTTTAAGAAACCATTATTAAAGCTTGATGTAAAGTTTGATTTACCTATGTTTAATGGAGATGTTAATCCTAAAAATCTAAACAATTGGATCCGATGGGTTGAAGTATATTGTTGTGTTCATCATATTGACGAAGAGGAAGTTAAAGCGCAACTAGATTCTCTTAAGTTGGAAGGAACCTCTCTCGTATGGTGGGAGAGAAAGCTATAGGACAGAAGTAAGTGTGGTAATATTCTTTCCTCATGGTTGTAATTTAAAACAGATATAAGGAAGCAGTTCTATCCATTAGGGTATTTACATAAAGCAATGATGGAATGGAAAACTTTGAGACAGAGTAAAGGTCAGACTGTACAAAGTTTCACAGAGGAATTTAGGAAGAAAGATCTATCATTGAACATTCCTTTGGATTCTTATGAAACTTTAATGAAGCATATTGGTGCACTTCACAGTTATATTCGTCAAACTTTTCTTTTGTTTAACCCCACTAGTCTTGACGAAATTTGTGTGCAAGACACTCACCTTGAGAACAGGGGGAAACATGTTCAAGAATATCCCACGAAGAAACCTTCCAATTTCCCATAAAATACTTTCAAGAAGTTCAAGCGGAAGGATAAGAAGACTGCTACAGTAACAAGACAAGGAGGAAAACCATCTTGCACTCATTGCAAGAGGAGCGGTCATGATGAAGAACATTGTTGGAAACTACATCCAGAAAAGAAACCGAAACAGTTCGGTGGAAAGAGGAAGACAAAGATTGTTGCTACAGTGCAGCAAGATCTTGGTTCCGAATCAGGAGATGAAGGAAAGATCACAGCGGTTGGAGTACAAGGTAAAGATTCTCTTCATGCTAGTTCAAGTGCCAATGATTAATCTCATATTGATGAACGAAAGAGCAACGAATTATTTCATATAAGAGTTGTATCCAAACATACTAATATAGATACATTATTTGATCTGGGTTCCCAAGTAAACTTAATATCTTAAGCACTTGTCAAGAAGATGGGTCTTGAAATGAAACCACATCCAAATCCTTATCCTCTTGTTTGGGTATGTGATAAAGCAAAACTTAATGTTACCAAACAATGTAGGATAAGATTTGTTATTGCTTCAAAGTTTATTGATGAAGTGGATTCAGATGTTGTACCACTTGATATATGTGGCATAGTGTTGGGGAGTCCTTATATTTATGATAGAAAAGAAGTCTTATTTCGTCATTTGAACAAATACCACCTTACTAAGGGGGGAGTGGAACGTATTGTTAGAGCTCACAGCATGAGGGTAAATACGACACTTTTTAGTGCAGGGAAAATGAAAAGACTCATAACCACTAATAAGATATATGTACTCATGGTCGTCAAAGAGAAATATGTCGGAGCATCCGACGCTTTCCAAGGGTGTGATCCATCTCATAAACAAGAATTAATTGATATTGTTTCTAAGTATGATGATATTTTTCGGGAACCAGATGGATTACCTCCTAAGAGGGAAATCCAACATGAGATACATCTTCAGCAGGATTCTCCTCTTCCTAATGTGGACATGTACTGGATGTCAGTTGTGGATATGACAGAGATCAAGAAGTAGGTACAGGGCTTATTGGATCAAGGAGTTATCAAGCCCATTTCATCTCCTTGTGGTTCTCTGATCGTGATGGTGCCAAACAAAGATGGCACATGGATAATGTGTGTCGATTACCAGGCATTAAATAATATCACGGTGAAAAATCGATACCCTCTTCCTCGTATAGATGATTTACTTGATCAGTTGAAGAATGTTGTTTATTTCACTAAGTTGGATTTCCGCAATGGATATCATCAAATCAGGGTCACAGAATAGGATGAATGGAAGACTACCTTTATAACCAAACAAGGATTGTTTGAGTGGTTAGTTATGTCGTTTGGGCTATGCAATGCTCCGGCAACTTTCATGTGTGTGATGAATGATGTATTCAGGCCTTTCCTGGATGACTTTGCGATTGTATACTTAGACGACATTCTTGTTTTTAGTGGGACTTGGGCTAAACATGTAAGTCATGTAAAGAAAGTATTGGATACTTTGCAAAGGGAAAAAATATATGTGAAAATGTCAAAATGTGAATTTGGCAAGACTGCACTTGTATACTTAGGTCATATTGTGGGAGGAGGACAAATGAAGATTGATACTTCCAAAATTGATGTAATTTTCAAATGGCATGAGCCAAAAAGTGTGACCAATATCTAGAGCTTCTTGGGTGAAGTCCATTATTGGGGGAGATTCATTCCCAACTTCTACTTTATAGCAGCTCCTTTGCATGCCTTAACCAGTGTGAAGAACACTTTTCAGTGGGAAGGAAAGCAACAAAAATCTTTCAACATTTTGAAGGAGAAGATCAATACCGCACCAGTATTAGCAATTTCGAATCTTCAACATCCGTTCGAGATCAAGACAGATGCCAGTGGATACACCATGGGTGTAGTGTTGATGCAATATCATAAGCCTATCTGTTACCACTGTGAGACTTTTAACCAAGGTGTTGTTAACTATCCTAAATATGATAAATATTTGTATGCATTAGTTCAAAGTGTAAACAAATGGAAGCATTACTTGTTAGGGAAGGAAAGCATCATACATACAGATCACCAGCCCTTACAGTATCTTCAAGCACAGACCAAACTGCAACAATCTCGGCACTACAAATGGATGGGTTTTCTACAACAATTTCATTTGGTAATCAAGTACAAGAAGGGTACAAGTAACAAGGTAGTTGATATGCTTTCAAGACCTCCTATTGTTGCTTCTATTATTTTGAAGAATACTTCTTTATCTCATGATAGATATGTAGAACAATATGCCATCGATGAAGATTTTAAAGAAGTATATGTGAAGCTAACCCATGGTGCACGGGTAGAGAACTATTGTCTACAGGGAGATTTACTCTATCATCTTGGGAAGCTATGTATTCCTACAAGTGAACGAGTCCATGTGATACAAGAAGCTCATAATTCTCTTGTGTCTAGGCATTTTGGGGTAGGAAAAACTATGGCTCATTTACAAAGGTTTTATTATTGGCCTCAAATGAAATCAATTGTAACTAGGTATGTAAAGGGGTGTGTGATGTGTTCTACTTGTAAGCCCACTAATGGAAAATTGGGGCTATACTCATCACTTCATGTTCCATCCCATCCATGGGAAATCATTTCCATGGATTTTGTAGGGGGTTTACCAATGACCAAATGGGGTCATGATTATTTGTATGTTGTTGTGGATAGGTTCAGCAATATGTGTATCTTGATGCCATGTAAAAAATAAATCACTGCTGAGAAGATTGTTAATCTCTTCTTTCACCATGTTTGGGTTCACTTTGGGTTACCTGCGTCCATTGTCTTGGATCGAGATACTCTATTCCTTGGGGATTTTTGGAATAGATTGTGGAGAATGATGGACACCAAATTGAAGAGCAGCATTGTTTTTCATCCACAGACTGACGGACATACAGATGTGGTAAACAGAACAGTGGTACTTTTTCTTCGAGGATACTGCAGCAATCATCCTAAGTTATGGGATGAACAGATACCTTATGTACAGCATGCTTATAACTGAGCTTTACATTCATCCACTCAGATTTCACCTTTTGATACATGTTTTGGGTACCTACCAAAGGTTCCTTTGGACTTAATGTATGCGAGATATGCCGATGTGAATGAAGAACGAGCAGATGATAGAACCCGCAAGTTCATCTAGAGGACTCAACAGATACACCAGGCAGTCAGGGAACAGTTGGAGAAGATTCAAGCATAGTATAAAGATCGGCATGACAAGCACATGTGTGATCATCAGTTCCAGGTTGGAGACCGGGTATGGCTTCATATCAGCAAGGAATGATTGAAGGGTGAAGGCACGAAACTCAAGCCCATCCGATATGGACCCTTCACTATTTTGGAGAAAAGAAACACTAATGATTTTCGTTTAGATCTCCAACCTTATATGCAGATCTACTCAGTTGTGAATGTTGAGAACTTGAAACTTTTTGAGCCTCCCATGATCATGGATCATGATGAGGAAGTTTCAAAACCTTTAGTTGATGAGTTTTCACATGAGTACTTGGATGAGTTACAAGAAGATATCATCATGTACAGAAGGATGAGGACTTCACGCAGGGGTGATGTTGATTATATTCGAGTAGGCTTAAAGGGCACACATCCAAGAAAGGCAAAGTGGATTGAGAAAGATAAGGTGAGGGGACTCTTCCCTCACTTACCAGTTGATTAATGAAATCTTTTGGTGGTCCAAAAATCTCTCAATGGGAATGCATGATCCGAAAAGGATCCAGGGAAGGTTAAGAACAACTTAGAATGCATAGAATCAAATCAGAACACTCAGAATAGCTTCAGCAGATAGCAAAAGGGCAAAAATTCAAAGTTTCCAAAACTCATTTAAAAGGGCATGATCGAAAAGAGGGTGTCGCAATATTTCTAACGGTGCAAATGGCTCGTCAAACGAAGTTATGGATCAAAAGTTATAAGCGGTCAAAGTTCAGTCAAACTTGATCAAAAGTCCAAAAAGTCAAAGTGACACGTGGCACCACTACAAGGGTGACACATGGCATGTTCGTGCAAATAAGTTGTCATGGGATGATGTGGCAAGGATGGCAGACATTGGGAAATTTATATGATGACACGTGTCAGTTTCATGGGCAAATCAGATTGTGACAAGTGGCAGTTTTGTGGACAAATTATATGGTGCCACATGGCCCAGTCATGGGCTACCAAATGGCACCCCTCCAATGGTTGATGTTTGTAAAAAAAATTATGACTACCCAAGATTCGAACCCATGACCTCTCCACTAGCCCAAAGGCCCCACACCTCCGCGCTAGCCATCATACCCATACATAGTCCTTATTTGTAATATGTTTAAAGTTTTATTTAAGTTTGAAACTTTATATGGGCACCAAAGGAAAGGGGCTCGGCCTTTGGCCCAGCCCCTGGTTCTATTGTTTAACCCATATGAACCTAGTCTTCCACCAGCCTAGGGGCTTATCCCAACCGTCCACTATATTTAGTTATTCCGCCAATTGCCCGTTGTTTTAGCAACTGCCTGTTGTATTTAGCAAAGTGCACCTTTTTGTTATAACCATATGTATAAAAGGGGAGGCCCGTGGGATTCAACCCCGGGACCTCCGCCTAACCACTGCCTAAACTTAGCCTATGTAACCAATGCACCAACGGATTCATTTATGCCTAACCGCCCACAAAATATTATATAAGGAGGCCTTTGGTCAATGATTCAACACAGAGCACATGAGAGGTGAGACCAAGTGCACTCGTATGGATCTGTACAGACTTGGGTGTGATTTTCAATATTTTGGCTCGCAGTCTGATATTTTTAGTCATTTATTGCAAGAGCAGTGGCATGCAAACCAAGGTAAGGGTGCCTCTTAGGCCAAAAAGTGTCTGACTCGGATTGAGGCATGGAGACAATCATTTTTAAGTAAAACGACGCCATGAAAGCAATGGTGGTGTTATTTTTCTGATATGAGCAAATCTTATGTGGCTTAACTCTAGAATGAGGTATACTTATGTATTTGTCCCAAGTCTTTTGTGGATTTAATAAAAATACCTACCCATTTGAGAGTAGGACCCGAAGACGTAGTCCACCAGGGATAAACTCCGTTATCAATTTCTTTGTGTTCATATTGCATGCTTATGTCTTTTTCCTTTTGAGTTTTTCCTTCTTTATGGTGTACTTTTGTTTATGCTCATTTAATACAGTTCTTTAATAATTCACCTGACGAAAAGATCCTGGATCAGATGAGTACATATTTATCATTAATCATATTCATTTATTCATTATCATTTCAATGCTTGTAGTTTAAATATAAATATAATTATGTCTTCTTTTGAATGTAGTATCAACTTTACACATTGATGATTTTTTATGAGCATCGCAATGGGGTTCCAATAGCTTGGGTGATTTCATCACGCAATACTACAAATGATATATGTAAATGGATGTCAGCACTATTTAGAGTTGGAAGCAATGAACGTTCAGATTGGCATGTTCGATCTTTCATCACAGACGATGTTGTAGCTGAAATTGAGGCATTAAGGTGACGCATTTATTTATTTAGAAAAAATTGAAATAATAATGTTTATCTATATTTTCTGCTCATGTTATATCATTTCAGGATTTTGACCAACTCCATGATATTATTATGTGTATGGCATGTCCGTCGAGCATGGTTGAAGAACATCGGTAATAAATTCAAAGGAAAGGAAAAAGAATTTGTATTTTTCGTGCTTTAGGACATATCATGCACTCGTGTCAAGACGATGCATCTGTACAAAATGAAGTTGCAAGGATCTTTGAATATTTCAGTGAAGAAACAAATTTCTCGAAGTATTTTAAAACCACTTGGCTAGCCAACAATAAAATATGTAAGTTTTTTTTAGCTAGATTCATGATTGTATTCTACAATGACATATTTACTGTTATTATTTTCCAACTAATATATATGTTTGTTTTTTAATCCATATATGTGGGCAAAATCGTATAGAAATTTTCCTCACTCTAATCAAGACACAAATAACGCCATTGAATCTTATCATGGGTACATAAAAAAAAGGTACTTAAATGAGAAAAACAATGCAAATCATAGAAAAGTTTATTGGTTAATTCATGTGCTATTAACAAATGTTGAATTTTATTACATTCATATGCAACGTTTTTAAAGAATTTGGTGTTATACGACCTAGAAAATCCCTAGAACAATTGAATGCATCCAAGTGTAGAGAAAACTAAATCCTTGATGAAGATTGTGTTGTTGATCCAAAAAGTAACAATGAATATCGAGTTTGTAGCCAAAATATGGATACTCGTGATACTTGGTATAGTGTCTTATATAAAGGGTCAAATCTACACTTTTGTGATTGCACCTGGGCATTAAACGGAAATGTTTGTAAGCATGTACTAAAATTTGGTATGCTACTAAACAATAATGTTTCAGGTGATAATCTAATGTCAAATGTCACTACTTCTAGTACAGAAAGGCCTAGATTTTTAGTTGATTTAAATGAAACACTTGTATTCAGTCTGAAAATCGAAACAGAGCTTCTACCACCCTTCAATTTTCCTCTCAATCTCAATTGTCATAATGAAACAAACATTAATGATGTGGATAATAGTGCCCCCCTTGAGGTCGATGAAAGGATATATGTGATTTCATCGACTCATCAAGAGTTGAGGGAAATGTTAGCTATAATACCTCCAACTTTGGAGAGGGCATATGCATATAATAATTTGGTTAGAAAATCACATCAAAAGTACAATCAACAGGACAATCAAATGTTTTTCAATGCAACTCCATCCAAGATCATTAAGAAGAGACGACATAGTTTTTTGAATCCTCTCAATAAAAAATTACAATGTCGTCGCCAGTTACATTTAGGTAAGGATAAACAACAATTTCAAAGAGTTGAGGGAGTTTGTGCAAAGAAGAAAAGAATGGTTGAGAAATTGAAGTTATCTTCTCAAAAAGAAAGAAATGTGGAGCATACATCTGATTTAGGGCAACATTCAATTCCACATGATATTGGTATGAAAAATTGAAATTATGTTTTGTTTTACATGAAATTCAATATAATATTAGCTTTGATCCAATAGTAAAAATTTTCCCTTTTTTATTGTTACAGCTGAGGGATCCACACCTGGAAATTTTCAAAGTTGTCGGCTTCGGTTATTTGTTGATTATGCAAACATACACACAAGTTCATGGATATCAACAATGCAGTTAATTCCATATTTAAACTTATGATATTTCCTCTTAGGTGAAAAACTTTAAAGTACTTGGGAAACAATGAGAATGAATATTGTATATTTATATAACTTTTTTTATTTACTAGCATTATCAAATTAATTTTGTGGATGTTTCAGTTAATTCCATATTTAAACTTATGATATTTCCTCTTAGGTGAAAAACTTTAAAGTACTTGGGAAATAATGAGAATGAATATTGTATATTTATATAACTTTTTTTATTTACTAGCATTATCAAATTAATTTTGTGGATGTTTCTTGACAGGAAGATATGCACCTATGGAATAGGGAAAAGTTGAAGTGATGCACTGATACTATTTTCAACTTCTCACATTATATAGAAGATAATTTTAGAATAATATACTATATGCCACTTGTATTTTTATTTAAGACAATTATAACAAAATACTTTATATTGTTTTGCAAAAGGTGTAATAGTTGTGGAACTCAATCATAAATTAGAGTATGATTCTATATCGATTTTGGATATCAATATGTGGCATTTTCAGTAGTGAAATATTGGAAGTGAAATGAAATATAAAAAATTGAGAATTTTGATATTTTACTTACATGTCAACAATGCATTAAATGTCTCCATCATACTATGTCGTTGCTCTCTATATGTTGCAATGTCTCATGTTATTGAAAAATCTCATGTACTTAGCATGAATCGAGATGTATGAATAAGTGTGGTACTATGAAGTTTATTTCATCAATTAGAACGTATTTAACATGTTTAATTTCTTCTTGAAATATACCAATTGCTTGACCATGCAAAGGCTCGAAACTTTTAATAGGAATTTGTAGGGTGGAGTGAATTGTTCTTACACATATGTTGAAAGCACTAATGGTAGTAGGTGCAAGTAGAAGTAATGATCTATTTCCATTAGTGGATAGAGATGAAAAAATTTGTGAAATGCAGTATATAAGGTATGACTTGACAATCACTATTATACCTTGAATAATCATTTTTAGCGGGGGTTGATTTTGTCCTTCATTCATATGATTGAAAATGATAACAAAAGCAAGGTTTTGTTTTGTTGACAAAGAATATGGATATGCAAATGTATTGGGATAATGGTCAATGACTACTCCCATTGATCAGGCACCCTATACAATTATATGTCCAAATTTTTCGCCATTGACCAACCAAATTAACATCCTTGTAGTAACATAATCACTAATCATTAATATAATTCATATTGATACATCATTAATTGAATCTATGTTAGGTGAAATTAGATAGAACATTATGCTTTGATGAGATCGGTAACATTATGAGTTGGTGGAATGTTAATTTAAAGTGTAGAGCAAAACAAATCCGTATATGCATGCTTCTGTATATGCGCATATACGTTGACCACGTTCATAAATGTGCATTTATGGAAGCACGCATATATGGAAGACACCATTATGGAAGTGGCCAACTTCCGTATATGCGTTGTTCGTATGTGGGCATTTACGGAATCCTTTGTCCATATATACGTCATCCATATATGTGCATATACGGAAGCCACCTTTCGTAAATGTGTCTTTCATATATGTGTGCTTTCATATATGCGCATATACAGAACTTGTCATCCGTAAATGCACATTTATGGAAGTCAACCTCTGTATATGCATGATTTTGTATATGCGCATATACGCTGACCACTTCCATAAATGCACATTTATGAAAGCACGCATATACAGAAAACACCATTATGGAAGTGGCCAGCATTTTTATAATTTTGTTAAATTTGAATAATGTATTTTTAAATGTAATTAATTTTACTATTTTGATAATATATGTTAATAATAATAAAAATAACTAAAGTTTAAGAAATTTAAAATGATTTAAAAATAATAATTTAAGAATAATTGTTTGTTGTATTTAATATATTCAAAATATTATTTGATTATTTTAGAATAAATTAAATTTAAATATATTAGACAACATTATAATATTTATTGAAAACAATTTATTTTTATATGAAATTTATAATGTTTATGATAAACTTAAAGATATTATTAGAATTTTATTAAATACAATATTTATAATTAAGTATAAAGTATTGTTATAATTTTTTCAAATTTGAATAATGTAATTTTTTTTTAAATGTTGTTGATTTTATTATTTTAATAATATATGTTAATAATAATAAAAATAATTAAAGTTTAAGAAATTTAAAATAATCTAAATAAATTTATTTTAAGAATTATTTTTCTTTTCTTGTATTTAATAAATTCTCAAATATTATTTTATTAGTTTTGAATAAATTAATTTTCGTTATAATATTTATTGAAACCAAATTGCTATTTTCTATGCAGTTTGTATGGATATTCATAAATAGAGAAGTGAAAGGAATTATTGAGATAGAAATTCAAGACAAATAAAATATAATTGAATTTGTGACTTGAATATTTATTTTAAAAGCAAATATTTATTTTAAAAGTAAATATATATATTTATTATTTTTATTTATTTTTATGAAAAATTTTAATTTACAATGTTTATAATACACTTAAGTTATTATTATTGTAATTTTTTCAATTTTGAATGACGTATTTTTTTTCTTAAATGTTATTGATTTTACTATTTTAATAATATATTGTAATAATAATAAAAATAACTAATGTTTAATAAATTTAAAATAATTTATAGAAATTTAATTTAAGAATAATTTTTAGTTGTGTTTAGGAAATTCAAAAATATTATTTAACAGTCTAGAATAAATTACACTTTCGTATTATTAAACAATGCATTAGACAATATTATACTATTTATTGAAATCAAATTATTTTTTTATGAAATTTGTATAGGTATTGAAGAATAAAGAAGTAGGAAGAAATTGCACCTACTCAATTTGTTGTTCGGACTAGACGAAGTAAAAAAAATGGAGGATATCAAAGAGACTAAATTTGGAGCGTATATAAAGTATGATATGTGAGTCTTCATATTTTTCTTCAATAAATTTATAAATTTTGATTTCTAGTTTACTATGTCAAACATGCATAAATGTTTTATCTATTTTTTTGTAATCTTTCGTATATAGCTATTGGTGTGCATATGGTCTGGTGCCCACACGACAAATTACCATGAATAGACTAGATGTTGGGGAAAAAAAACTTAATCCGCGTCAAAGCATTAAAGTTGGTTGTCAATGTCATTTTATCGTACGACGACTTCAACTCAGACCAGATGATGTTGTTATAACATAAACTGCATGTAGGCATCTTGATAAATATAATGTCGTCTGCCATGGGACTGATGCAATTGGTAGGCCTCATTCATTCAATTATGCGCCACATTTTATCATGGATAGATAAGCTAGTGTCACACATTTGATTGAAAATGGTTTTAATGTTACGATGATATGGGACAAGTTCGTATCAGACATACAACATGAATCCGGTGAATTGTTCACAGGGATAACTCAAGATTCCTTAATGACAAGACAAGATATCTTAAACATTTACAATGATATTAAAAGGTTAGAATACATGAAGGATGAAAGTGATCCAATGAGTGTGGAGTGTTGGTACAATCATTCTCCCGAGAGATTTTTTTCTACCAAAAAAAAGATGTTCAAAACATCCCTTTTATAATAGGCATACAAACAAAGTGGATGTGTTAAATGATGATCAAACACTCACACAATAATGTTATATCAATGGATTCAACATTTAGCACAAATAAGTATGGGTTGAGTACATATTTATCATTAATCATATTCATTTATTCATCATCATTTCAATACTTGCAGTTTAAATATAATTATAATTGTGTCTTCTTTTGAATGTAGTATCAACTTTACATGTTGATGATTTTTTATGAACATCGCAATGGAGTTACAATAGCTTGGGTGATTTCATCACGCAATACTACAGATGATATATGTAAATGGATGTCAGCACTATTTAGAGTTGGAAACAATGAACGTTCAGATTGGCATGTTTGATCTTTCATCACAGACGATGTTGTAGCCGAAATTGAGGCATTAAGGTGACACATTTATTTCTTTAGAAAAAATTGAAATAATAATGTTTATATATATATTATCTTCTAATGTTATATCATTTCAGGATTTTGACCAACTCCACGATATTATTATGTGTATGGCATGTTCGGAAAGCATGGTTGAAGAACATCGGTAATAAAGTCAAAAGAAGGGAATTTTGATATTTTACTTACATGTCAACAATGCATTATGTCTCCATCATACT
>ML800072.1:0-12777 GCA_009831015.1 Picea engelmannii
CATCTTGAGTCTTTTGTGTAGGTAACACCTTATCTAACAAGTTCATTGCAAAGGGTTTTGTGAATTAGACAAGATCATCTCACCTAGAAGAAGTGAAGGAGCTTGCTTGCATCTTTCATTCTTCAAGGAGTTGGACAACCTTCTCATCTTTGCCTAGTCATCAAAGTGACTCCATTGCTCAAGGGATCCAAGCACTTCAAGTCCTCTCTTTCTCCTCTCTCAAACTCTCTCAAAAGCTTTTCGGTTACTTGGTTACTTTCATGCAAAGAAGAAATCTGTTATTAAAGTTCATTGTTTACTTTGCATAATTACTTTTCTAGATCTACTAATTGCTCATAGCTTTATATCTCAAAAGGGTGGATTTGGCAAAGTCTTCTAAGCAATTTTAGCTAGTTTCAATTTCTATATTAAAAGGCTGAAATTGGTTTGCTTCAAAAGATCTTTAAAAGTTCATATTTGGTAATTAGAGTACCTTTATATCGTTGTTCTAAAACAGAAGAAAAGATCCTAAGGAAACAAGCTCTTTAGCTTGCCTTTCTTAGTTCATTTTCGTTATTTTTCGTAAGTTTTACTTAGTCAAATTTTGGGGCTTTCCTACTAATAACCCAAGACACTTTCAAAGTGTTTTTGGGCATCTTTTACTATCGTTTGTTCGTTGTTTTGTGCAGGTTGACGAACAGATAGGAAGAAACTATGTCCGTTTCGGGCAGATTAGGAGCATCCGGGACCCCCGGGAGCACCCCCTTTACTCAATAAACTTTTGTAAAACATTGTAAAGACTTGTGACCCCCCTAATAAATGGTCACAAGTCACTTCCATAAAGTCTCATGCAAGATCTTGATAAAATCAGTGGGACTACAAGCTCTCGCCTTTCATTCCCCCTGGGGGAACGATGTTTTCGGTGGTGGTGTCAATTTTTTGCAAATTTTAGCTTAGATTTAATTTTCATAACTAAAGTAAGCTAAAGTAATCCTTTAATCCATCACAAAGCACTGCAATCATTTTAGTTTAGTTTTTTTCCCTTTTTGCCAAGTAGAATACTAATTGCTAGATTAGCTTTACTTTTCTTGCAATTTCAAGTTGGAAATAAACCATCCCCTCAGCTCCTCGAAAGAGGCCTGGTCAGTGTGCATTAGTAATTAGTCTCACATTTCAATTCAGTCATTTATTTTCTTGTTATAAAATAAACAAATTCCCCTCAGCTCACAGTGCGGTTCCTGACCCTTCCAGTTGCGAGCTAGTCTCGATCTGCTGGAAGTAAGTTTCATACACGCTGTGCTGGTAAGTGGTTGATAGTTTAAATAGGACAATCTCTAAAGTAGTTAACTTAATGCACGGGAAAATGCCTTGAAGTGTCCTGCGAAGTAAGGCGGGCCCTCTCGAGACCTGGCTTCCCACTCGTTTTGGACATCCAACAATTTGAGTGAGTTTTACTGGTGAGACCATTGGGTTTCAGTAAAGCTCTCCGCAAATTTCCAAACAAAGAGTTAACCTCCAAGGAGGCCCAAACCATTTCATTAACTAAACATCAATTTATCCTAATAAAACACATGAACTGCATTGCCCACGATTCACTTTAAGGCACTGGTCTCAATTTTCACATTCAGCAAAGCCACAGGCTTCAGTTTACAATTTAGTTATCTATTTAATTTAAATGAAACTTGCATCTAATACTTGATTCTCAGTATCCTTTTGATGCAAGTATATGCTTATTGATTATATATCGTGGTGGATGTTTACTTCATGTTTTATCAGTTTATGGTTGATGGTTTAAAAGAATAATAAACTCCTAGATTTCAATTTTTTGTACTTAGCTTATTTCAAAGCCTTAGTATATTTGTTAGGGACTACCCCCCTTGGCTTCGCTAGGAGTTGGCCTAGACGGAGGAGTTGAGGATTAGGTGACAGCACCTTAACTCTCACTTGCCCCCAAGGACGCACCAAGTGGATTGAAGATTTCTTCCACGTCTCCCAGGTGTGTATAAGGCGGCAACACGCTGGAAATCTGTGATGAATGCCTCGACTGACCTTATCTGTCTCAACTGTGTCAGATCCTTGAAATGGAGTTTTGGATCCCTCCTGTCAAACCTGTCCATTAACCTCTCGGTGAACTCCAAATATGATGTAATGCAGTTGTCACCCAAGGTCACCAGCCCATGATACCACCACTCTTGGGCCTCCCCATCCAAGTGCAAGGTGGTGAAGCTAATAGCTTATGACTCTGTCATCGGGTTGAGCTTGAAATATGTGTCAAGCTTATGTACCCATGCCTGAGATGAGCATTGAGATGACCCATCGAAAGTAGGAATATTCAACTTTCCTACCTTCTTAATGAAGTCCATGTTCTAAGTCTGCACATTACCCCTCAGTGACTCCCTAGGCATGTTCCAGTACCTGATAGAACAGTAATCTAGCAAACCCATATCTGCATGGAACTCTGGCCCCAGTGCCAAATAGTCTCTCCTATACTCCCTAAATGGGTCATGTGGCACTCCCTGCCCCTGTCCCAGCTATCCTCCTGTCTACCCTAGATATCCCCGTTGTTGTCCCCCTTGGAACTGCAAATATATAAGTCGAGGAATCCTCCCAGATGATGTATAGGTAGGGATAGGTGAAGGATGACACTCGCTCTACCCTGAGATCCATTAGAACCACTGGCACCGCCTCCCTGGTGTCCTCCTGAACCACTCGCTCCTCCTGCCGCGTTGGCACCCATAGTGCTCACACTGTGTTGGATCATCTGTGTTGATGGCCATTTGTGCTATGGCGTTCATCATATCTCATTGTCCTCTAGCTAGGTCATTCAAGATGGCCTGTGTACTATCATGTTGTGCCTCGGGGCCTTTCCCCTTGCCCTCTGGTGTCTCACGCCTGTCACCCATAATCCTCTCTATGTCTGCCTCTTTGTCAGAACTGATGTGATCCCTTTCCTCTATCTCTAGCTCTGTATCTGACTAAGTGTGGAAGGGAGTGTAGTCCCTTCTGTTCATGTCTCTATTGTCTCTACTATGTCCCCTGCGGTACTGAATGTATTCATCCCCAATATGACCTCGGCCCTCTAGCTATTTTCCACCTGTTCCCGGAATCATGGGGTCATGAGAAAGCACTTCTTCACAGACTGGCAGGAAGAAGGCTCTGATACCACTGAAATATCCCTGATCCAGTGGATCTGGATATGCTCTATTGAAACTGATGTTTTGGCTCTCGGATCTGATACTCTAGGGGTTTCTGGATGAGTTTTAGTTTCTTTGTCTTAACGTGCGTGTTGATTTTGCATGTGTGTGTTCAGATAGAATGATGTTTTACCATTATATCATGCATGCGAGTAATAAAGCACTAACACAACTCAATAACATGTACTATGTGAAATAGCAGGAAATACAACTGGCGTGTGGAAAGCAAAGAACTAATCATCAGTTAGATCTCATGGATCATCACTGGAATACAATGCAAACTAACATAAAATACCCGTGATCAGAAGATGTGAATAGACCAGCAACATGCACAGATAGATCGACTACATGCAACCCCAGAAGCTCACGGCAACTGCTGCAAAAGAATGATATATTCTCCATAGTGGCTACACTCGTCCGATCGGCCTGAAAATTGTTCCAAACTGTGCGCCCTGGCCTCTAAGCTCCTCCTAATATCTGACAGACTAAAGATCCACTCACTGAAGCTCAGAATGGACCCCGAATGAGATTCCTTGGGGGTTTGCACACCTCCTAGGCTCTGGCAATGTGCCCTAATGATTTCACCGTCAGAATCGACTGATACATGTCTCAAAATGACCGCCCTAGCCTCCTATGTAATGGGTCGGGAGGGTTTCCCTGAATCTGATCCGGTGAGCTCTCTAGAACCCCTGATGTACTTCCCCAAGTGTTGCGCACTTCCTGGCTGACTGATGAGCACAGGTAGATTCCTTCGTCGGAATCTAATGATTGATGGCTCAAAAGAAGTGCCCTAGCTCCCTCTCTACTGGGTTGGAAGGATATGGCGAGATTTGCTCCAATCTCGTCCAACTACACAAAACTGTCTCTCAAACCCTTGCACCCTCATTGGCTGCAATGCGCACTGACTGAACTGGGTCTGTAGATCACCGATATGGCACGATGAAATACCTGGATGGTACTTCCGATGGGCTAGGGTGTGTCTTCCAACACCGAAACCGATCTGTGGTCGTGGTTTCCTCCAGAAATCCACAAAACATATGATGAGGTCAACTTCCTCCTCTGGAACCTGTTTCTCAATTCACAAATCAATGATAATGAGGAATTAGATCGAATTCCTCTTCTTATACGTTCACCGATCTAATTTGTCGTTGACATCACTTAAGCTAGGCGCATTTCTCCTAAGTCGAGTATGAATAATTAATTAAGTCCCCCCTTAACACCTTTTTCTTCTATTTCTCCGTTGACTTTGGCTTAAGTGACTTTTCCTATGCTTTTTGGCTTAATTCATCATTTAGCCCTTTATTCACCCTTATTTCTCCCTTTGTTCCCTATTTGTGCCTGACTATAGTCTATGGGAACAGATAGACTACTAAGTCACTCCCTACTGAAACTATTCTTGGGAACAGGACATCACAATGCAACACACATTTCCAGCATTCCAAACCATTTTTGTATGTGGTACAGACTCTCATGCCACGTTTCCTGCAATTTAGACTGAATATTGCAGCAGCAATTATTGCAAGCATAAAAAAGGGCTCCACAATACAAAGAATAATGTTGGAAGATTTTTCCTTTATACATCTGCAGTTCTAGATCTCATGTTTTTTCAAGTTTGATTTTGCTTTTAGCTCTTAGAGCTGAGATATTATGGATTAGCTATGGTTTTGCTTTTATAGGAGTGGCCTTAGAACTGCCACTTTGTATCAATAATGTTGTACTGAGCAGTCCCATCAACCTAACTTTGGTCATTTGTTGGACATTAATAGAGTTATCTTATCTTATCCAATAAACCTTGCAGTACTATACTATAATCAGAAATGCTTTCACCATAAGAGAAGACGACCAATTGCAATATGTATGATTTCATCCACACACAGCAGAAGAAAGGGAAGAAAATAATCATTTCACACACCATGGACCATGTCGAAAATGCTTCTGCACAGCAACATATGCTGAGTGGAACATATCCCAATACTCATTCCTTCCAAAAAGTATGTAAGCCTTTAGGAGGTACTCATAGAATGAATCAACACCTGTAATCAACAACCATCCATCATGAACCAAAATATACCAAAATGCCATGTATCAATGTATCCCAGTTTCCAGAACATGATATCAAGCAATCACACAGAATTTTTACTCAATTAAGTAGCCTATGGTAAATGAAACTGCATATCATACAAAAGCTGACTGAAACCTAGCATGCAACTGTCATATAAAACGGCTTAAAATGCATAAACTTGAAAACAAGTTAGGCCCTTCCAAAACTAAAACTCCATTTCCTACGGCTACTTAGTAGCATCATCAGATAAATGGCTAAAGTAAATGATACTAGGTTGTAAAAGATAAATTTAGCTTCTAAAGCTTAAACATAAGTTCGATGGTATAAGACCAATGATCACCCAAAACTTAAAAATGGCCTTGCCACCTAACTTTTACTAGATCATGCATCAGATTGAAAAGAATAATCAATGTGGCAGCATATCAAGAACAAGAGCCGTTAACAAGCATATTAAAATATTGAGGAGCTTAAGAACACATGCCAGCATATTAAAGAATCAAAGAGCTCAAAATACATACCAGCACCAATTCCAGATGAATGTTCAATCCATTCCCCAGTTAGTACATCCAGTGTGGTTCCCATCAGATCCAAAGAACTCCGCATGCTCCACAGTTTACGAAGAGCACGCAATGCTGCTGCCTCATAATCAGGATTGCCTGTCAATCGTGAAAGTGCCCCCATTTCAAGTATGAGTGAACCTGTATTACAAAGATGATGTCCAGTCAACAACCATCAAAATACTCCCCATGGACAGACGTGACAGAAATTCATGGTGGGTGATTCCAGAATCCTAACCATAGTTTCATAATTAAAGCTTGTCTTCATTCACCAGAATTTACCTATATATATCTTTTGCTAGAAATAAAGCCAATAATGTTTTATAGGAATGAAAGCTGACCTGGTCCTTCTGGGAATTGATTTCAGCGATATTCTAAAGGCACTTTGTTGGTCCATTTTAGTGAAAGATGGCAGTGTTGAGAGGTATTTGAATGATCAGGCAGCATGGAAGACAACATTGGGGAACCATCCAGCTTACAGGCATCTCTTTCTTGAAGAGGAGATTAATCACCACCATCAATGAGGACTCCACTAAATTTCAAATGAGGATCACACCTAACCTAAGTGTCTTAAGGAAGATGCTGACTCTCTAGAAATTGGGGCTAAGGCTGACATGATAGCCCTTCGTGCTTGTGTAGGGAGAGGGAGAAACATTAGTAGCTCTTTGGCACCTCGATGTATGACTTGGTGTAAGCATATTGAAAATTCAATAAAATATAAATTGCATTTTTTCAAAAAAAGGAAAAGGAATACATAAGTCACCTTACCACAGCCAGATGTGCTCGTCTCTGTTGTTTCATTCTCCATGACTCCATGCTAAAAAAGACATTCCTCCAAAGTTAGCAAGAAAAACATCAAGCGGAGCTAACAATAATAAATCAAAATGTAGCTTTTCACATATTGACATATTGTAAGTAGTCGTCTTGGTAGAACTTTGTAGCATAAAATGTAGGTTTTCAGAGATTGACCTATTGTAAGTAATTGTTTTCATAGAACTTTGCAGTATATGCTACACAGTTTTACCAAAACAATTATTTACAATCACAAAACAATCATACATACTTTGCAAGTAACAGGTCATCTTCTTTGGTTATACAAATTTTAGGCAACAATTGAGCATGACACATAACTTGGGATATCCAATAAACATTGAATTCAGAAGCATAGCTCAAACATTCAGACATTAAACAGCCTCGGCAGATTCTCTGTGTTTAGTTTGAACACAAACATGCATGGGTAAAAGATAAAACAAGAGTAAAGGAGAAATAATGATTATAAATTGTGATACCATTCACAGATCGTGAGGATATGCCAGCTAACAAAATAAGGCTGATTTGAGAGAGATGAGCACACTAATGCCTAATCAGCATTGGCAAGTAATGTCTGATCTATAGTCAATTGGGTTTAACTTGGGTGGTTGGGAGGAATGATTGTTATCCTCCCCACCCAGGTTCAATTCCCACAAGTGACATGTTGAGCTCTTAATGAGTATATTATTGTAATGGCTTCGAACCCTGTTGCTGACTGGCCTTGTGCCCTGAAGATTCTAGGTTTTACCCTAGGTACCATGGGGTTTTCCCCGGGCTTTGTAAACAGGCAAAAAAGTAATGTCTGATCTATGAGGAATGGATTTGCTAGACTGCTTCCGGAGAACTTTCTATCAACATCAGAGTTCCAACATTGAGCAAATATATCAAATACTTGTCCTAGCTAAGACTTTCAAAATATGCACATTCTACCTCGCTTTGGTTTATTTTGCATATTCTAAAATATCCCAGCCATAAAATGTTAAATTTCAGACCCAGCACCCGGCAATTTACTTCCTAGCAAACCCTTGCTATAATAAACTTATTAAGCAGATTTTACTGAATAAAAGCATGGCTGAGTTTTAACAATCTAAATAAATAAATCAGCAGAAGCACAACAGGAAATCATACACATTTGCACATGTAATTTTATGGGTAAAATACCCCTGGAAAAATCCCCAAGGGAAAAGTAGTACCTTGTTGATTTTATTAAGATAAAAGTTGGGCTCCCGTCCTAGGATAATGGCCCACCTGAGGAAGATACAAAACAGCAAAATAGCCTAGCCTAACACACCTCAAGATCTGTCCTTCAATCTTGTTGGCTGCTACTCCTTTGTTGCCCCTTGCTCCTTTCCTCAGACCCTACACTTGCATACTTGGATGAAAGTCATTCTCCACCCAATCAATGAGATCTCACTATCTCATCATGTGTGTGTCTCCTCCTCTCACTTAGGCTGCCTTTAATAATCTTGAATTTACCCTAAATCGAAAATCCTAGATCTCCAAAGTGATCAATGGCTTAGATTAGATCTCACCTTCACTTTATGATCTAATGCCTAGGATTTAATTTAACTCACTAATGCCAAATACTTAGGCGTTTGACTTAAATTAAACTCCATTAATTACAAAAGTACATTCACTTTAATAATCACTTTATTAAAGTGAATCTCCTAAGTCTTGAGAGGTATTAAGGACCACTTGCACATGTTAGACACAAAACCGATGTGGAAGTACTTGTTTGATGCTACATACATCAACACTCCCTCTTAGCGAGGAAAGTGCTTCTCGAAGAGCCAACTGGAACTAGTTCTCCCTCCGACCCTAGCACAATGTCGCACACATCATCCTGCTCACTAGCATCCCTCCAACCTTGATGGTCAGCTACTCCCTGAATATTGCAAGTCACGAAATCGATGATCCAACATTTCAGTGCCATGAAGTTTGGAAACTTCGTCGAAGGCCTACTCTCCCTCAATGTGCTCCTAGGAGCCTCCTCCTACTCCTGAGCATCCATCGACGTCATCTCGTACAAACTCGACCTCCTGACAGAACTGGAAGGGGATAACTCCCTCTACCCATGTGAAGGTTGACTCCCCACACTAGAAGTATGTGAACTCTACTCACCCTTCGAAGCCTCCTGCTCCTCGTCCTCTGTCACTGACATCGATCCATGATCCAAGATCCCGTTGGATACACCTACATGCTTTCCTTGCAACCTATATACCTTGCCCTCTCTTACACCAATGTTGATTGTTGTGTCAGGGCTAGCTCCCTTTGAATGCATGAACACTTGTCCGTACTGGAACAAGACTGCATAACCCTTGTCCTCCAGAGCCAAGACTGAGAGCAAATTCCTCCTCAACTTCGAGACATACAACACATCTACCACCTCCAGAAAACCTTCAGACTTCAGCTAGAACTTGACTGTCCTAACTCCCTCTACATCACACTTGGCATTGGTGCCAAGCTCCACATGCAGATCTGAGTCCATCTCCAACAAACTAGTGAACAACTCATGTGTCCCCGTCATGTTCTTTGTCCACTGAGAAAAGAAATACAACCAACTCCTAGAGCTCAAATCTGTTGTTGCCCTGTCGACTTCTCTTCTCCTTTGCATTGAATAGACTTCTTATGCAAAGAGTCCTTCTTTGCTCCATCTATGAGTCACTGAGTCCAATAGATCTATCATCCCCTGATCTCTGGATGAAAGCCCTTCTTCACCCATCCTATTGCCAGAGATCTATCTCGGGTTGCCTTTCCTTTCTGCTCGATGCCCGGATACTTCTCTGGACTGTCGAGCAGCTCTGCTAGGCCTGCCCGAGACTTCCTGGGCCCTCTGTCGTCTTGGTTGTCGGCTAACTATGCTAGCGGCTCGACCAACCATGCCAAGTGGTTGTCGACCCACGCCCAACTGCTGTTGTAGCAGCGGTTGAGCTCACAACTCCTCAACCACCACTCTACAACCCAACTCGCTCCTTCACCACCCAGCACTCATCGTAGGCCTGCGCGGCCTTCTCCTAGCAGTTGTGGTTGCGGTTGCACCTTCTCGTGGCTCTTCCACTACCTGTGCCCTCAGCTACTGTGGTGGCTACCCCAGCTCGGCTGGATAGCAGTTGCCCTGTCGGTTGGTTGGCGACTTATCCGTCGACTCCCTTTTCCCTTTGTAGCTTCTTTCGAGCCTAATATTCCTGCTGCGACTCCCTGCCTTCAATGCCAATGCTCCACGCTTCCAAAAAAAAACATGAGCTCGTCCAATCTCAGCCTGTTTCTGCCTTCTTCCACACAATCGTACGACTATACGACCCGTACGAATGTATTTCTTTTTTTTTCTAGATTTAACTTTCACCTACAGACCTGCAAAAATAAATTCCTGCACTGCAAATCACGATTCCTGTGTACCTGGTTCATCAGTCATAGTTCACGCTCTAATACCATGTTAAATTTTAGACCCATAATGTAATGTCCCTTTCGGAATAGGAGCTCCAAAGAGGAGGCTTAATAGTCTAAACAGCCCCGTTGGACTATAGCTAGGACCATACAGGGGTAAACAGGGTTACTAGAGGTCACTTCAGTCGAGGGTGTTATAATTCGAAAGTGACATTGAGCTAAAAGTGACTAAAATTACTTTTAAGCCAAAGTGAGCTAAAAATAGGTCAACGACGAATTAGGGTTTCGGGTAACTATAAGAAAAGGGTAAAGCGACCTAATTCATCATTATGAAGAATTTGACTTGACAGTGAGGAGAGAGGCGCATCTCATGAGAGAGAGCTCTATGGATTCCAGAAGGAATACACCCAGTGGTTGATTTCGGTGTTGAGAGACACACCCTAGTCTCCGAGGAGATCACACAGATCTTCCATCGATCTTTAGCAGCAGTTACATAGGTTGCAGCAACAAGGGCACACTTATTTAGGGTGAGGGCGCAGCTTCTAAGGAGACTTAGTGAGTCGACTTGTCCCATCCAGGGAGAATCCAAGGATTCCCTTCCAACCAAGTTGAGAGGAGGGCAAGGCACATCTATTTCCTAATTTCTCGTCAGATTCCGACGGAGAAATCATCTTGGACGCATTACTTAGCCATTGAGGGTGCGGCAGTTGGGGAGGACGCATTTGGGGTTCCCAAGAGATCATCAAGCCAGATCCAGGGAAATCCTTCTGACCATTTCAGAGCCTACGGCGCTCAGTTTGAGCCCCTTATCAGCCGATTCCGACAAAGGAGTCAATAGGGCGCAGTTTCCAGCAACAGTTGGGGCGCATTTCCCCAGGGCGATCCATCTGGGATTCGTACAGATCGTCAGAGGGTCAATCTTCAGTTGGTCAGCCACTAAGTGTGCATGAGGTCAGGGTGCACTGTTTGAGACAGTTTCCAAGAAGATCCGAGGATTTTAGCCACCAGGGAGAACTTTCCAGTCTTGCAGCAGTTGTCGTATGAGTTGTCGTAGCTTGTAGCAGATCCTATAGCTCATCCATTGATCCAGCAGCATTCTTTTATTACTGGGTATCATTGTTTAGTTTTCTTATTGTATTCCGGCTAAGATCCTTTTGTCTCTAATATAGCCAAGAGATTTATCTTATTCAACCGCATACGACATTATAAACCGCAGAAATATCATAATATATGATTTGCAGTCTTTTGTGTCATTTACTATCTATATGCTTATTCATATGTTGTAAACACTTATTATCTACACACACATGCGAAAAACACCAAGCATGTTAAAACCTGCAACTTAAATGCATCCAGAAACCCCCAGTGTATCAGATCAGACAGCAGACATAGCAGATTAGCGACATTTCCTAGACTAGATGGATATGGGATATTACAGTGGTATCAGAGCTTTAGTCCTGCCAACTTGTGACTAAAGACGATGAGTTCAACAGGTGAACCAGAGGGTCGTGAGCACGTAGGTGACGAGTATGTCACTTACAATAGACGCAGGGAAAGGAGGCGTAGACCATATTTTCCCCCTTTTCCTCCCAGTTCAGAGGAAGAGGAAGAGGCACACAGGGAAGCAGAGAGAAGGACAGAGCATGAGGCAAAGCGTGAGGCAGAGAGGATGTTGGGAGACAAATATGAGAGACCAGAGGGAAATGGCATGGCCCCCATGGAACCAGAGGCAGCCTTCATGCAGGTACTCAGCAATCTGTTAGTCAGTCAACAGGCCATGACTCAATCTTTGGCACAGATGGATGATAGATTGGCTATAGTGGGCACCCCGGGCACACAAGCCCCACATGCAGCGCAAGGAAACTCAGGGGCAGGAAGTAGACCCCAGTCACCTACTCGCACATACACCTCTTTGAGTAGAATTCCCAGGACATTGTTCCCCGATTTCCAAAGGGCATCCCCAGCAGTAGCACAGCAGCCAATAGCACAGAGGCCGCCCACTCAGGCAGAGGACATTGCAAAGTATATGAGGGAGTATGCAGCATTGGGCCGTGACTTCCATCAGGACATGACCCTGGTCGAGTACTGTGGACTCAAACTCAGGAACCACCCCAGAGAGCCTCAGAGAGGAGGACAGCAGCAGCAGCAAGTGAATAACCTTGATTTCCGCCGAAAAGTTGGTAAACTCACCATACCTTCTTTTGACAGATCGTCCAAATGCACTGCCAAAGCTTGGGTACAGAAGCTAGACACGTACTACAAGCTCAATCAGATGACCAAGACAGAGGCCTACAGTTTCTCTACCCTACACTTGGAGGATGAGGCACACGAGTGGTGGCATCATGGACTGGTAACGTTGGGTCACAGTCACATCCAGTGTTGCCGAAGCGTCCCCCCCCCCGATCCGCGCTCCGAGCGGGACCGTCCCGGAACCGCGCTCCCGCCCTCCCGAACCGCGCTCCCGACCCTCAAATCACGCTCCCTGCCCTATCCCGAAGCGTCCCGCTCCCGCGCGCTCCCGAACCGCTTCACCCCACGCTCCTGCACCTGTAGGACGCACTCCCGACCACCCGGAACCGCGCTCCCGGAGCGCTCCCAAACCAACTCGGGCGCTCCCTGAAAATGAGCCCGAAAAAGTCAAATTTTTTGTTTTTTTTTTATTTTTTTTTTATTTTTTTGGCTTTGTGCGTGGGCCCTAGGGCTATTTAAAGAGGCCCGCACCCCCTCCATTTCACCCACCCTAGTAATGAATGGTAATGTTAAATTCTTAAAGTAAAAGTGACATTCTCCT
>ML800072.1:45103-55577 GCA_009831015.1 Picea engelmannii
AATTATATTTGACTCGAAAACCATTAATTGGTTTGCCAGGTCCACGTTAATGTGATTTTTCCTAGTGGTCGGACAAATAACGATGTTGATATTCTTTCCTTGAATAATCCCATTAACATTTAATAAGGAATCCACATATTTTTATAAGTAGAGGGAAATCTTCCTTGTTTTTTACCACACTCCATTTTTTTTTTGTTTCGTTGCAAATTTACGATAAATAATACTTTGATTTTTAATGTAATATCCTTGGTGTTTATAACTTCTTCTTTTTTTCCAAAGGAAATTGAATACCTTTTTAATTGAACTTTACCTTTTTAGTACTACTTTTAATGATTCTTTTACTTTGTATAAAATGTACTTAGCTACTTTTTATAACTTAGGGAACTCTTGAATTTTTAAAAGTAAGGCTTTTCCTGGACTAACAATTTGTATTTTAATGAAAAATTACTTATAAGTAATATATAAATATATATTATTTATATATATATATTCACACTTATCGCTTATAAGGCGTTTTCACATATAAATAAAAAATTTAATGAAATCTACTTAATACGCCTTAGTATTAAATCGATTTACCAAAAAATGGTTTGTTAAAATTGAAGGTTGTGTCCTGTAGATGGTGACGGAACTGTTTGCAGTGGCGGCTTGGACAGACGCGACCCCTGAGTTTCCTCTTAGCATTACTTGTCGTGAGTTTTAACCTCATAGTGGTGAACCAATCCGAATGGGACTGTGATACGATTCCCGTCCATTTTCTTGATGGCGGCTGGAATGGATAAGAGGTTTACGGTTTAGGGGAAGGGATTACGGGGCAGGGGTTATGGGCCAGGGGAAATAGGGTGGGAGGGAAGTTGGAAGGGGACGGAATGGGACAGGGTACAGGGTACGGGATAGGAAGGTTGCAAAAGGGATCGGCTACAGGTCATGGGAGATTCGCGGGTTAGGTGCAGGGGAATGGTTGGGTGTGGGTCGGGAGAGGAGGTGGGAAACGATATGGGGGGGGTAAGAGCCACGGGAATGGGATGGCACAGGTCGCGGGGGTGGAGGGTACGCGGGAGGGGGTGGAGAGAAAGTGTGAGGGTGGCTTGTCGGGTGGTGAGTGAGTGGGGATCGGGGATATGGATTTGGTACTCACTACAATCATAATCTTATTATATTCACTACAATCGGAATCTTATTTTCTCCAACCGTCACAATTTATTGAACCGGTTCTAATACTAATACCTCTCTTCGAAAATAGATTTCTTCCAGCACGTAGTTATGAGATGAGTATTTCTCTAGCAAAATGCTATCGCTAAACAGACCGATTACAACAGTCAATAGTCACAATTTGGTTCCAAAGGTCACACTCAACCGTTACAACTTAATGTTGACCCTATTGTTACCCTTTTTATTTCTTCGTACGACAGTCGTTTATCAGCTTATTTTGGCGTGATTGTTGGATTAATATAACCCTTCTGGAATTGTTGTATGGTGGTGGCTACGGTTATTCAAAGGAAACAACACAGATTATTATAGACTATAGTTTGAATTAAATTTTAGCAATTTTAACAGGCCGCGGTGTCTTATGCCAACGACTTCTTTATTTTCCATTGTTTGGCAATTCCTCAATTGTGAATAAGCTTTCAATTAACAGCAACAATGGATAGATAGGTGTGAAATCTGGACAGAACTAGCGGTGCTTCCTCACCCGTTATTCCGTAGCTTTGATGGCCTATGATTCAACTTGCTGCTTAGATTTATTTATTTATTTTATTAACTTATTGATTTCTAATTTTATGTCTTTCTTCTTCTTTTTTCCCTTTTTGTTTATTTTCCAATTTTCTGATTCTAATCTTCTTCTTCTTTTTTATCTTTATCTTTTTCTATCTTTGACTCTTATTGCAATAGAATAATAAATTTATTTTTTTTCCTTGGTTCTTTTTATAACAGAATTATATATATATATTGTTCTTGATTTCTTGGCAGCGAAATGTTCTTCAACAAAATCCTAAGTTTTATATGGCCAAAAGCCTGAATTGGTCAAAGACCGATGTTCCTAAGAACTTGAAAATTTGAATGGCCAAAGGCCTGGTTGGTGGTCAAAAACCAAATTTCTCAGAGAAACTCTGAAATGATGGGGTTGGCTAAAAGTCGGTTCAGACAAGGTCTGATAAAGAGGGTGGCCAAAGGCCAGGATCAGAAAAACGCAGCTCTGATACCAAATGAGACGAACAAAGTTCGCTCACACAAGAATAATCCAAAATATCTGGAATATATTAACCAAATCCATATGGAAAAACATATATGTAATAAGAATGAATAATGAGATAGATATAATGAGATGATGAGATTGAGAAATGAGGGTCTGCTTATATACCCACGCAAGGGTGCCCTTTACCAATAGTCATGTCCTTTGAGACATGACCTTTCATTATTAATAATTATTATTTATTAACTATTATTATATTATGAATATCTATTTATGTATATTTTATGTTCATAACAGAATGGTCCAGGTTCAGAAATCAGGACAGTTATTCTTCCTTACTTGAGAAGAATAGTCCAGATAGCTCATCATTGATGTTTTACTTTCAGAGGGCAGATGCTCTTCCAGATCTCACAGATGTGAGTGGAAGAATGGCCCAGATGATTGAGTTTATATCATAACATTGTTTCTGTGCAAGTTGATATCAGATGATTGTTATGAAGATTGTATGTTTCTAGATAGTAGATGTATACTACTGTGGTGGATGTGTTCCACTGTTTGTGACTATACGTCACTGATCAAGTACCTATGTGCTACTTGGTGTGGTAGTGTACCACTGGATTGTAGTTGTGTACTACTATGGATAGACACAATTGTGTTCTATTGAATGATATTGTTTTGATTGCCTTGAAGACTATCAGCAGTGTTGGAAATGATTATCAGCTAGATGGATGATCAATGGACAGAGATTTCCCAGACGGAAAAATGGTTCAGAACAATTATTCTTCTAGGACATATGTTCAAATTAGAAGAATGGCTCTTGTGTCACTCTGTGGAGTAAGTGACTTATCCAGCATCATGTCTAATTACTCAGATGGAGTATGGTTTCGAGAGATGATGCAGCTGATGACACTGATGGTGATGATGGTGCTCATGATCTAGTCATGACATAGTCTATAGTATATACAACTATGTTGATGCTACTAGGTGAATGATATGTTTGTGCTCAAGACCATTACCTGCAATAACTTCCTAGCTAGGAGGGAGTGTTGATATTATGGTTGCTGCGGGAGGTATTTACCTCCACGTGTAAACTTGACGAAAATAGAATACTTCAAGAAGCAACAAGAAACCCTAATGAGTTGGCTAATAACCCTAGAAGTCAAGTTGGCTCAAGAGGATAATTTATATTAGGTTATTAGCCTACAAGAGAAGAAGTCGGCCAGAAGAAATAAAATATACTGAACAGACAGATACCCAAAATGAGAAGTCGGCCCAAGCAGTTAGCCAGAATTACTATAAATACAGGAGGCCAGTCTTCATTCCGGTAGGTAGTCTCAGAATTGCAGAGCAGCACTTGTGCGCACTGCAGTGCCCAGTTTTGTGCGCAAGTTTGGAGGAGAGTTGCCATTGCAGTTGCTGCAGCTAGCAGATCACGTTTGGCTTGGACTATCTCTTGGCTAGGGTTTGGACTATCTGATCAGCTCTTGTTGGTGCGCTATCCTTGGGGAAAGGTGCACTACCCTTTGTTTGGCTATCTAGCCTAGGGTTTGCTTCCAGAGTGATTCTCTGTCAAGGTTAAGGTGCTCAGAGGGTGGCTTCGGCCTATGGTTGGGTGACAATAGCGATATTGTCAATGGTAAAACGAGCACATTCATTCATATTCTAACGCAAGTTTTATGTAAAGATGACAAACCTTTTAATCCCACAACGTTATGGGAATTGTTCAATGCCTTGTTTCACTATGGAGCTTGTGAGAGTTCGTTCTTATTTTAGCAATGTTGATTTTCTTCTTTACACTAGTTATAATAGAAATTAAAGTTAAAGTTTGTAACAGCAATTAGAGTAGTAGGAAAGAGGGGACGCCCTAGTAGGGGAAGACTCCTCTCAACGAGGTAAACCGACTTCAAGCAAGAAACCTTTCAAAAGATCAAAATTTTCGTTTCCCAAGGCAATAATTTTATATCTCCAATGCAAAAAATATATGACTAGTGCCTTTACTATTGGGTTAATGGAGTCAAATGAAGTAAGAGCTAGAGAAGCTACCTCCTTGGGGGTGTAAGCCCTTTTACTTCCCAAGGCAAGTTTCTCTATCTAGGATTTAAGTTAAGAGGGTGTATGCCCTTATACTTCTCTTAGCAAACCCTTGTTTAATCAATAAGATGAAGCAATAAAATGATGAAGACTATGGTGGGGGTGTATGCCCTTATACTTCCCACCTAGCTCCTAGCACAACAATCCTTGACTTGAAAAAATGATAGCATAATAGTAAAATACCATACCAAGATCAAGAGAAATGCCAAGATAATCCACCATAAGAGCTAGAAAACATCATCCAAGGCTAACACTAGACTTCTCCATCAGCCATTCTTCAATGTAGCCATAAACAAGTGCACAAGAGATAAAAAGAGACAAGTATAGTAAAAATTTCAGACCAAGTCCTCTCACAATTAGGGAGAGTTATGTTTAAATGAGATCTTATGATCTCTTATTTATACAAATGTCACTAAGGTGACTTGTGCAGAAATTAAGGGGTAAAACAGAATACTAGGGGTCAACAACCCTAATCTTGCCCCCTTTACAAAGTAATTCATTTAAAATTCACTTTTTCACATAAGAAAACCCTAATTTTAAAAGGACATCACTCCCTTAGGGGACGTTTTTCCACTTTGAGGAAGTTGTTGGTGATGGAGAAGCATAGATAGGCCTCCAATGTTGAAATATTGTAACTGCAAAGAGTATTCTATTTATTTATTGAGTCATTATTCATTAGATCAATCCCCTTTTGTGGATTGATCATGTCGGGCATTGTAATTGACCAAATCCCCTTTTGCAGATTGGTCAAACCCTAATTGTATTATGCAAATTAAGAAGTCGGCCCCCGGGCCTATTTAAAGTGGTTTTAACCACTAAGAAGACAAGTCGGCCCTGCCCAGTGAAGAGACACCTTTCCAGCACCTACCAGCCAGTATAAATAAAGGAATCCAGCGCCTCATTATCTCGCTCACTCATCCACTCATCAAGTGCGCAAGTTTGGTAGCTACAGTTGGGAGAAGAAGGAAGAGAGAGGCGCATTGTTCAGTGTTGGATATTCTCTAGTGTTTTGGTTTATTGTCTTGGCATTGTATTGGCTATCTATATTAAGGAAGCTTTGCTGGGTTTTCTCCCCCATGAGGGTTTCCCAGGATAAATGTTGTGTATCTTGTGATTGTGTTTCTCTCAGTGATCCTACTATGCTATGGTTATCTAGTAAATTGAAAAGAAACCTAATAATAGCTAAAAACTTAACATGGTTTCAGAGTTAAGCTGAAGAGAGCATCTTTCACTGGTTAAAGAAAAACGTCATTATTGTCGTACAAGAAAATTAGGGCTTTTCGTTGAAGAGGAATATCAGCCTAAAAACCATCTAGAAAAGTGTGCCCTAGCCTAGGGAACTCTTTGACACCTTGAGCGCACCTTTTCAGTGGTCAAATACTCTGGAAATTCAAACCCTAGTTTTGACTGATACCAGAAAACAAGAAGTACCAAAAAACCAAAAGTACCAAAAAACCAGAAGTACTAGAAAACCAGGAAACCAGAACCAATACCAGAAGTACCAGTCCAGATTTCCGCAAGTCAAGTTTCAAGGAGAAAAACTTGAAATTTTTGAAATCTAACAGCTCCAGCAAACTTGCCTCAGCCCAGCACATCTAGTCCCTGGATCAGAATTTCAAAATTTGAAGTTTGAAAAATTAGGGTTTCCTCATAAAACCCTAATTTGCAATTGCAGTTTAAGAATCAGTTGCAGCACCAATTGCAGTTGCAGTATCAGTTGAAGTATCAGCTGCAGTACCAGTTGCAGTCACCCTTGAAGTTTTAAAAGGATTGGTAATTATTACCCCTGCTACCAGATGGTGCCACTACCTGCAAATGCTATCAAAGGTATGTACTCACATATGTTTAAATTGTTAAGCTTTAAAGGGTATTTGCAGGAGAAGGGATCTCTTGCCATAGATCCAGAAGGATCTCAAGATCCAACACATTCAAAGGAAAAATGCAACCCAGGTTTGATTATTCCAATATGCATCTATTTGTTTTGACATTATTTTGATCTAGGTTGCATGTTGAAGCTATGACCATCATACTAACCTTTGGTCAAAATTAAAGTCAAGGTATTAGATTGATTAAAATTGAGATCATAGAGTTTATTCTCTAACCCAGCTTTCTGTCAAGATAGCATATTGTCTTAGTATAGAACACAGGTTGAAGAAAGCACTTGTCATCTTGAGTGAAGGAGACTTGGAAGAAAAGCAACACACTCATTCTTGAGGACAAGACTCCAGGTTGCAGGTTTGATTAATTAAGTTGATAAGATTTAAAGTTGCACATGACAAGTTGATAACTACCCCTTTACAAGTAAACACTATAGTTGAGGTAGCAGTCCTTGAAAAGTATTATACTTGGTAACATGTGAGCATATTGAGATATATGCTTAATGTAATCATTTACCAGATACAACTAACATCTCCTCTAGGAGAAACTTCTTGTGTTGGTTCCAGGTTACCATGGATAAATGTTTGATCACAACACTAGAAGAGTGTTGATCTCCTTTCGTATTGTATTTCTTACTTTTGATCTTTGTTTCAGACAGGTCACAAGTGATAGCTCTAAAGGAGCTACTGTGATGATTATTCGTGCTATTGTTTTATTACTATTATCAAAAGAGTATTATTCTTGCATGTTGTTTTGTTGACCTTGATTCAGGTCACAGGTGATAACCCTAAGGAAGCTATAGTGAAGGTTACAAAAGACAACAAATTAGATGAGACATGAAGCAGACTACCCAAGTCGTGTACATGACGGTATACATCTATGTACCAAAGAAGATGAAGAAGAAGCTATTTTTGAGATCCAAAGTATCTCATATGAAGATTGATTGTAAGGAGCAGAAGGCTCCAAAGATGACCAAACATTAGAACAAAAACTCACAGAAGACTTGGTCAAAGGATAATGAAGCCACCTTGATGGGAAGCAGAACTCGTTTGAAGTCTAACTCAACCTTTCATATTTAGACTTGGTATTCAACACCAAGTATACCCCATAAGAGATGATGAAGTCCTTGTAGACTCAGAAGAAATCAAGAGTAAGCCTGATCTCAGAAAGGATCGGATGAAGAGACAACTTCCAAGACTGGGAGACAGATGCCATGAGAAGACTAGATCATAGCTTCAGAAACTTCTAGGAGATATGAAATCTCCTGGGAAGATTCCCTTGTTTCAGTGACAGAGAAGGAAGCCAGTCACAAAGACCAAGATATGGAATCTGGATTTTTCCGTGAGACTAGAAGAGAAGTCAATATTGACTTCCAAGATTGATCTAACAAATCAAGCATGTTGCAGATGTACAAAGCATGATG
Source organism: Picea engelmannii (assembly GCA_009831015.1). Classification (NCBI taxonomy): domain Eukaryota; kingdom Viridiplantae; phylum Streptophyta; class Pinopsida; order Pinales; family Pinaceae; genus Picea; species Picea engelmannii. The sequence continues at coordinate 52,690 of ML800072.1, forward strand.
TGTATCCAGAGGATTCTCCCAGCAAGAGGGAGAAGACTATGACGAGACACTTATTCCAGTAATTGAAGAAATAGTTCCACTATTCATGCAGACAACCAGAACAACCATGATTCATATATAGTATGAGATGCAAGGGGAGCAATCCCCATATTTAAAATTGAGTGGCAATTGGTGCAGTGCATTAGTTGGGTCATGGAGACATGACTACAATAAAAGATAGAGTTACCACCATGAAAGAAGAAGAGCTACCTTCAGTATCAGTTATTGAGCCACTCTTAGTTTCAAATGAAGTTGTTGCCATGATAGAGTAGAGTTACTCCCAGATTTCAGCAGTCACAGTAAGAATGGAGCAACAATTCTCAGCTTCACAGTAGCTGCAGGTTCAGAGTCCCAATTCCAGAAGGAAAAGTTGCAAAAAGAGGAGACATACTCTCAAGCAGTGAGACAGATAGTGCTTTGCAGAAAGCACATAGAGCTAGCACATGACTGTGCAAGATTGAGTTGCAGCTGAGCAAGTGTACCAAATTGGTACAAAGTGATGATTTGAAGTTGAAAACAGAAAGACTCGGGTCTGCAAGTTGAAGAAGGCTCTATACAGGTTGAAGCAAGCTCCTAGAGCTTGATATGGCAGAATTGACAGTTTCCTAAAGAGCTTAGGCTTTACAAAGAGTAAAGTTGATTCTAACCTCTACCTCAAGGTTATGAATGATGCGCCAGTGATGTTGCTACTATATGTAGATGATATATTCTTGACAAAGATGAAGAAAAGTTCATCAGAGATTGCAGAAGAAGCTCGCTACAGAGTTTGATGAAAGACCTAATGCATTGTCTCTTAGGTCTTGAAGTTTGGCAGAGCCCAGAGAAGATCTTCCTTAAACAAGGGACGTATGCAGTTAAAATAATGAAGAAGTTTAACATGTTAGAATGTAAATCCATGTACACACCCATGGAAACGAAGTTGAAGCTCCTGGTAGATACCTCGTCATAATTGGTTGATGCTACTCTGTACAAACAGATTATTGGTTCGGTGATATATCTAACGAATACCAAGCCAGATATATATTTTGCCTTGAGTCAGTATCTGGTAGCACCCAGACGTGTTCACCTTGATGATGCAAAACATGTGATGAGATACCTTAAGGGTACACTGGATTTTGGTCTCTGTTATACTAGAGATCATGACTTCAGATTGTATGGATATATTGATTCAGATTGAGCTGGAAGTGTTTCTGATAGAAAGAACACTTCAGGATGTTGTTTCAGTTTGGGGTCAGCAATGACTTCATGGTAGAGCAGGAAGCTATCCAATATTGCTCTCAGCACGGCAGAAGCGAAATATATTGCAGCATGTTTCGCCAGTTGTGAAGCCATATGGCTTCGGATGTTGTTGACAAATCTATTTGATCTAGAGATGGAAGCCACCGTGATCTTATGTGATAACCAGAGTTGTATAAAGATGATGTGTTCCATGATGAGTCGAAACACATAGAGATCCAGTATCTCTTCATTCATGATTTGATGCAAAAGGGAGCTTTAAAGCTCCAATATGTTGGCACAAATGAGCAGGTTGCAAACCAAGCCTCTGTCTCATGTAAAGTTTAAATACTTTCGAGACAAGTTTGGTATAGTCCGAAAGGACCTCCCTCGAAAGGGGGAGTAGTGTTGATGATACTATGGTATCCTGACCAATAGCAGGTAGCTCCATTAGGATTTTCTATCCTAGGGGACTGATCATCCTTGGACAAATCCCGAAGGTCCATAAGGACGGGCTGTCAGAGTACTTGTGCATGTATATGCTAGCTTTGGTCAATAGTGGTAGCTCTGTTAGGATTTTTATAATCCTAGGGAATCTTATGATTCCTGGGCAGATCTCGAAGGTCTAGTAAGGACGGTCTGTCAGAGTACCACGTGGTAGCTCCGTTAGGATTTTATATCCTAGGGAATCTTATGATTCCTCGGCAGCTCCTTAGGGACTGTCAAAGTAACACAAAATGTCGTTGCACCTACCTCATTCTGTTGCATATGATGTTGATGATGTTGTTTCAGCCTCGTGCTAATGATTTCCAGCTTCATGCTGATGTTGATATGATGCCAACCTTGTGCTGAAGATTTTCCAGCTTTGTTTTGATGTTGATGTGATGTCAGCCTTGTGCTGAAGATTTCTAGCTTCCTGCTAATGTTGATGTGATTCCAGCCTTGTGCTGAAGATTTCCAACTTTGTGCTGATGTTGATGTGATGCCAGCCTTGTGCTGAAGATTTCCAACTTCGTGTTGATGTTGTTCTGATGCCAGCCTCGTGCTGAAGATTTCCAACTTTGTGTTGATGTTGTTGAGATGCCATCTTCGTGCTAAATATTTCCAGCTTCGTGTTGATGTTGTTGAAATGTCAGCTTCGTGCTGAAGATTTCCAGCCTAGTGTTGATGTTGATGATGCTCCAGCCTTCGAGTTGTGATGCCGTTGTTGTTGATGTTGTATCAGCCTCATTCTGTTATTGATGATGATGATGTATTAGAGTTATACTAATTGATGTTGATGCAGATGATGATGATGCCACCTCAGCTTGCTAAAGATGATGATGATGATGCCGCTTAAGCCTCATGCTAAAGATGTTGATGATATTACTTTAGCCTCATGCTAAAGAAGAAAATAATGTCACTTTAGCCTCACGCTAAAGATCATGATGATGTTACTCTAGCCTCATGCCGATGAGGATAATGATGTTACTCTAGCTCCATGCTGTGAACGATGTGTTGACCGCTCGTTTAGCACGGAGGTCAACTCATATATAATGAAGATTATCTATGTCGAAGACAGCAGGGTTCTACTGGGTGTTTTTAAACACCAGCACTTAAATTTTTGTAAACGGGATCTCCGCACCCCTGCGAGG
>ML800072.1:62312-73803 GCA_009831015.1 Picea engelmannii
CAGTGAAGGCAGTCCAAGTGGAGTAAGTGCCACTTGGGGCATGCTTGGCCCTAGGGTGTGAGATCATTGTATGTTTGTATATCTTGTATATTTGTTAATCAGTTTGTTCATTTGATGTATATTGGTAATTTGTGAATCTTGTATAAACCTCTTAACACTTAATTAATCTTTGGGGATTTGGGTAGTTTGTTTTGACTTAATTGTAAACTTATTGTAACGAACCACCCTTACATATAGTTGACCCCATTGCCCAACATTAGGCACTAGTCCTTAGTTGACTTAGGGAAAGGGCTGCCTGACATTTAGACTTAGACTTGCACCTGCATTGCTGCTTGTCATATAGGCTAGTTTTCCCCTTGGCCTATAACGAATTGAAACTAACTCCTAGAACTTTGTAATTAAAATTAACTTAGTAACTTAGGGACAACCCCCCTTTGGAAGAAGTTCCTGTCAAGGTGATAGTGTGGGAAGGAGCTTAGACATTGTGTCTCCGAGGGCACACTAAGTGAGCCGGACTTAGCTCACGTTTGCAAGTGTGCATTAGGGCGACAACACGATGATGATGAGAAAAACTTCCGATGATTTATAGATATGTCAGTCAGTGTTCCAAATGTTGTTGATGTTGCTTCCCTCTCTCTTTCCTGATGATGTTGTAGAATACCCTTCTTGTTAAGGGTGAGTGTTGAAATAATGTAACTGCAAAGAGTATTCTATGTATTTATTGAGTCATTATTCATTAGATCAATCCACTTTTGTGGATTGATCATATCGGGCATTGTAATTGACCAACTCCCCTTTTGCGGATTGGTCAAACCCTAATTGTATCATGCAAATTAAGAAGTCGGCCCCCAGGCCTAATTAAAGTGGTTTTAACGACTAAGAAGACAAGTCGGCCCTGCCCAGTGAAGAGACACCTTTCCAGCACCTGCCAGCCAATATAAATAAAGGAAGCCAGTGCCTCATTATCTCACTCACTCATTCACTCATCAAGTGCGCAAGTTTGGTAGTTGCGGTTGGGAGAAGAAGGAAGAGAGAGGCGCATTGCTCAGTGTTGGGTATTCTCTAGTGTTTTGGTTTATTGTCTTGGCATTGTATTGGCTATCTATATTAAGGAAGTTTTGTTGGGTTTTCTCCCCCATGAGGGTTTCCCAAGATAAATGTTGTGTATCTTGTAAATGTGTTTCTCTCAATGATCGTACCTATGCTATGGTTATCTAGTAAATTGAAAAGAAACCTAATAATAGCTAAAAACTTAACATCCAAAGGCTACATGTCAAGCATCTAAATGATCTCATCATGGTGAAGACCCTCTTCTCCTCAAAACGTCCAAGTATAAATGACTGGCACCTCACCACCAAGCCCTAACCCCCCTAGGTGACGTCATGTCTCTAGAAGTGATGTTTTGCCTCTCCTAGGCAAAACATTTGGCATGTGGGGGCTAGGCTATGTCGTCCAAGTCATCATTAAGGCCTTCAAAGTCTGATCTTTCCCATCCGGCATGCAGGCCCTTGGCATCCAACCTGTGGGTTTGTAGCCCATGGAAGCCAAGCTAAGCTTGTTCTCCCAAGACTGTCTACCAACTAGGTCCTGCAAAGACAAACGAGCACACCCTCCAAGGATCTCAAGTCATAACATCATGATAAGTGAATCCAATCAATAAATAAGGCATCTAAGCATGTGCATCAAAGATTGTTGAAATTAGTGCAGCTACAAGAGCCATTCTCCGAGAGGATGGCATAAGATCCTAGCTGAGGAATACAGCCCCCAGTACACTCCTGGGGTTTCTTGGTATGAGACCAAGCAATGAGAGCCATGGAAAAACACCCTAGTGAGGGCCCCCAGTATATCACTGGGGTTCTTGGTCTAGGACCAAGCAGTGAGTCCCTAGATGTGTTCTAGGGCCCCTGGATGTGTTCCAAGGAATCATTTCCCAGTGCTTGGATTGATCCTTGGATGTGTTCCTTGGTGGTTGATATAAGTCCCTAGATGTGTTCTAGGGCCCCTGGATGTGTTCCAGGGAACCCTTGCTTAATGGATGGGTTGATCCATAGTCTTGTACCTTGGTGGATAAGACCCTAGATATGTTCGAGGGCCCCCAGATGTGTTCTGGAGCAACCTGGTCTTGGACCAGGTATATCTTGGTGAAATACCAAGATGTGTTGATGTGTGATCCTCTTCCTCTCTCCCGGGATGGTCCATGAGACCTAGGAGTGGCTATGAAGATGGACATGACCACATTGTTGATGTGCCCTATTATGCAGTGATGATAAAAGTTTATAAGTCATTATGAGACTCATGTGAACATGTTTTTCCATTGTGGACCCCCTTGACTTTGTCTTAGAGTTCCCCCTTTGCTTGTTGTCTTGCTTTCCCTCTTGTTTTATGTGGTGAGGGGCTTTTACATTTTTCTTTGATTTAATTGACATTTAATTAATATTTATATTAATTAAATTGTCATTAATTAATTAATTTTATTCTAGCCCTAACCCCTCTCCTTAGCTATAAAAGAAACCCTCCCCTCTAGCATTTTTACACACACTCTCTCCTCACTCTCCTATTGTTGCGCCTACCTCAGTTACTCTCTCTTGATAATGGTGCAGCCTCTCCTTTGGTTTATCAGTTTCAGATCTGAGGTGTTTTACTTGGACTTGCTTGGACCAGGAGCTTCTTCCTTCTATCTGTTGGTGTATGAGGTGTCGATGGTGTCTCCCTTGGTTGTCGGACCTGCTTACTAGAGCCACGGACCTGACTACAGGTGTCGCGGCCCCTCTTCTGGGCTGCCAACCTTGTGTATAGGTGTCGTGGCCTCTCCTCTTGGTTGTCGCTATCTGAGTTGACGCTCCTATGGGCATTCTACTACTTGTTGTCCCTCGTGTTGGGGTTTATCCCTGTGTTATCTTCTTTTTCTGTGGAGGGTATTGTTGTTTCAATTATGGAGGGCATTGCTATTTCATCCTTGGAGGTCTTGTTGTTTCCTATGGTGGTGTTTTGTTGTCTCATCTTGTGGAGTATTTTGCTCTTGCTGAGTTCTGCAGTCTCAGTTGTGGACAACATCCTTCTACGGCCTTGTTTGTGGTCTATTCCCTTGGAAAACTGCCCTTCAGTTCATATGATAGAGATCAAGCCCTAGAGGTTTGATCCATCAATCTTAAACTAATTTTCTGAGCATATTAAAGAGGTATACATCCACACATGTGACAAGTACATTCTTCATTGGCTAGGAGGTAAGCTAAAGTTTGTTTTTGCACTCAGAAATTTTATTTATGTTCAGAATTTAATTCAAATCTGTTTGTCTTTTCTTAAATGTGTTGATCTATTGAACAGAATTTAAAAGGAATAATTGTTTTCTCTATTTTTCCTTAAATCTAACATGGTTTCAGAGCTTAGGGCGTGAAAAGAGCTCAAGAATTGCAGACTTGAGCCTGCATAGATCCACTTCTTAGGGTTTGTTTTACAGATCTGCAGTAAATCCATTTCATAATCTGATCCAGAACTTAGCATGGCCTCATCGTCAGTCAAAGCAGAAGATAGGCTTGAAGGGGCCTCCAACTTCAATGCTTGGAAGTTTAGGGTACTCAACATACTAGAAGAGGATGACTTGGATGAGCTGGTTACCAGGGTAATAGAAGAACCCACTTCAAATACTGGCAGGGCAGCATACAAGAAGAGACAGGCCAAAACTAAAAGAGCCATTTTTGAATCAGTTAAGGACAGCGTGATGCCCCTCATTGGTCATCTAAGGACTGCAAAAGAATGCTTTGATGCCCTAGCAAATCTCTATGAAAAGAAGGCTCCAACTCATAAGAGAATATTGAAGAAACAACTACGTACATTAAGGATGGGAAAGGATGAAACCATTGTTGCTTTCTTCTCCAAGATTGCTCAAAGCAAAGATCAGCTTACAACAATAGGAGTTTTTGTGGATGATGATGACCTTGTACAAACTGCAGTTGATGGACTCCCTGAGTCATGGGGAATCTTTCTCGCTTCGGTCAACGAAAGAGAAGCTCAACCTAACTTCGAGAGATTATGGCATGATTGCTTAGAAGAAGAAGGAAGACTCAAAAGTAGAAATGAGCACTCAGCTGTAAGAGATCATGCCCTTTCAGCTAAAGCCAAGAGATGGAAGAATTTTCTGCAACCCAAAGGCAAAGGTAAGAAACCACAAGGTAATCTATCTCATCTTCATCCTCATTTATCTAAAGTAAAATGCTTTAACTGTAATAAGCTAGGACATTATGCAAAAGATTGCAGGAACCCTCCCTCACAGCAGAGAAGAAAAGGTAGGTTCCATGCCTCAGTTGCCACTGAAGAAGCAGAGCCTCAACAGGAACCTCAAAGAAGAAGAACCAAGGCTGCCACCAAAGAACAAGAACAATACCAAGAATATTATCTCATCTCAGCCCTCTCTGGCACTATAACCAAGTCAGAGGATGTTTGGTTGATGGACAGCGGGGCCTCCAAACACATGACAGGCTTCAAACAGAATCTTGTAAACTATCGAGATAAGAAGTTCAATGTAAAGGTAGAACTAGGTGATGATAGCACATATGACATAAAAGGGTTTGGATCTGCTTCATTTCAGCTTCAATCAGGTAATGTATTTCATATTGATGAAATTATTTATGTTCCTAGATTAAAAAAAAATCTCATCTCAGTTGCAATGTTAGAAAGAAAATGATACTCAATAGCCTTCACCAAAGGGAACCCTCTCATGTGGCCCTCAAATGGAGATTTGAGCTCTTCCGCGACTATCGGAACTCGTGAGAGTGGACTCTACAAAATCACAAGTTGAGTTGTTCAAGCATTAGCTCACGAGATGATAAACCCCTGCGAGCTCTGGCACAAAAGGCTTGGACATCTCAACAACAACACACTTCTAGGTTTGCAAAAGATGGTAACAGGTATGCCAGTGTTTTCATTTGAGCATGATAGTGTTTGTAGAGGTTGTGCTCTCAGTAAGAATACTAAGAAAGCTTACCCTCATAGCAATAGAAAAACTAATGGCATTTTAGATCTTATTCATTATGATCTTTGTGGACCTATGATTGCTTTGTCTATGAATGGTTGCCTTTACTACATCATTTTTATTGATGATTGTTCTCATAAAACTTGGATTTATTTTTTGAAGACTAAAGATGAATCTTTCAGTAGATTTCAAGATTTTAAGAATCTTGTTGAGAATCAGATAGATAGACACATCTGGGTTTTCAGAACAGACAATGGGAAAGAATTTGACTCCAACAAGTATGATGAAATATGCCAAGCTTCCGAGATTAAGAGGGAGTTGACTGTGCCTTGTAATCCCCAGCAGAATGGGGTTGCAAAAAGAAAGAACACAATGATCTGTGAAGCAGCCAGAGCCATGATGTATGATCAGAATCTACCTTTATCTCTTTGGGCCGAAGCTACAAATACTGTAGTCTACATTCAGAACAGGTGTCCTCATAAATCCCTTGAAGAGAAAACTCCAGAAGAAGTTTTCACCGATAGAAAACCCTCAGTTGATCATTTGAGAATCTTTGGGAGTCCAGTCTATATTCATATCCCAAAAGAAAAGAGGACTAAGTTAGAGCCCTCCGGAAAGAAAGGAACTTTTTTGGGATACAATGAAACCTCAAAGGCTTACAAAATTTGTGTCCCAGGTCAAAAGTTCACTGAGGTCAGCAGAGACGTGACTTTTCATGAAGAAGTAGCTTTTCGTCATTCCAAAGAACTTCCATGTGATATAGAGGAGCGGGAAGCTCCATCTCCAGAACCTTCAGATTTACCTCTTCCAGATGTGCAGAGGGAGGAGACCTTAGAGCCTTCAGTGGATCCCTCAAGGGATACTATCGAGTTTCTCTTAGAGAAACCTCCTGTTAAAAGGAAACCAGCCTGGTGCCGAGAAAATCTAAAAGAAGCAAAAAAGCATGCAACACCTAAAGGCACCTTCGGAAAAAACAAGAAACCAGATAAGTACTCTGGTCTAATAGCCCAATTGAATCTTGTGATTGACTCAGAACCTTCCACCTTTGAAGAAGCCTCCAAACATAAAGTGTGGAAAGATGCAATGATAGAAAAGTATGATTCAATTCTAAAGAATGATGTATGGGCAGTGGTCCAAAGACCTCATGGAAAATCAGTGGTAACCTCTAAATGGCTTTACAAAATAAAGCATGCAGCAGATGACAATGTTGAAAAATTCAAGGCTAGATTTGTGGCTCGTGGCTTCTCTCAGAAAGAAGGAATTGACTATGACGAGATCTTTTCTCTTGTTGCCAGATAGCAGGATCATTATCTCTCTCGTTGTAGTTTTTGGTTGGAAACTTCACCAGATGGATGTCGAGACTGTTTTTCTTAATGATGAAGTTGAGCAAGAGGTTTATATCGAATAGCCTGAAGGGTTCGTGATCCATGGGAAAGAATCCCATGTGTGCAAACTCAAGAAAGCCTTGTATGGATTGAAGCAAGCTCTGAGAGCTTGGTATGGAAGAATTGACAGCTTTCTACAGAGTCTTGGGTTCACCAAGAGTATAGGAGATCCCAATCTTTACATAAAGATTGTACAGAATCACCATGTTATCTTAGTATTATATGTGGATGATTTGTTCCTTACAGGAGAGGAAAATTTGATAGCTCAGACTAAGAGGGAGCTTTCAGCAGAATTTGAAATGAAAGACTTGGGTCTTATGCATTATTTTTTGGGCTTAGAGGTGTGGTAGAAACCAGGTGAGATATTTCTCTCACAGAGCAAGTATGTAGTTGATGTGCTCCACAGATTTGGCATCTTGGACTGTAAGTCCATGTCCACACCGATGATTTCTAAACTGAAGAAGTTACAAGACCAAGCTACAAGTTCAAATCTAGAAGACCCCACCATATATCGGCAGATCATTGGGTCCTTGATGTATCTTGTACATACCCGACCGGATATTTGTTATGCAGTGAATGCCCTCAGCCAATTCATGTGTGAACTGAAGCATATTCATATGGTTGTTGATAAACATATTCTAAGATATGTTCGAGGGACTATAGCCTATGGGCTTAGATACACTTCCAGTGGAGGTGTAATGCTTCATGGATATACAGATTCAGATTGGATGGGCAGTACAGTGGACCGGAAGAGTACTTTTGGATATTGTTTCAGTTTGGGTTCAGCTATGATCTCCTGGTCCAGCAAGAAACAGGGCTCCATAGCCTAGAGCACTGCAAAAGCAAAATATATTGTTGCAAGTGCTACTAGCAGAGAAGCAGTGTGGCTCAGAAAGCTACTTTAAGATTTGTTCAGTGCTGAGCTGGAACCCACAGTCATCCACTCTGATAACCAGAGTGGTATAAAGTTCTTCGAGAATCCAGTGTTTCATGACAAATCGAAACACATTGAGATGAGATACAACTATGTTCGAGACATGTGCAGAAGAACATTCTCGGTATTCAGTATGTTCCGACGGCAGAACAAACCGCAGATATTTTGACCAAGCCATTGTCCTTAAAAAAAATTGTGTACTTTCGAGACAAGCTTGGTGTTTCTAAGAATGCCTCTCTTGCTGAGAGGGAGTGTTGAAATGTAATGGCCTGGACACCACTAATATAAATATTTTTTCTTTTCTATTGAAGTAATATTCAAGTTTTTCCTGAGTGTTGACTTTCGTCAAACACTTGGTTGTTGGTTACTGTCACTTCTTATAACTCCCATATACTGTGACGTATTTAATTGGGTTTCTGAATGTGATGTAGATGTGTTCATATAAATTAAATGCACAGGAAGGTCAAGTACTCCCACCAGCAATTGCACATAATAAGATATCAAATGGATGGCATAAAGAGTTTACTGCATTTCTTGATTTGTGATAGCAAAGTTACAACAGAAAATCAACAATATTTGTAGCAGCAAATACAAATGAACCTGATGTATACAGAAATGGACTGTAGATGATTAATAAGCTGATAGACATCGCTTGTGGACAGCCATAGGTAATTTCGTTGCAGCAGAGAAGTCCTCCTAACCTTGAGAAGGCACTTCTTGCAGAAATAATTCGACCCTCAGCAATAACTTCAGTCACAAAGCAAGAGATACGTCCCAGCATATATATCTTATGTTCAAAAGGAAGTAACTCGCCCCATTCTCATCATAACTCGGCCCAGCAATGAAGTGTGACTTAGATAATGGAGAAATCGGTCCCTTAGTCACTGAAAATGCGCCCAGATTTGGGGAATACTCTGTTATCACTGATATATATTTTCCAGCGCCTCCACCAGCTAAGAAACAAGAGGGAAAATGGCCCACGAAGGTGATAGTGTTGCTCAGGAAATAGAGACTCAGCTCTCACACTGATATTCGCCCTTTTTACCACATAGAATGCACCCCAACTCTTAGAAATTGAGTATGTTGAAGACCCATGTTATTCTCTAAGGAAACTCAGCCTTCTTCCAATTGGTCGACCCCTTGAACACCAAAACTGAGCCGCCACCTCTAAACTCAGTCAAAAATCTAATTGAAAAGCACCACTACTGAAGATATCTCAGTTATCAATGAAGCACACGGAAGAAATCTAGATGATCTCTTCTCCAAAACGACTAACTAGGGTGGATGGTCTCACCACCGAAGCCAATCTCTGAAAATTCCTCCTAGGGTTTCCGTCCCAAGAGTTCCAAAGCCACAATGAGCTCTCTCAATGAGAAATTAGAAAAATGCCAATGCCAATGCTAGAATGAGAGAGGGCACCCTCCTTTTTCCCTTTCGTTGACTCTTTTGCAACCCTTTTACCCTTTTAATCAATTTAACTGACATTTCATATTCTTCCTAAGTCACTTTAGAAGCTTTTTTCCTTTTTCCCCCCTTTTAATTATCTAATGTCGTTTTGTTAGGCACTTTTCCCCTTAGGACATTAAATAATTAATTAATTCCCTTCTTAAGGACTATAGCCTACGGGAATCACTTAGGCTATTGTGTCCAAGTCCCATAATCACTCAGAAGGGGACATGACATGAAATTAGTGCAGCTGCAAGAGCCATTCTCCGAGAGGATGGCATAAGACCCTAGTTGAGGACTAGGGCCCCCAGTACACTCCTGGAGTTTCTTGGTATGAGAGCAAGCAGTGACAGCCATGGCAAAAGACCCTAGTGAGGGCCCCCAGTATATCACCGGAGTTCTTGGTCTAGGACCAAGCAGTGAGTCCCTAGATGTGTTCTAGGGCCCCTAGATGTGTTCTAGAGACTCCTTGCCCGGTGCTTGGATTGAAACTTGGATGTGTTCCTTGGTGGTTGATATAAGTCCCTGGATGTGCTCCAAGGAACCCTGGCTTAATGCATGGGTTGATCCTTGGTCTTGTACCTTGGTGGATAAGACCCTAGATGTGCTCTAGAGCCCCCAGATGTGTTTTGGGGCAACCTGGTCTTGGACCAAATAGATCTTGGTGAAATACCAAGATGTGTTGATGTGTGATCCTCTTCCTCTCTCCCGGGATGGTCCATGAGACCTAGGAGTCGCTATGAAGATGGACATGACCACATTGTTGATGTGCCCTCTTATGCAGTGATGATAAAAGTTTATAAGTCAATATGAGACTCATGTGGACATGTTTTGCCATTGTGGACCCCCTTGACTTTGTCTTAAAGTTCCCCCTTTGCTTGTTGTCTTGCTTTCCCTCTTGTTTTATGTGGTGAGGGGTTTTTACATTTTACTTTGATTTAATTGACATTTAATTAATATTTATATTAATTAAATTGTCATTAATTAATTAATTTTATTCTAGCCCTAACCCTTCTCCTTAGCTATAAAATAAACCCTCCCCTCTTTACACACACTCTCTCCTCACTCTCCTATTGTTGTGGCTACCTCAGTTACTCTCTCTTGGTGATGATGCGGCCTCTCCTTTGGTTTATCAGTTTCAGATTTGAGGTGTTTTACTTGGACTTGCTTTGACCATGAGCTTCTTCCTTCTATCTGCTGGTGTATGAGGTGTCGATGGTGTCTCCCTTGGCTGTCGAACCTACTTACTAGAGCCACGGACCTGAGTACAGGTGTCGCGGTCCCTCTTCTGGGCTACCAGACATGTGTATAGGTGTCGCGGCTTCTCCTCTTGGCTGTCGCTACGTGAGTTCAGGCTCCTGTGGGCATTCTACTACTTGTTGTCCCTCGTGTTGGGGTTTATCCCTATGTTGTCTTCTTTTTCTGTGGAGCGTATTGTTGTTTCAGTTGTGGAGGGTATTGTTGTTTCATCTTTGGAGGTCTTGTTATTTCCTATTGTGGTGTTTTGTTGTCTCGTCTTATGGAGTATTTTGTTGTTGCTGAGTGTTATCCCCAATTTCTAGGGATAACTAGGAGATCATGTCTCGAGGCCCACAGGTCCTAGACATGGAGTACCGAGAGCAGGATTGACCTGAGCATGGCCTTGGAGGGCCCATCTTTCTTCTCCTTCATCAAACTTGTCTTGTCAGCAGCAGCAGCATCCATCACCTTCGGCTTGGACTTGTATCGAAGAAGACTCTTGCTCCATGAGGTAGTTGGTCCAGGTATCATGGTATGTGTCATTTTTTATCATTAGAACCTTTAGATATATGCATCTTACTCCTTTTATTTCTGACAACTGCTTGGATCTTACATTGACCCGCTTGACCATGGTTGGGGGGATTAACAGAGTGTCCTAGCAAGCCTATACCCATAGGTTTTGGTTTGCCACCAGGGGGATTTACGAAGATCCATCGTCCGCTCCCATCATATCATCACTTTTACATCTTATCTCCCACTCATCTGTCCCATTCCCCTAGTCCAGGCATTAGGATGATCTGTTTGTGGGGTTGCACCTTATCTCGTGGGAAGAAGGGGCTAAAGGCCCAAAAGGTATAAGCAACTGGTAAAAGATAAAAGCCATAAAAATTGGAACCTAGAGATGCCTTGCCCAGGGATCCCCGAGAAGGCAATAAAAATCCTCTCAGCAAGAAATAAGAGGGACCCTAAGAAAAATAACAAAACAAGACCTAGCCAAGAGGATACGGGGTCTCATCACGAGCCAGCCTATTATGTTCATGGGTACCTAGCAGTATGGCATTGCCACTGTCTGGTTACCACGCTAGGGCAATGACCTTTGGTTGCATGGCCAAGGGAAAGGGGGTCTCATCACGAGCCAGCCTGATCATCTCTGTGAAAGTGCTTGTGGGTAACACTGTCAGCTCTGGTCACCACGGCAAGGCAGTGTCCTCTAGTTAGTCCTTGAAATAAAAAAGAATAAAGCAAATAAAGAAAAGAATAAAGGCAATAAAGGGCTTGGAAAGAATTGCATCCGTGACGGGCACAGCTCACCTTCTACAAAGGCACCCACAGGTAATACCATGCATCCCTGTCTTTCACTCTACCCATATGTCTGGACATCCCTTGACCACATCACCTCATTTTACATGGCTTGGATGATACCCCTTGGAGACTTTCCTTTCCTTATGGACACTAGCCCAATAGGGTATTTTGTCTTTTTCTCCGGCTCTGTATTGTAGGTCTTTGTAATGTCTTTGA
>ML800072.1:77766-116676 GCA_009831015.1 Picea engelmannii
GACCACTTACTAGGGCACAATGTCAACCACCAAGGTGAAGCAAGGCAACAGGCATAATGTTCAAGCATATATCATGAAATCTAGAGTAATCTAAGATACGACATAATCAAATGGCTTAAATATTGAAATGATGCTCACCATAATATTGACTTCTACCTCATGGAGCAAGGCCCACTGCCTTCAAGAAGCCAACTGATGTGGTGGATGCCATGTGCAAAACTGTGACCATCTATAGTGGTGAGTGGATTTTTCATTTGTGCAAAGGGTACTATTGGCCATGTAGTCTCGCAGCACTCCATATCTACAACCTAAGGGCCTCGAGACATAATCTCCTTAGTTATCCACAAAATGGGGATAGCAGGTCCAAAGGATATTTAAAAAACTACTATATATATAATACACACATACATTAGACAAGGTGGAACCAACATCGGAAAGTTACGAAAACATAAATTACCTTTGGGGAGTCGGCCCTAGGGTCCAAATGGCATTTAAAAGACTACTATATATATATTATTGTTCGTCTATAAGTCGGTGAGTTGTTGGTCGCCTCCCAAGGACTAGACCAAGTGAAACACATGCATACATGAGACAGGGTGGAACCAACATTGGGAAGTCACGAAAACATAAATTACCTTTGGAGAGTCAGCCCTAGTGTTTTCAAAGTGCATGTTCCTTTCCTCTTATTATCAATTTTCATGGCTCATAAAACAATTTATAGATCTTTATGTTTCCAACAGTGTTCGATGTTCATTTTTTTCATTTTCTTTTGCCCTAGGTTTGAAGTTGGAAGTTGAGTATTGCCTTGCCAGTATGCCAAAACCTTTGGACCCATTTTGGCAATATGATGAACCTAAAGATGGGACAAATCGACAAAGATTTTCTTGTAAACTGTGTGGGCAGCCCATGACAAGAGGGGTTAGCCAGTAGCAGTGCCACTTCGCTAGACTCAAAGGGCATGAGGTTGGGATTTGTACTAAATCATCTCCAAAGATTATGCAATCTTCCCACGATGCTATTTATGAAAAGGATAAAAAGAGGGAAGAGGCAACCACTACCAAAGCTAGACTTGTCGTTGATGGAGTGGCTAGATGCTCAAGAACCACAGGCATATCTAGGACTTAGGGTAGTGAGAGGGACTCCACAAATTCACCTTCCATGAAGACCTCACCTTTCTTTGTTCCAAGAACAAGAGATGGGGCACAAACTTCAATCTAACCACTAGTTGAAAAAAAGAAGCAAGTAGACAAGGTTATGGGGAGGTGTCTTTTCTAGAGCAACATATGTTTGAGAATCACAAAGAACAATCCATTTTTCCAGTCAATGTGTGATGCTATCACTATGGTTGGCCCAATGTATAAGTGTCCTACCTACGAGGAGTTGCAAGGACCAATTATTCAAGCGGAAAAGAATGACATCAATACTAGATTGGAGGACCTAATGAAGTCATGGGAGGATTGGATGCACTATGATGTCCAATGGTTGGATAGATGGGAAGGGTAAGACCCTTATTAATTTCTTGGTATATTGTCCTAGGGGTACAAAATTTATTAAAATTTAAATCCATTGATGCATTGGTATATGTTAAAGATGTGACAATGTTGTGTGAATTGTTGGATGGGTTTATCCAAGAAATTGGTTTGCAACATGTTGTGCAAATAATAACAAATAATGCAGCTAATTATGTGGCAGCCAGCAAGTTGCTAATGCAGGGTGATGTGCAGCATCAACACCACCTTCTACATAGATTGATATAGCTACACCCACCAATTGGCATCAAACAGAGGATAGAGGACCTTTTAGTAGCAAACAAGCCATGACCTTTTCCTGTAAAAGGGGGAGAGGGAATTGATACTAGATAGCTAGCTGCTAGATTTGTCATCGTAGATGACTCATGATGGTGAGGTAAATTTATATATTTGTTGTCATTTTGTATTGGTTGTCCACTTCCGAGTCTTTGATTGGACAACTATCAAGGTTCAGGATTCAGTATTGACTTTGATGTATCAATTTTGATTTAGCATCCACTACATCATATATATCAACGTTTTTTTCATATATATGTGCCAATGTGTTTATTTGATGTTATTTTTGGTTTATATGTTTTAAAAATTGAAAAAAATGAATTTATTTTTTATTTTTTAATGATTGTTGTGGTTTTCCATCTTTTGCTGACTTTTTCGCCAATGTTGCCGATAAGCTCTATTTTGGATCCTCAAAGATTTTTTATCAATGTCAATTTTTTCAACAATGATATATATAGTTATTTGATGATGTGTGTCCTTATGGAGCCTAGGTGTAGTAGACCTCGTATTGATGTTAACCATGCACCTTGCACCCAAAGCATAGATCCATTACCATATCCCTCTCAATGATCATCTGAATCATGAGGAATTTGCATGAGAAATTCTGTCATTAAGGAATCAAGTGGATGAACAGTCTTCATATCTTCAAGAAATCAAAAGTATGCTTAAGTCACTGGGATCCAAATTAGAGAACTAAGGAAAGAGACCCTCAACAGATGGGAATCATGAAAAAGAATAATCACTTAAGTGTCAAAATTTGGGATATTAATTAAGAAAGCAAAAGGCACCCATCTTCAGTGGAATTGTTAAAAGAGGAAATGAAGCAAAGGCTTGATTGGTTAACATTAAGAGACGTGCGTTAGTGTATGACTTCAATTCCCTGTAGAAAACTATGTTCACCAATTATCAACTGACAAATAATGTGAACCTATGTTGGGACAACCTAAAGAAGAAAGAGAAATTGGATGAGAAGCATTTGGAAAGGGGTATTTTCAAGAAGCATTTTGAGGATAAGTACCTAGGCGAGATGTACTATTGCAAAAAGGAGGATGAGTATTACACATTGAATAAAAACAGCATAACTGAGAAAGAATACAAATGAAAGTTTATGGAATTAGACAAGTATGCCCACGGACTCAATGAAGAAGACCAAGTTGAAAGATTCAGAGGAGGACTCGAAGATCACATCAAGGACAAGGTTCAAACCTTCATGTCTAAGACTATGATAGAAGTAATACAAAGAACCAGGTTCAATGGAACAGATGCCCAAAGGAAGAATGAGCTGAGTAGAAATCTCAACCAAAAAGTTAACAATCAAGAGAACTAGCAAACAAGATTCAATCCTGCATCCCACCCAGATGATGGAAGGGAAGGAGATCATAGAAGGAATGTTGAATCCAACAAATGGAGGTTCAAATGCTACAAATTTGGAAAAGGGGGGCATAAAGCGTACAATGCCCAAACAAAATATGGAAGGGAACCAAGAAACTCCATAGAACCAGAGAATACAACAAAAGACCCATGCAAAGAAGTTCAATGTTAAGATTGTGGTGAAGGAAATTGCATCACCCCCTTTTGAATTCTTTACAGGTCACCCCGAGTGATGAGATTAATTTTTAATCACCAAAGATATATGTTTGTATGCACCATGGTTGCTAAGGGATTTTGACATTATCTGAGATTCTGAATATATATATATATATATATATGATCAAACATGGTACTCCACTGTCAAATATCCTTGGTTGTAATCAATAAGAAATTATTTTGGTTAGTAAAATGAATCACTTGGGGTTGTGCATTTCACGAATTATGAACATATGAAGTGTTTGGTGATTGTTAAATGATACTCCTTAAAAGATGTTGTATACTCAAGCAACTAAGGTTATGATATGCTGCTATAAGATGGTGCCGTATGTTTGAGTTGTTAATCTCTCTAAGATAATTATGTGATTACCTTGTTGAGGTTGGTTTGGGATTTGGTATATTGAGTGGAAACATCCTGCTAACAACATAGAAATAATTTCAATGGGAACATATATTCAAAAGGTATCAATAATTGTTACAGTATGGTGTAACTTTTGTTAAATGACCTTGATATGAGGATAATATGTAATCGCAATGTATCATGATGGGTAAAAAATGAAATGATGACTAACAGATAATATTGGAGGAAATATATACTCTGAGCAAACTAAGTGAGCCTGTCTTAGAATAAAGTCAATAACCGGTGTGACAGCTTAAGGATACATATTACATCTTGGTGGTTTGTTCACATGGTGATTTGTTTACCAGCATGGTTTACTTACATGGTGGTTTGTTCACTGACGTGGTTTGTTCACCGTGGTGGTTTGTTCACCAACATGGTCTATTTTACAACATGATTTGTTCACTTCTATTAAATGTGAGTTGTTCCTATGTAACTAGTAAGGAGACTCTCTTACTATTGTAAAAAATGGCTCTGTTGCCGCCTTTATACACACCTCGGGTAACATGGAAGAAACCTTCAATCCACTGGGTGTGTCCTTGGGGGCAAGTTTGAGTTAAGGTGTTGTCACCTAATCCTCAACTCCTCCGTCTAGCCCAACTCCTAGCAAAGCCAAGGCGGGTAGTCCCTAAAGAAAATAATCTAAGGCTCATGTTTCCTCCTAAGAGGTCACAAGTTCAAATCCAGAGGAACCAGAGGCCTCTCCACCACACAATAGCTGTTCAGTTGGATGCATAACCCATTGATGTGATTGTTGGGCAGTGGAGTGATTTTTGTTGAGTACTTATAGTGTTTTAACCTACATACTTATTAAGCTTGAGCCTTGCTCGAGGGGCAACACTTGAGTTCAGGTATTGCATTGGTTGGGTGGAAAGTTGCCCCTTGGATGCAATTTTCCCCCTTATTGGCAATCTGGTTGGAGCATTGGTTTGGACCAGGGACTGTTCGTCAGCAAGACGAAAGGTTATAGATACATGTTACTTCCATTGCTTACCGTACTGTTTATTTGTTTGATTTACTTATCTGATTTAGACAAAAAGAAAAGAAATATGAGCAAGTAATCACCCTCCCAGCCCATTTATGCTGGGTAGGGCTGTTACAAAAGAGTGGTGTAGACTTGGCAGAATTTCAAGTAGACCAAATATGATATGCCATAACCTAGTTACCAGGATCCAAATACGGATCCACCTGATTTTTCAAAAGCCAGGATCTGGATACTGAGGGGAAACGGCAAGGATAGAAAATATAAATATATTTTATAAATTCTTTAAAAAAATCAGATTTAAGAATCCCCTGCAATGTCTAAACAGGAATGGAATTTGAGCTTTGAGGAGCTAGGATGAGCTTACATAAGAACTCAGAAAGATTATTTAAACCTGTGTTATTATTTAAACCTGTGTTGCAGCCTAGAACAGCATTATCTAGTATTCATAGAACATCGAAATAATAATGAAGCTTTACAAAGCACATGAAGCTTATCTTGTATGCATTTGCACATAACAGAAGTATGCACATGAAGTTTATCGACAGAACAACTTGTGTATACAGAAGCTTATCAACAGAACAATAATTTCAATTTGTACGCACATAATAGAACAGAATAGCAATTGTAGTGGGACATGATTGCCCCTTGATATAGCTTTCGACCCTCACTCCAAGCTTCCATCCAAGTAATTGCAGTAAGATGCAATCTTATGTGTTTTGTAATGAGGGAGGTCTTCTTGTAGCCTTTGGAATGAGGATTAGAGTTAGGGCTTTAGCAGGCAAGCACACGTGGCATTATTTTTTCAAAAAGAAAAGTGTATTTCTTGGGATCCATGTCAGCTGGATGCTCCAAGGCTGCAGGATCTGTTTCCCCGGTGGATCCTAAACGTTTCCAAAATTGGGATCTGTTTCCACGTGGATACCTGCTCATCTGACAGGCAGATCCAGTATCATAGAGGCCATAACCTTATTTCTGCCTTTGTCATATAAGTTAAAGCCACTATTATACTAATCGCTCAGCCAGTGCTCATCCACAATTACCAATTAATTGTTTGTAACCTTGTCATAATTCTGAATACATTGTTACTTGATGGTTGAACAACAGGATTAATTACAATATTAGGTTCACTAAGGCATGCACAAACTGGAAACATTGCACATTGATGTAACCTACGTGCCAGGGCCCAGAACCTACTATTGGGGTTAAATTAAAGATAGCAGAATAATTATTTGACACCTTTATTCTAGCTATTACATATCACGTTTTTGTTAATACAAGGATTATAGGCTCAAATACAGCCATAGACAGCCCAAGCCTCGTATTTTTTAGAAAACCATTATAATGAGACAGATGATCATAAAACTAAAAAGAAGATGAGAGAAAAATCAAAAAACTCAAAGTAGGTACAACCAGTGATGTAAATAGGGCCAATCTGTTGCTACTCAAGAACCTATGGAGAATTCCAAACAATTCATACATGTTCTTTAGTGACCATTTCTTCAAAAACAAATATATCAACAAAAGCTTTGTTTACAGGGTTCAAGTTATCTGCATGCTTACACATGTCCAAAACAAAACAATAAATAAATCCCTACCAAGCCATCCATGCAGCTTGGTTTTTAGCTATTATGGCATCAGATGTCAACAACCTTCTACCAATAGTGACCTAACCACTGGAGCATATTTCCCCCACTGCTTTAGTATTTTAGGCTCAGTGTGAACAACATAATAAACTCCAAAACACTCACTTCTTTGAGTTTCTGTCACTATCTAAGCTGTCCAGACTCCAGACCTAAGCTTTAAATAAAAGTTACTGGAATTAGTTTACAGATGAGCTAGCAGAATGATATCGAGTATAAGAAAAGAGTACCTTAAGATTAATCCATGCATATGGAAGGCCAGTGGAAGTATCAAAAGCTCGCAGAAAACGTTGACCCAAATCATTGGCAAGAATAAGCAACTGACCATTGTATTGTTCCTGAAAACTTTTCTTGGCTGACCCTGTTGCAAGCAAATGAGCTGAAACAAGCCCTCCAAGTAGCCTAATATTACACTGCATACAAAATATATTGCATTGATCATGAATGAATTCCTAAGCTCTTCCGGAAACAGATGAACGCAACCAAAATCATTCTGACATGCAGCCTACAACTTTCTAATTCAAAGCCAACAAAAATGCAAGCAAGCATGTTAGCATCAATCAGTTAGTCATGCCTGAAGCAATCTGTCTCAGAATTTTTCTAATACTATAAAATTCAAAATATGTCAGCTTTCACTTCAAGCGAATGTATGTCATCAGTTTTATTTTATAAAGGGATAATGATCCCCACGTACCTCAAACAGGCTTACTCGCACATCAACATCAAATGTAAGGTTTTCCTCTAGCCATAGCACAGCTTTTCCAAATTCTGAACTGTTTCCCAAAACAATTAAACTGCATAGATTATTCAAAATTTCAACATAATGGTTAGTGATCAAAAACAGATACTTATCAATCACATTTACAGAATGCTTTATATATATTAAATAAGAAATCCCCTTAACCACATGCACCACACTTTCTTGGAAAAAAAACCACAAAATTTATTTCATCTATTTTATACATAGTAATACAAAACACAATGTACAATGTATTCCATCATACAAAGATTGCAAAAATATTAAAATTTAAACAATGTCAATTTTACGGGAAAAAATCCTATGTTCAAGGATGGGTGGATGTGGAGCCAAGTTTTGAGGAAGGCTAGAGAGACCTGCAAGTTCCAGGGGAAGACACAGTGACATAAGCTATGCATTGTCGAAGTTTACGGATGGAGAAGCAAGTTTCTAGGATGGCCGGAGAGACCCTCCAAAATTCCAAGGACGACACAGCGGAAGGTGGGGTATGGAACATAGACGACCCCTGTAAGTATAGAAAGAGTATAGAAAGTATGGAAAAAATTGCAAAAAGTTACCATTGAATCATGATTAATCACAAAGAAACACAATGCTACATTAAATTATCCAATTTGAAACTCAAATAGGGAAAATTTTGTAAATGTAACTTGTTAGCATGGTTCAAAGTTGTAATAATTTAGTGGCCTGGGACTTTATCATTAGGGAAGTCCTTTCATCGAGTGTTTTTTTTTCCTCGGGTAATTAATTTTGTTTTTTCAGCGATTTTAATTACTTGAGTTTTTCACTCAATAATCCTCCAAAGTGGTGAAAGTCGTTCTAATGATCGAGCCCAGTAGGTGACTAAGGGCTAAAAGTGTTGTAAATGACCATGCTAGACATCTCCTAGAATCTTGCAGAATTCCGTTAAGTTTTGATAGGTGTTTTTAATAATTAAAATTTCCCATAAATTGGAAATTTTTAATTATTTTGTATGTAAAATGTAAAAATTTGGTCCTTGGGGATTTTGTATAGGGGTATGGGTACTCAAATCAAATGGCTTATAACCCCCTACACCCTTGGACCAAGTTTAAGCTCATTTGGACAAGTTTTGCTAGGTCAATGTCCATGGGGAGTCTAAGTCGGTCAAAAATCAGCAAATAATTGGTTACATTAAAAATGTCAAATTTTGCCAAAAATTGCAAAACATGAGAAAAAGGGGAAAAGTTGTTTCCTAAGTCATTTCTATGTAATAAGGGGTCAAGTAAATTAAATTCCCCCTTTCCCACCCCTCATACAACTTAACTTTAGAGAGGGGGGCGAATTTGTCTCTTGTGGGGCTCACCATCTCCATTGGATTGGCCATTTGGTGATGGGAACCACATGGGAGGCCCATTCCACACCTTGGGTGACCCCTTGGGGCATTAGAGAAAGGTTTAAACTTAGGAGAGGGGGTTTCTTCCACCATTTTTTGAGTTTTCTCTCTTAGTGGGAGCTCCCCCTCTCTCATGGTGTGCCTCTCCCCCTTGAGTGAGCTTCCCTCTTTTGGAGTGACACTTGTAATGCATGCAAGGGGGTCTCTCTTCCTCCCCTCCCTTAAAAGAAATGCTCCAATGCAACAATCATCTCATCTCATTCATATCAACAATTATTATTTTATCCTTTATGGATTACATGGCTTTGTCCCTTTTACTATGGATGCTTGAGTGAATGATGCTCAAGTGAATGAGCCATTTGGCTCATTATAAGAGGTATTAGAGAGCCTTTGGCAAAAAATTTTTTAAATTGATGGTAGTAAGCATTTATGTTGGTGGCCACCTTAACTCTTTATACTATATAGTTCAATGGGTTATGCACAAAATTCTTCTTTTGGAATGGATACATAAAACAAACACATTATAGTTGAACACCCTACAACCACCACTATTGACATTAACTTTGCTAGTTGGGGTGTCAAATGTGAAAAATAGTCACAAAGCAGTAGTCTCAACAATTTATGGTAGTCCTTGCCTATCAAACCAACCAATAATCTTTGTGACCATCTTAGAGTAAAAGACGCATTTGAAACCAAACAGCACTTGGAAGCAAAAATAAAAATGGCATTTTGCTTGCATTGTGTTTAGTCACTATTATCCCCTAGCCTAGGGATAATTAAGGAGATTATGTCTCGAGGCCCACACGTCCTAGACATGGAGTACCAAGAGCCATATTGACTTGAGCCTGGCCCTGGAGGGCCCATCCTTCTTCTTCTTCTTCAACGCCTCCACCCTGTCAGCAGCAGCAGCATCCATCCCATCGGCCTGGTCCTTCAGCAGTAGTGGGTCTTGCTCCATGAGGTAATGAGTCCGGGTATCATGGTATGTGTCACTCTGATTTTCAAAACATTTGAATATGTGCATTTAATTCTTTTTACTTCTAATGTGTGCTTGGACCTTATGCCTTTCCACTTGTCCACACCTGGGGGGAATGACAGGATACCCGAGTAAGTTGGTTCCCACAAGGTTTGAGTTGTCACTGGGGGGTTCATGAAAGGTCATCGTCCATTCCCACCATCCTTACCACTTTTCATCTTTTTCCTTCTCATCCATCCCATACACTGGTCCGGGCATTGGGTTTTCCAAGCTTGCAAAGGGTTGTACCTTACCTTGTGGGAAGAAGGGGCTAAAGGCCCAGAGGGTAAAAGTAGATGGAAAAAGATAAAATCCAAAAGAATGAAACCTTCAGATGCTTTGCCCAGGGATCCCCGAGAAAGCAATAAAAGGCTTCTCAGCAAGAAACAGAGGGACCCGTAAAAATAATAAATCAAGACCTAGTTGGAGGATAGGGAGTCTCATCACGAGCCAGCCTATTAGGTCCATGGGCATGTAGCGGTATGACACTATCATTCAACTGGTCACCATGCCAGGGTAGTGGCTCTTAGTGGCATAACCAAGAGAAAGGGGGTCTCATCATGAGCCAGCATTCCCATTTCCGTGAAATGTTTGTGGGTAACATTGTCACCACTGGTCACCACGCCAGGGCAATGTCCCCTAACTAGTCTCTTGAAAGAAAAAGCAAAGAAGAATAAAAAATAAAAGGCATGAATGGGCTTGGAAATATTTGCATCCATGACAAGGTACAACTCACCCTCTTCAGAGGCACCCACAGGTAAGTCATACATTTCCCTGTTATCACTACACCCTTTGCCCAGACATCCCTTACCACCTCGTCCACTTACATGGCCTGGATTTGTCTTCGCCCGGAACATCCCACATCCAATGAGCACTAGCCCAATAGGACATCCTAGCGTCCCCTCCAAACCTGGCTTGTAGAATAGAATAACGTCTTTGAGCACTTGTCTGGGGAAGGGGGTTTCATGCACATGTTTAAATAACTTGATTATTAGATGTGATTGACATTGCTATGATCCCTGTGACTTATGAGCCCATGGAGGGCGCACTTGTTGTTGTTGCAGAGCCACACCAGACGGACAGGTACACATGGGGAGATGATTAGTTCGGACATCCATAGGGCTAAAATCCCACCATATGGATGCTGAGACCCCAGCCAGGGGCAAAGCCAGGTCAGAGGTTTGCACCGGAGAGAGAGGAGGATGTTCCACCAGAGATAGCCCGATAGGCCTGGCCCCAGGGGGCTTTTTCCCTTCTCACTATAATGTAGGCCTTGGAAGGCCCATGACGTCACCCATGTGACCCATGACATCACCCAGCGTTTTGGACACTTTGGAGGTAGTTGTGTGCCAAGTGGCACGTGTGGTTTGATCTAGAGGCCCAAGGAGGCCTAAGGTTTTTCTCCTGGAGGCCAACGTTGCCCTAAAAAGGCCTAACGTCACCCTAAAAGGGCATGACGTCACCTTTTCTGCTTGATTTAGGGTTTTATTATTTCATTTAATGTAAAAAACTGGATATTACATGTAACTGGCCATGTCGACCATTTTGACCTAATTCTTGTCATTGAAACTGTATAAATAAGGGTTTTTACCCTTGTATTTTTCATCTTCTTTGACTCACACTTGTGAGGACTGAAATCTGCACCCTATCTAGGGTTTCTTGGCTGAAATTTTAGGCGCACTTGTTGAGGAAGGCAAAATTTGGAGTATTTTGGAAAGTTTCTTGGTGGATGTGTTCAACTAGGGATTTTATTGATGATTCTTGATGTATGTAAGTGATATTTCTGCAATTCTTCTTAATTGAATGGTTATAGTCTAAGTCACCTAACACGTCCATTTTAGGCCAGGTCTTTGTATCCGCGGTGTCTTTGAGATGACACGATACGGTACCTACCGAACACCATCACCACACGTGTCATATGGTGGGGACATGACCTAAAACCGTATCGGACACGATTTTCCACACGTGTCACGATGTTAGGACACGTGTCCCTCGTAAAGGAGCCTGCGGGAGGTAATAAATGGGTTTTCGTTGTCTTCTTATGGTTCCATTTCATTGTTTGAGTTGTCTCTGTGTCTTCACCGTGGATACCTCCTCCTGGCAGAAAGCAACCATCACCCTACACCCAACGAACAGCAAGTTAGCAAGTGCAACCGTGGGATATCTCTGCGGACTTCCTGGCAGCAAGCTTGAAGCAACCATCGTAACAACTCAGCAACTGGGATATCTCCACCTGGCAACAACTTAGCAAGCAACCATCACCCAGTTCACGAATCACAAGTAAGTCCTCTGGCCGAGTTTGGATGGGTGCCCACTGCCTATGCTCACAGCATATTTGGGGGTCTGTTTTAGAGGTAAAGTGTGGTCTGTTTTGTATGCTGAGTTTAGAGGTAAATTGAGGTTTGTTTTCACAGCCCTATACTTCAGCAATGGTATGGTGAGTTGGGTTATATGGGTGGTGGTAAAGTGGGGTCTGTTTTGTAACCCTATACTTCAACAATGGTATGCTGAGTTGAGTTATAAAATAGACCCCACTTTGCCACCACCCATATAACCCAACTCAGCATACCATTGCTAAAGTATAGGGCTGTGAAAGTAGACCCCGGTCCACTTTTTGTATTGTCTTTGAGTTTAGACTCTAGAGGAAGGGGTAGATTAAATAGTAAAAGGAAGGGGTAGATTAAATTGTATTGTCTGAGGTCTTTTATTTGTCACAAAAAAAACTTGCAATTTGGAAACTAATGGCATTTTATTTGTTGGAACTTGGCAGCTGCCCTACTTCATTAAACATTTCAGATATGGTTTTGAGTCTTTGACTCTTGAGTCAGCATTAAGCAAGAAATCATGGCAGGTAGAGGTCAGAAGAGAGGGGGGAATGCCAATGCTCAAAGACAAAACTTATCTTCATGAGGTGTTGGAAGCTCTCCATCTATTTCAAGTGCCAATGCTACTGCTAGTGTTGTTGATGTTTCAAGGGCTGCATATGACCCTGTTGTAGCAAGGTGACAAGCTAGTGAGAAGAAATACCCCCTATGGAAGTATGTCACTAAAAAACAAGGGCAGGGATCAGTCTCAAAGGCTTCTGGGGGAGGGAATGTTATTTGGATTTGTAATTTTTGCAACACTGAGTACAAGAGCACCTACTATCGGGTTAAAGGCCATTTATTGGGCCTTGCTTGTGGACTTGGAGCATGTAAAGCAATGAGTGCTGAAAAACAAGCGTTGATGGAGATAAAGGATACAGTTGGTTTGGGGTATGTGGCAGCAATGAGCAACAAACAAAAGAATGAGGATCCTCTTCCTTTTTGAGGACTCCATCTAGCAGATTTGGGAGTGGGTTTGACATGCCAACACCAAAAAAGAGGGCAGCCTCAACTCGTGGTCTAATGGACAAGATTTTTCAACAAGAGAAGAGAGATGAAGTTGATCTTACCATTGCATTTTTTTCCTATCTCAACTTCATCTCATTTAATGTTGCACRGTCTCCTATGTTTGTTGAGATGTGTAGAGCTCTAGTTGAACAAGCTCCAACAGGGTATGTGCCTCCAGGTTCAGAGAAGCTTAGAACCACATTGTTGASTGAGGCAAAGAAGGARGTGGAAAAAATCCGACAACCCATTAAATCAACATGGGTCTCATYAGGTGTCAGTATTGTTTYCGATGGATGGACGGATGYAGCACGCCATCCACTCATCAATTTCATGGTGTCTTCCCAGAATGGACCGATCTTCTTGAAAGYGSTGGATGCTCTTGGACAGTACAAGGATGCAACATATATGGGTGAGTTGTTCATAAAAGTTATTGAAGATGTAGGTGTTGATTCTTGTGTGCAAATTATTACAAACAATGCACCTGTTTGCAAAGTTGTTGGCATAACTRTGSAAGCTAAATATCCACAAATATTTTGGACACCRTGCATTGTTCATTCCTTAAATTTAGCACTTAAATCCATTGCTTTAGATGTGACATGGATTGGCACTCTTATTGATGATGCACGCCATATCCGGAATTTTGTACAAAACCATACCAATGCCCTTACAATATATAAACAGTACACACATCTATCATTACTGAAGATTGCAAATACTCGGTTTGCTTCCTCATTCATCATGCTTAAGAGGTTGAGGGAGGTCAAGGCCGTTTTTGTGGCCATGGTTATTTCAAATCTTTGGTCTTTTTGGAGAAAGACAGATCAAGCTGCTTCAAAAAGGGTAAAGGACACAGTGTTAGATGATGGTTGGTGGGAGAGGGTCGATCTTAGCGTTAAGATCATGGACCCTATCATTTCTCTTTTGAGGTTTGCAGACACAGACAAGCCCATCTTAGGAGATGTTTATGAGGGATGGGACTCCATGATTGAGTCTATGAAGACAATTGTTGTGGAGAATGAGTCCCCTGAGTATGGGACCTCAGCAGAGAGCTAATGGTCCAGTACAGGATATTCTTCTTGCTAGGTGGGATACGAATTGTACACCTTTGCATTGCTTGGCTCATTCATTGAACCCCAAGTTCTATAGTCAAGAGTGGCTCACTGTCGGTGTTGGCCCTTCACCCAGATTCCCTCGTCACATGGATGGAGAGATTTCACAGGGGAGAAAGGTAGCATTTAGAAGGATATACCAGGATAGAGCATTGCCTAATGAGATTGAGGCAGGCTTCGTTGAGTTCTCCACTGGCACTAAGAGGTTTGGAGGGTATGATGTGATTGAAGACAGGGGAGTCAAAGAGGCCTATCTATGGTGGGCAACTCATGGGGCAGCATGCCCTATTCTACAACAGTTAGTCTTCAGGGTCCTTTCTCAAGTTACTTCATCCTCTTATTGCGAGAGGAATTGGAGCACATATGGAAATTTGTACAATGTGAAAAAAAGCAGGATTGAGAAGTCCAGGGCAGAGACAATGGTGTATGTGCACACCAACCTTCGTCTTATTTACAGGAAAAGGCAGGAGTGGTTGAAGGGAAAGACAAAGATGTGGGATGTATTTCCTAATGATATGGGTTTGGATGGCAATATTGAGTTGGCGTTAGCCAACATGGATCTTAATGAACCAGTCTTAGAGTCGGTCACTTTTGATGAGGACAATGAGGAGCCTCTTGATGAATCATCCACCACACCAGCAGGTGGAGCAGCAGAGCTTGGATTGGGCATAGAGGAGGAGGAGGATGGAGGACAGGACAGTGGTAGTGATGCTGATTATGACATGGAGGAGGACTATTGACAGTGGACACTTACAGTGACTCTAATATCTATGAGTCTATGAGATATGAGATTCCTAGTACCTACCTATTTTGTATCTAGATTCTACTCTATTTCGTATTTTGGAGTAGAATTCCCTCAGCATCTATGTAATACATTTTTATTTTGATGACTTAAAGACTAAAGTTAATGAGAAATCTGCAAACTGCTATTTAGTATTTATAGTTCTAACTTATATTTTATGGTTCATTCACATTGGTTCTAAATTCTAATGTTACATCATACTCATGATTCATACATGTATCATATCATTGTATAATTTGTATCATGTACATTGTATACAGTATCAGACTATCAGTATGTCTATGTTCTATGAGTATGATGTTTAGAGATTGATTGAATTGAATTTTGTATGATGTATAATCTATGATGTATCTTTTTCGGAGTTCATGACGTATCATTGATAAATATCAACTATAGTCTATGATCTATCAATATTTTGTCTATTTCAGTAATTTCTAACTTATATTAATATATATATATTAAAATTATATATGTTCCCATGTGTCCTAATTTCGAGGGTTGTCGTGTCCGTATCGGATACTCGTATTCCCGTGTCCTGTGTCTTCGTGTCAGGTGACTTAGGTTATAGTCTTATTTATCTTGCATTTACATTGAAGATTGTGAAATTGCTTGATTAAACCCTAGGAAGACTAGCACATGTTATTGTCCTAGCTTCAAAAGCCTTCACCTACTAGATCTTGTCAAGAGGCCATTGCAACACCTTAGTATCCATTGCTTCATCTTAGCCGATTTTTGCTTCATCATTGAGTTAGAGGGAGGAAATCTACTAAGGCCTAGGGTTACCTACACCTTAGTGGCTAGTTTCCCCTAGGGTTTGATAAATTGGAGCCTTGGGTTACCAACACTCCAATCTATCAATCTCTCTTGTCTTTGACTCTCCTACTATCATTTTTCTTCAACATTTGCTGCCACATTATTGACTCCATTTTCCATAAAGCACTAGTCTAAGTCCTCTTTTGAGCAATTGATCAAAACAACGACCAAAACCTATTCTTTGAGCTTCCTACTAACAATCTCTAACACTAGAATAGCCTAACCTACTAACATTATTGTTGTTGTTACTAAAGTAAGCTACAGCCATTAATTGCAGCATTAAAAGCTTCTGAAAGCAATTGAAAAGGCTGATTTATACATTGTCTTATTTGCTTTTAATAAATGTTAGTATTATGATTTCAATGGTTGATGATACTTAGTCATTTTGAAGTTGTTTCAAGGCATTTAATGTAAAGTATTGCCTCGTTAATATTGTAGTTATAATTTTCTGTTTACTTGATCATTATCAGCCAATTGCTTTATTTGAGAAAGTCTATGGTTTTATGAAGTGCTAACCAGCAAGTGTACTTGCAATATATATAGTTTCTTGTTGCTTTGTTTCGGGCAGGTACACCTTGACATATTATCATTTCATTGGTTATAAAACTGGGACTTTTTGATCGGTGGTGACTTGTGAGAGGGGATCTTTATTTAGCCATTTTGACTTTGCCTTCTCAAACCCCTAGGTCACCAGGGACGTCTCCCTTGGGCCTACCACCCTAAATAGAAAGAGGAATCCTCTTGAGGTGACAGTGATAGGATAACCTCAAGTTATGCCAATTTGCTTTCCTTTTACCTTTCCTTCTATCAAAGTACAAATTGTGCGATAACAGTCACTACCCTATTTGATAGCTGCCCAATCAAACTGTGTAGGAAAATTCGAGAGTATCTATAGAGAAAATCAAGCCCTAAACAACATGTTTGGTTAGAATCAAATTGTTTTGGTTAGGGCACTTTTGATCCATTAGACACATGAATCATTGTAGCTGGTTGGTTCCATGAATAAGTTTCGAAGTCAACAAAATTGCCTTCTACAATCGCATTTGTACAATCGYGCGTGTTAGCCATGGTAGCTTGGGTCAAGTGGACTATTCATTAGATGGATGTCAAAAGTACTTTCTGAAATCRAGATTTGGAAGTATAGATGCAATCGTGCTAAGGTTCCATACAAAAGGGGAAATGGCATCTAATGTGTATGTTGAATGATGTATTGTAAAGGCYTAAACAAGCTCCTTGAGCTTSTAGAAGCCTRCCTYAGTAGGCCCTTGTTGCTAAATAGTACTACTCAATTTGAACAATATATTTACAAACAAAATAATAAAGAACTTCAAATTGCACAATGATACTTAATTAAATGCAATTATCCATTCAAATAATAAAGYAACAAGAGTAGTCACCAATCTAGAGTTTGATTGGAGAAGACCACATGACCACTGAATCCTTACTCCAACCCGACCATAGAGCTTCTCTCCAAATTCAGCCTTGCTCTTGGCTTCATAGCACAAATATATGCTAGCCTCTCCAAGGCAACACACAACTAAACCAAGCAAAAAAATCTAGGCTCAAGTGGCAAGAAAGAGGGAGCTCTCTTTCTTGATGGCATATAGATCCTGGTAGGTAAGAGCCCTCTTGACAATCGCTGCTTAATTGGTCAGTTTCGACCGCAGTTACCATATATGAATTTGAGTTCAGATTTGGACTCTATATGGTTTGAAAAAAATTCATTTTAGAAAAATCCAATTCAAACAATTATGGTGTCTACGTCGCACTAAAGTGAAAAGACATACAAATTATTCAGATTTTAGAAAATCTCATACATCTTCTCTTAAATGATACTCTCGTACTGTTTTTTGTCCATAGAAAAAAATCACAATTTTTATTCATAGAAAGAAAGAAAATTACACTTCTTAGTTGCTTTCAATAGTTTAGAAACACAGAAAAAGAACACATTTAAAACTTGAGTCTTTTTTCTCATTAGGTCTTTTATCCCCTAGTATGAACATTGTTTGGAAATGTCTTGTCACACCCTCAAGCACTTAAGCAAGAGTGAGATTGTTGGTACCCTCTCAACCCCAATCTACTCATGAAAGGTAAAGATGTCACAAGCAGGATTTAAACCTTGGTGGCGAGGATAACAACTTCTCCTCTTAACCACCCAAGCTAGACTTAATAAACGAGACTCTCTTAACGTATAGTCCCTAATGTAATCTATTGTTGTTTGCTTTTACAAATGCTTACAAAAGTTTGTATTTGTAGTTTAGGAGAGAGGAATTTTTTGTTGGAATGATGTTTTTTTGGCATGCTAGGGTTTTCATAGGAATCAAATCCAAATTTAACAAAAATTCTGTTGAATTGAATTTTCAATGGAAAGGCCTAATTTAGTGGAATTTTGTGACTGGAGTTTTGACTTTTGGTGTCATCCTTGCCTCCACACCATAAAATGATCGAATTCGAACCCTCTTAGTAAGGTGGACCAACAAATCTAGGCCAACTCAACCACTTCCTCGCTAAGAGGGAGTGTTGATGTGTGTCGCATCAAACAGGTATTTCCGCACCGGTCTATGTGTCTAGACGTGGAGAAGTCATCCAAGGAAGCCTTCAACATTATCAATTTACTTTAATTAAAGGAATTATTAAAGTAAAGTGCTTTTATGATTAATGAGTTTAATTTAAGGAAATGCCTAAGTTTTGGCATTAGTGAATTAAATGAATCTTAGCCATTGATCTCAAGTGGGGTGAGATCTAATCTCAACCATTGATCATTTTGGAGATTAGGGTTAGGTATAACTCAATGTCATTAAAGCAAGGCTAGGGTGAAGGAGAAAGACACATTGGAGAGCAAAGAAGGACTTTTTCTCAAGTGCTTGAGTCACAAAGGACTGTGACTTAAGGGGATCATCCACCTGGGAGCAAAGAAGGACTTTTGCTCAAGTGCTTGAGTCACAAAGGACTATGGCTCAAGGGGATCAAGGACAAGAGAAAAGGACTTCTACTCAAGTCAAAGGAGAAGAGAGAGAAACTCGGTAGCCGCAGGTATTGGTCGTTCAGAAACCATAGCAGATCGAAGCCGCAGGTATTGGCAATTCGACAGCCCCAACAGATCGAAGCCGCGGATACTGGCGGTTCTATATCTGCAGGTATTGATAGTTTGACAGCCGCAGCAAATAAAAGCCACAGGTATTGGCGGTTCTCTAGTTGCATGTATTGGCAGTTAGGTAGCCGCAGCAAATAGGAGCCGCAAGTATTGGAGGTTTTGTAACTGTGAGTATTGGCTGTTTGGTAGCTACAGCAGATGAGAGTCGTAGGTATTGGTGGTTTTGTTGCTGCAGGTATAGGCAGTTGTAGGTGATGTATGTAGTTCTTTGTGTTTCTCAGTGGGCCATTTTCCCAGTAAGGGAGCCCTTGTAAGCTTTGATATTTGTTAATGAAAGTTGATCTTTGAAGGGAAGAAAATCTTGTTGTTTATGTTTTATGTGAAACTGGTTTCCATTTCCTTTGTTTTCGTTGCTTAAATTCCATTAATAATTCCAACAAGTATATTTTATTCAGTGAACTATTTAAGCAAGGAAATCACTAGGAAATAATCTATCTAGGAGGTTGGAATTAAAGAAAGTTCAACATGGTATGTGGAGCATGTTGAAATTTAACAATAATTGCCCACTTACCTGAACTTTGAATGCTGAGAATTTGGGCTACTGACCTTCACACAATAGCTAGTGATGAATTGAAGCCTCCACACAACAACCAGTTGACAATGATGAAGCCTCCTTCAATTTCCCTCCTAAATGATGATGAACTCAGTCGCCTCACATTGGCAGTGCACAATACTCTTCTAAGGAAGAAATGGCTCATGAAAATAAATAGAATGAGAAGAATGAGGGGAGAAATGTCTTTATAAAGACTTCTACCCTCTCAAACGCCTCATTTCCCTCCTAAAATTCCCTCCAAAGCAATGTTGACTTGGTCAAATCGCACGTGCGAGATTTTTTGGGCGCTTCGTGGGGTCAACTTAGCTTGGGCACATACTCCCGAGTATTGAAGAGCTTTGAGGAGTCTTGGGGAGTCAAGAGTGTTACAGAGGAGTCTTTGGGGAGTGACTCTTTTTTATGGTGACTCTTCAAGACTCAGGAGTCCAAAAAGAGTCTGCCAACACTAGAAATTTGACAAAGTTCTACCAAGAAAAGATAAAGAAATTTTACATTTAAAAATCCAAAATTAAACCTTTCTTGTCAATATCAAAAATCGAAAAGAGATTTGTCAATGCAAAACATCTTTAGACTTGACTGACTTAAAAAATCAGCTTGTCATAACTGATGAAATTTTATCAATAGACAAATCAACAAAAATATCAAATGAAGATACTAAAACACAACTTAAAGTTAATCAAGAGTGTCCTAAAATTGAGATCAAGGAAAAGCATTTAAAATGAAACCTTATTGTCATCCAAACTACGAGAGTCGGAGTATCCCCCGCTCCTACATCCCCCCAAGGTCATACAGTCGAACCCCCTAATAGTCCTTCGACAATGAGCCAGTGCCCAGTTCGCCCCTCTCCCTCGGCCATTCGATCCGAGAGACCTTAATAGCCTCATCGTCAGACCTCTCCCTCACTCTCTCTCTCTCTCTCTCTCTCGACAGACTTTTGACTTGGGCATACTCACTTATATTTTGGATCACCTAACCTTTGTCATGGTTATATACTTTCTGAGACTCCTCTACTTTATATTTCTTTTTTTTTTTGTTATTTTCAGCATTATCTAGGAGTTGCAATTGCACTCCCACATTGTATTCATACTTGTTGTAGTTCTCAGTCCCATTGACCTACTTTTGTGGTCATTTATTGGACATTAATAAAATTATCTTATCTTATCTTACAACATACACATTACTTTGAACAAAGTCAACACTCTATTTACATTCTGATTCCGAAGACCTACATGGAGTCGTAATAACAAAAGTCTTGCTTGGGAATCTTATCAACAACTATTTCTAATAAAAATCAACCTAGGATGTGTTATAGCGCAAGTTGTAGGTTGGGAAAAGCCTGACCCAACCACAAAGCAAGAGCTACAACTTGGAAATCCTACACCCAATGTCACCTCGACGTAGGTCCCGCACTTCAAGGGTGACTAGGTCACTCTAAGGATGTGATCTCGGTGACCCTAGGGGGGTTGAGATGGAGATGGAGAGAAATGGAAGTGAAGCCCTTAGAGGTCAAGTCTAAGTGGAATGAAAGGTGGGGAAAGAAGTCTTGGAAAAGTCCAAGGGTTGCCAAGTGTTGATGATTACAGCTTCGTGAGACATCCTCCAGGACACAGACTGAGTGAGTCGGCCTATGAGAGAGCCCATGAGTTGGGTGTGCCCATGAGATGGGTGTGTCGTTCCTCTCTGAGACTGAGATGTAATGTTATGTGCCCCTGTGTGGGGTGAGGATGCCCATGAGATGGGTATGTCATTTGAGATGAAACGATGTGTACCCCTATGAGGGGTGAAGGTGCCCATGTGATGGGTGTATCGTTCTCCTCTGCGTAGAGAGTTGAGAAGATGTGGTACTCCAAATGATTCTCCTGTGACACTCAATGAGATAGAGATCTGTTGAGTAGGACATCCCTGTGGCTGAGCATAGGTGGACGTGCCCCTAGTGGTTGAGCACTAGTGGGTGTGTGAGATCCTGTAAATCTAATTGTGATGTAAAGGGTACAGATCAGCCCCACCATAAAGTGAAAGATAATTAATATTGTAATTATTAATTATATTATGAGTTATTGAGGTCGGCGTTGTTGTGCCAATAGACACCACTTTTGATGTGTCCAGTCCAGTATAAATAAAGGTGATTTCCCCATTGAGGAAACACAACACACATGTGATTTTGGAAATTTCAGCAAGTACATATTCTTGGGCTGAAGTGCACACCTCTCTTGGGCACTAGCTTCTTGGTTTTGGAGAGCACCATTTTGTGTGCAAGGTCTATGGTGTGGGAGGTCTTTCTCTTGAGAATATAGAAAAGGATTGTTGGGTTTTCTTCCCTTATTGAGAAGGGTTTCCCAGGATATTTCTTGTGTTCTTGTGCATGGTATTTCTTCTTGTGATCTTGGTTATTGCAGCAATTGTTAATGGTGTAGTTGCATTTGTTTATGGTTCAAGTAAATGCTAAAATTGAAATAAACTTCATGCTTGAGCCTAGCATAGTGAAAATTCACCATGGTATCATAGCATAAGCCTTGAAGAACCCATTGCACAAGCTTCAAGCAAGTCATCCTCTCACTTCTGTAGAACCATACCGCTCTCCTAGGGTTTCCACAAAATCTGTACGGCCCTCTCTTTTTGGGTGTTCCAGCATCTTAAACTTGGACGTTGGGGCTAAAAATTGTATAGGAGTGTACGGCCTCCTTCGGCGCACCTCCAGCAAGCTTCAGATTGCATTTTCGAGAATTTTTTATTTTTGGCCCTAGGGTTTCGCAATTTTCTACAGAAAATTCAGATTTAGGGTTTTTGCAGCTCATTGAAGGAGCTTTTCAACTCACCAGTGTTCTTCTGACTTTCAAGGCTTATTGTTGGCGATCATAAGCCCAACAAAACCTAAGTTTGCTAGCCTATCCTAGCCGTTAGGTTTTCTAGCCCAATTGGCAAGGGTTTGTGAAGAATCTGAAAATATGATGAACAAAACCTTGGTGGAAGATAGGCTTGATGGATCAAGCAACTTCAGTTCCTGGAAGTCAAGACTTCAGATCACTCTTGAAGAGGAAGATCTATTGTGGACAATACAGAACACCTTACCAGAGATAGCTACCAATGAAGAGAAGGAAGAAAGGAAGGAAGATGACGTCAAGGCAAGGAAGATAATCATCTACTCAGTAAGAGATCATCTCCTGCCTCGTATCACCAACATGAAGACAGCTTATGAAATTTATAAGGCATTGAAGAATATGTTTGAAAGTGACAACACCCTCAGAGCTCTTACATTGAAGGGTCAGCTTCAAAATATCAAGATAACAAAAGGTGACACCGTTGCTACCTTCTTTATGAAGATGTCAGAGATCAGAGATCAGCTAGGTGCCATTGGATAAATTATATCAAACAGAGAACTTGTTTTGACCACTTTCAATAATCTTCCAAAACATTGGGAACCATTTCTTCAAAGTATCAGTGGAAGAGAAAATCTACCTACTTTTGATCGTTTGTGGACAAATTGTACCCAAGAAGAAATCAGACTTATAGCTAGAGGAGTGGAAGACTCCCCTCATGATGACAATCATGCTCTTGCACTTCATACAAAGAAAAGAGGAAGAAATAAAAGAAACTTCAAGCAAACATTCAAAGACGAGAAGACTTCATCAGCTTCAGGTTATAATCAGAGAAAAGACATGTAAAAGATCCAGTGCTTCAGATGTGACAAGTATGGACACTTTGCGAGAAATTGTCCTACCAGAAAGAAAGGAAGACAATATGCTTCCACCGTTGATATTGATCCAGACCCTCAGAAAGATGAAGACATGAGAAATGAGGATTACTTTCTCTAACTTTTCTTAGGAAGACCTAATACAAGATTGAGCATGATTGTAGACTAGGGTAAGTTGTTGTACTACATTCCTTAATTCATTTAATCATTAATCTGTAGTTGATTGCATTTTGATAGTGAAAGGTATTATCCCTGGTGTGGGAGCCCTCATAACTTGGACCATTATCCCTGGTACGAGAGTCCAATTTTTCTTGATTGATTATTTTTCTAGTACGGGAGGCCATTTTGTTTGTTATCCCTATGGGAGGCCATCTTGGCTATTATCCTAGTATTGTAGAGTCAGTAGAGCACCTAAGAAGACATGAGATATCTCCAGGTTAGCAACACAAAAAAAGGAAGATGTCTATCCTTCAGACTTCAAAGGGAGTCACTTGGCTCAGAGGGAGTCAAACTACTTGAAAAAAAAAAGAGGAAAATACCTTCTCCCCTTCAACAGTTCAGAGGGAGACAGCCATTGTTCCAGTTGATCGAGTTGCTCCAATTGATGTTCCCAGAGACAGTGCAGTAGGCCATAAAAAGGTCTGTCTGGGCTCGACAAATTCTACAGGAGGCAGAGGGACATGCAGCTCCTTGAGGCACATTTGGAGAGAGCAAGAAACCAAAGAGATGTTCGAGCTACTTTTCAGCCATGAGCCACATCATTGATACAGAGCCTTCTTGTCATGAAGAAGCAGCAAGTCAACAGGTATGGCAAGATGCCATGACAGAAGAATATCAGTCCATCTTGAAGAATGATGTGTGGGATATTGTTCCAAGACAGGAAGGGAATTCTGTAGTGACTTCCAAGTGGATCTATAAGATGAAGCATGCAGCTGATGGAAGTGTCGAGAAATATACAGTCGAGATATTGAAAAGATTCGAAATAATAGACTATGGATCCATGCCTACACCGATGATGATGAATTTGGAGAAGATGAACAAGGCTTCTTCTGGGTCAGCCGAGTCAGAGACAGCAAAGCTGTTAGAAAAATAGGACCGTGGAGCAATAAAATAAAACAAATGCGGAAACAAAACACAGAAGATACACAATACAATAGAGACACAGATTTACGTGGTTCACCCAGTGTGGACTACGTCCACCAAAGAAATTGCCAGGTCCTTCCTTCATTATTATCCAGCATATGAAGGGATACAACCTACAGCAAACCCGCTGTAACTTCCTCTTCTTTCTCTCACAGTCTCTCGTCTCGGAATACAATATTCGCTATGTTGCATAGCCGTAATACATTTCCCTCATAACAGAGGGTTGCCTTCTAGGGCAAAAAATCCTAACATAATTTCTACCATTAGATCTGCGACCTTATAATGAACGGTCCAGATTTACAATGAAATTACAATATACATTTACAAGGCAATTTTTCCTTCGGGGCTTCGCCCCCGAACCCCCCAGACCCCGCAGAGGGGGTACCCCCCCTCTGCACTACCCCGCATGGAAGAGTGTACATACTTCTGGGGTGTAAAGTCTTCACGAGGTATAAACACGGCTGAAAAACACAAGACCTCTGAATCAGGAAGATAATCAGGCTCCACAACCAACAAAAGCATGTGTTGAGTTACTTACAAGGCACAAATGGATATGGCCTAAGATATGCCTCCAGTGTAGACATGAGCTTACAGGGATATGCTGATGTAGATTGGGCAAGAACTGCAATGGACCGGAAGAGCACATCCGGTTGTTGTTTTACCTTAGGATCTGCCATGGTTTCCTAGTGCAGCAGAAAACAGAGCTCTGTGGCCT
Organism: Picea engelmannii; assembly: GCA_009831015.1. Taxonomy (NCBI): domain Eukaryota; kingdom Viridiplantae; phylum Streptophyta; class Pinopsida; order Pinales; family Pinaceae; genus Picea; species Picea engelmannii. Next base: position 102,658 of record ML800072.1, read on the forward strand.
TGAGTACCGCAGAAGCAAAGTATATAGCGTTGAGTGTGGCAATCCGCGAAGCAGTATGGCTTTGCAAGCTCCTGACAAATTTATTTGATCATGAGATGGATCCTACCATTATTCAATGTGATAACTAGAGTTGTGTAAAGCTCTTTGAGAATCCTGTGTTTCATGATAGATCGAAACACATTGAGATAAAATATCATTATATCAGAGACATGGTGCAGAGGAAAGCAATACACGTGCAGTACCTTCCTACATGAGCAGATTGCAGATATCTTCACCAAAGCACTTGCCAAGACGAAGTTCAAGTACTTCCGTGAGAGACTTGGCCTGGTGGAGAATGCCTCCCTAGCTAATAGGAAGTGTTGATGATTACAGCTTCGTGAGACAACCTCCAGGACATAGACTGAGTGAGTCGACCTGTGAGAGAGCCCATGAGTTGGGTGTGCCCATGAGATGTGTCGTTCCTCTCTGAGACTTAGATGGAACATTGTGTGACACTGTGTGGGGTGAGGATTCCCATGAGATGGGTTTTTCGTTTGAGATGAAACGATGTGTACCCCTGTGTGGGGTGAAGGTGCCCATGTGATGGGTGCATTGTTCTCCTCTGTGTAGAGAGTTGAGATGATGTGGTACTCCAGATAATTCTCCTGTGAGATTCAGTGAGATAGAGATCTGTTGAGTAGGACGTCCTTGTGGCTGAGCACAGGTGGACATGCCCCTTGTGGCTGAGCACAGGTGGACATGCCCCTAGTGGTTGAGCACTAGTGGGTGTGTGAGATCCCTTGCTATATTGTCTAAGAGTAAGATTTACCTGTAACCCTAATTGTGATGTAAAGGGTACAGGTCAACCCCACCATAAAGTGAAAGATAATTAATGTAAACGATAATTAATATTGTAATTATTAATTATATTCCGAGTTATTGAGGTCGGCCCTGTTGTGCCAATAGACACCACTTTTGATGTGTCCAGTCCAGTATAAATAAAGGTGATTTCCCCATTGAGGAAACACAACACACATGTGATTTTGGAAATTTCAGCAAATACATATTCTAGGGCTGAAGTGCACACCTCTCTTGGGCGCTAGCTTCTTGGTTTTGGAGAGCACCCTTTTGTGTGCTAGGTCTATTGTGTGGAAGGTCTTTCTCTTGAGAATATAGAAAAGGATTGTTGGGTTTTCTTCCCTTGTTGAGAAGGGTTTCCCAAGATATTTCTTGTGTTCTTGTGCATGGTATTTCTTCTTGTGATATTGGTTATTGCAACAATTGTTAATGGTGTAGTTGCATTTGTTTATGGTTCAAGTAAATGCGAAAATTGAAATAAACTTCATGCTTGAGCCTAGCATAGTGAAAATTCAACACCGAGTATGTTGAGTGACCTGCAAATGGTGAAATACCTGCCCGAGACACAAGGAAAAACACTTTGCAATGATGTATGTTAGTTGGATCAGCAAATTAAGTTTGTTGTCCCTAATTTGCAGCAATAGATAACAGTATATATCAACAAGTAAATGATATTATAAGCTACTCAATAAGTGCTAGAGATCAAGTAGAAAATACAAGAGAAAAACTAGTTAGTGACTAGCTAAACTCAAGATGAAAAGCCAATATTCTAGCACAAAAAAGATAAGGTTGTTGTAAACACTTGCCTGCAACAAATTATATCAGTCTTATGGCTGTAACATTCAATGTATTACAGCAAGAAAATCAGCCACTGAAATCCCCTCAAACTTTCCCAAAAAGTGCGCTAGACCAAGAAGAGTAAGTGTGCAAACTTTGAGCAAAACCCAATGGTTGATAAGAAAGTTATTCAAGCAAATGAGTTAGGGTTTCTACGGCCCTAATGGTTGAAGATGCAATTTTGTAACAACAGCAAGAAGTAGCCCTTTTATGGAGACCCCCTAGTGGTTGTGAGGTGCCCAAGGCACAAGGAATACAATCCACTTTGCAAGAAGTAAAAATGACCGAAAATCATGTTTCCCAATGCAATATTTTATTTCTCCAATGCAATAATAAATGGCTAGTGCCTTTACTATTGGGTTAATGGGGTCATGAAAAGAAAGAGCTAGAGAAGTTACCGCCTTGGGGCTGTAAGCCATTTTACTTCCCAAGGCAAGTTTCTCTAGCTAGGGTTTAAGCTAAAAGGGTGTATGCCCTTATACTTCTCTTAGCAAACCCTTGTTAAAGCATTAAGATGAAGCATAAAGTGATGAAAGCTATGGTGGGGGTGTATGCCCTTATACTTCCCACCTAGTTCCTAGCACAATAACCTTGACTTGAAACAAATGATAGCATGAAAGTAAAAACCATACCAATTAAAGGAAAAATGCCAAGATAATCCACCACAATAGCAAGAGATAAGCCTTCCAAGGCTAGCGCATAACTCCCATCAACCATAACATCAAGAGATAACCATAAACAAGAGTTAAAAGAGACAATATTCCCAAAGATAGCAAAAATTTCAGACCAATACTTCTGACAATGAGGTAGAGTTATGTTAAAATGAGATCTTATAATCTCTTATTTATACAAATGTCACTAAGGTGACTTGTCCACAAATTAAGGGGTAAATCACAAGATTAGGGATCAACAGCCCTAATCTTGCCCCCTTAACAAAACAATTCATTTAAAATTTCACTTTTTGCACACATAAAACCCTAATTTACAAGGACGTCACCCCTTTAGGAGACGTTTTGCCACTTTGAAGAAATCGTTGGTGTTGGAGAAGCATGGGTAGGCCTCCAAAAGCCACATGTCGCATCTAGATGATCTCATCATGGTGAAGACCCTCTTCTCCACAAACGTTCATGTGTCAATGAGTGGCACCTCACCACCAAGCCCTAACCCCCCTTAGGTGATGTCATGCTCAAAAAGGAGACATTTTTCCTCTCCTAAGAAAAACGTTTGCCATGTGGGGGCTAGGATACATCATCCAAGTCATCTTCAAGGCCTTTTAAGTTTGATCTTATTCATCTGGCATGTGGACCCTTGGCATCCAACCTGTGGGCTTGTAGCCCCATGGAAGCCCAAACTAGGCTTGTTCTCCCAAAACTGTCCACCAACTAGGTCCTACAAAGACAAATGAGCATGCCCTCCAAGGATCTCAAGTCATAACATCATGATAAGTGAATCCAATCAATAAATAAGCCACCTAAGCATGTACATCAAAGATCACTATATCAAACAATTAATTGCTCAAGGACATTATGCGACTTGTCAAGCTTGAATATAGGAGGGTTGACGAGGTGTCCTATTGGGTAGATCTTGCCCTAGGTCAAGGAGAGTTTCCAAAAGATCCCTCTCTAAGCCATGTAAAGTGGATGAAGTGGTTGGGGTCAAGACTCAATGGGCATAGGGCTCATGACATACAAGGGGTTGTGGTGTCTCATTCATGGGTGCCTTTGTAGAGGGTGTGTGGTTACTGGTACTTCTTCCGCAATGCACTTTTTCCAAGCCCATCAATTGTCTTTTATCTTTCTTTCTTTCTTTTGTTTAAATATAGCAAAAGGAGAGGTTGAAGGTCACTGCCCTGGCATGGTGACCAGATGATGGCAATGTCACCCACAAACACCTAGTGGAAATGAGAAGGTTGGCTCGTGATGAGACCCTCTTTCTCTCAACCATGCAACTGAGAGCCATTTCCCTGGTTTGGTGACTAGATGATGACAATGTCGTACCACTAGATATTCATGGACGTGATAGGTTGGCTCGTGATGAGACTTATCCTTCAACTAAACTTTTAAGCATTCTTTATTATATTGTGGGTCCCCTTTACTCAAAGATGAGCATTTTATTGCTTTCTTGGGTGATCCCTGAGCAAAGCATCTGGAAGGTTTATACAAGGATTTTATCTTTTACCCAACTTCAGCCCCTCTGGGCCTTCAACCCCTTCTTCCCATAGAATGAGGGACAACCCCTTCTTGGGTCAATACACCCTAAAATCCCAAGAGATAAGGAAATGGAGGGGAATAATGGTGGAAAGTGGTAAGTATGGTTGGGAACGGTATGATGGCTCATTAAGGGAGTTCCTAGTAGCAAACCCATCCCCAAGGAAAACCACTTACTAGGGCACAATGTCAACCACCAAGGTGAAGCAAGGAAAAAGGCATAATGTCCAAGCATATATCATGAAATCTATAGCAATCTAAAATACAACATAATCAAATGGCTTAAATATTTAAATGATTCTCACCATAATACTGACTTGTACCTCATGGAGCAAGGCTCACTCCCTTTCGGAAGCTAGCTGGTGTGGTGGATGCCATCTACAAACCTGTGACCATCTGTGGTGGTGAGTGGGTTTTCCATCTATGCAAAAGGGTATTGTTGGTAATGTAGTCTCTCGGCACTCCATATCTGCAAACTAAGGGCCTCGAGACATAATCTCCTTAGTTATCCACAAAATGAGAATAATAGGATGGATAGATGTTTCTAAAATGCATAAATATTTCTCTAAGCTTCGATAATATTTTCATTTGTTTCCTTGTGTGCTTCGACAAAAAAAACTTCCTCGACGGGAGGACATGTAATATACCTAATTTATATTATTTATATTAAAAATTATTATATGACGTCCTGTCCTTTATAACAATCATGTCTCTTATATCTTTCATACATGTCAGTCTCCCTAACTGTTTACCAGCCTCTCGTGTATCAATCACACTTTATTATATAGTTCATTGTCCTTTTGGACTATGTGGCCTCATTCCTTTTCTTATTGATGCATATGGCATTCATTGACTGCTACAAGGTATGTTACATTTTGGATCCAGTAATAGATACCTCCAATTCAAACAGGGGAAAATACAGTTTTTCCTATGTTGCATGGGGACCCGTCCCCCCAAAAAAAACCAGCATACCTGCTGTTCCCACATTCCGGGGACTTGGGGATCCTTAGGAAACTTACCCAAATTGTTGGGGACTCGGAGACTTGTTGGCCTTCCCCAAGACATTCCAGACAGATTTCAGGGACATTTCGGACAGATTTCAGGGATTTTTTGGGCAGATTTCAAGGATATTCCAGAGTCCAGACATATATCTTTAATCTTGACAATCATGGAAATTGATGATTGGACAATAAGATCATTTTTCCCATCCATTTTTTTGGTACTGTATTGAATCTAAATCTGTCGTAAAAGTTGCAGCTCAAATCATGGGTTTTGTATGATGGGTTTCAATTTGGGTTTTTGGTGATTTAAATATTGTATTTTCAGCAACAACATTACAAGAAGCAAAGCTTTCGTAAAACAGGAAATGCAACATTTCAAAGGGCTGATCCTTGTGGTTACTGCTATTGTTCTTCTCATTTTTTTGGTCGTCTTCGCTTTTACATATTGTACATGGGTTTCCAGGAGTCATTCAAGTCTAGTGCTTCCACCATCGCAACCTCAAGCATTGTGAAAACAATCAGATAGTAGTGACTTCGATTGGGTACTAAACGTTTGAATAAATTCATATTCAATCACCTTCTTAATCTGAAATATGAATCTAATCTCTTAACAGAACCAAAGTGTTTTATAGTGGTTTTCAATTCAGCCTTAAAAATCTGCAAAACCTATTGAGAAGGGAATGTCTTTTATGTTTTAACATGATCATCATTAACAAGAAATATGAGGAAAAAAAACTGCTATAGAGATAGTTCTCACTTAAGTTTCCTAATGCTAAACTGCATTTTGCTCAAGTTTCATAAAGCTAAACTGCATTTTGCTCTTGTCTAACTGCCAATAATGAAATGTCACTCGGCCCTTTTTTAAATTGCTCGAACTTTTTCAGAATTGGCAAGTGTAAGGGCTGTGCATAATACTATATAGTATAGTTTGTTATGCTTACAAGCTTGAAGCAACTACAAATGTTATGGAGAATTTTAAGATTTTAATATATTTTTAATATATATATATATTATTGCCATCCCCAACCCGCCGTCCCCTGAAAAATTTGGGGGTGTGCTCTAGCCATCCCGGGGACACGTCCCCCCATCCCCATCGTTCCCCCATCCCGAAAACCAATGCAACATAGAGTTTTTCTAATTATATAGATTGACGCTGAAGTTGCAGGTGGATGTGCCAACAGGTCTTCAAGCGTTGTATAGTGCAAACAAGCCCTACTGTTATCTTTTAAGCATTTGTATTTCTTATGTATCAATTAATGCCCTGATGAGACTTCAAGATTTGCACACTTCAAGTAAAACATACAAGTAATTTTCTAAGTAAATGTATGTCTTTTTTAGCATGCTATTTTTTATTACGTTTCTAACTAATGCATATGTTTCCTTTGACTATTGAGTTGGAATGGTGGTATTATCCCATCCAAATTTGATAAAGTTCATATTTCATTTAGGGAAAAAGTAGATCCTCATCTTGATAAGTTTTAGCACCATAATCATAAAATGATCTGAAGTTTTGGTAAAAACTGATATTTTTCCATCTTTTTTGTTGGCACTGTATTAATATGGCATATCTGTGATCCAAGTCAAAAATGACCGCAAGAAGGCAAGAAAATACTTATTGCCTAACAATTGACTTTATTAAGATTTTGGTGATCATATTGATCCCTAATTTGAGTTTTTCCTTGCCCTTATTGATTTTATTTATGAAATAATTTCAGATGTTGCATTCTCTTATATGTAAGTTGCCACATTTTTAGAATAACTTTCATCTTTTACCTTTACCTTTTTTCATTTCATTATGGAATAGTATAAGATATTGCATTTCCTCTTATAAGTATATTGCCAAAAAAAATTGCATAATTTCTGTAACATTGTAGAATGCTGTATTTCATCCATACTTTCTGATGCATGAACATGTTTTAAGCATATTTTGCAACTATGTTCAGGCCTAAAATCTATGACAAGATATCTGACACTACAGTTCAAGGATGTACGCCGAATATGATTAGGCATTTTGGTAAAACAAGATGCAGATCAAACATCATTTTTCCTTTATTTGGTAATTCTCCTCTGGCACTTCAGATCAGTGTTGTGGGAATTGCTGATTAATCAGTGAGTTGGTAGGTAATTGGCAAGTCACCAAGTAACAAGTACTTGAGGTGAAAAACTCGACTGTGTTAAAAAAATCTCTGGACTCGTGAATTAAGTCTGGACGCACATTTTCTTAAATTGTAGATGGGCACATATCTGCCTATAAAACAAGATTTCAGGAGTCTTTTTTCACTCATCTGCTTGCTGTTTGTGAATCCTTCAGTGAGATCTTCATTACAGCGTGCTGTTAGAGTTCCAAAAATCCACCACACTCCCACCACTCATATTTTAATTTAATACAAAAAAAAACAGAAATTTTATGCATTTTTAAAATTTTTGCTTCTTTTTTTCTGAGTCAGCAATTTTTTCCTAAGTCAATGATCCAGGTCCCTAGCCGAGCTATTCCCAAGTCCAAGTCCTACAATACTGCTTCAGATGTCTATATCTAGGCAATATTATGTTGATGTTTTAGTAGCATCAAACAGGTACTTCCACATCGGTTTGTTTCTAACACGTGGGAGTTGTCCTTAATGCCTCTCAACCTTAGGAGATTCACTTTATAAGTTAATTATTAAAGTGAATGTACTTTTGTAATAAAGTGAGTTTAATTTAATTAAATGCCTAAGTATTTGGCATTAGTAATTAAATTAAATACTAGCCATTAGATCTAAAGTGAAGGTGAGATTTAATCTCAGCCCTTGATCGCTTTGGAGATCTAGGGTTTTGGATTTAGGGTAAACTCAAGATTATATAAGGCAGCCTATGTGAGAGGAGGAGACACACACATATACACGCAGAGTGAGATAGTGAGATCTCATTGATTGGGTGAAGGACTTTCATCCAAGTGTGTAGGGCACAGTTCAAGGAAAGGAGCAACGGGGCAGCAAGGGAGACAGCAGCCAACCAGCAAGATCAAAGGACTGATCTTGAGGTTTGTAAGGCTTGGCTATTTCTTGTATTGTATTCTCCTCAAGTGGGCCATTATCCCAGGACGATAGCCCAGATTAATAAAAATAAACATCTCACAATATCGGTTTTCCTTTCGGGGTTTTTCCAAGGATTTTTACCCAGAAAACTTTCGTGTGCAATGTGTTTGGTTTCAGTTTTTGCTTCCGTTGTAATGTTTGGTAAATTGAGTTTGATGGTTAAATTGAGTTTGTGAGAATCCTTTTGGGAGTGGTTGGGTAGAGATACATGTTGTTTCATTAGCTTAAATTGACCTAGGATTGCTTTGAGATGTTCTTGATCATTATTGTGGTTGAGAGTGAGTGAAGAGTGGATCAAGCTAAGGTCGAGTTGCTGAGATCCAGGCCAAGAGAAAGTGGAGTTGCATGGGCGAGTGGGAGTTGAGAGCCGTCGGCAGGAGGCTGGGTCGTGGAGTCGACGTGGTTGAAATATCCCTAACAGAAGTTTGATAATGTAATATGATTTAATTTGTCAAATATTTGTTTAATGTTGATTAACAACTTTTAACAAACCGTTCATGTGTAACTTGACCATAGACAAACTGCCAAACATATTGTGTACATCCAATGAACTCATGAAACATAAGAGACAATATAGGCATCTTATTATAGATGGGAAAGTTCAACAACAACAACAATATAATTGGCATTGTTATGCAACTGTAACATAATTATTAACACACAAGCAATGACTAAAACTTGGTAACGGTGCCAATTGTCTCTGCAGTAGCAAATGCCAAACTGATCCAAATCCGATAGTGTTGGAAACGCTCACGATTCAAAGGTAACCCTGCTGCCTCACTCCAGACTTTTTCTATACTTCCATGCAAGCTTACGGCCTCCATTCCTAGCACCTAAAGACCTCTCGGCCCCTCCTCTATATCCTCACAACCTGGGCGGATCTCCCTTAAGACCCCCATAGTCCTACAATCAAATAATTGCCCCCCTCCTGGACCCACGGATTTACAGAGTGTATGTATCGGTCTCCCAAGAGACCTTAGCAGCTGCAAAAAGCCTCACGTTCTACTAAAAAGCGTCCCAACCTGGTGCTTATGAAAGATCGACCTCCTTATTAATGATCCTCGAGTCCTCCTGACCAGATCGATGCTTCTCCAAGATAGAAATAGACAATCTGTTGAAGCTTTGATGGAAATCCTATGTGGATTCCCCTCTTGGTCTAGCTAGGGTGAGTATACCGCCACCGAAACTAAACTTAAGTGTGGAAGGGTTTTGCTAAACCCTAACAAAAACAATGGCTCCAAGATCACCACTCAAGAGATCAATCAAATCATAATGCTAAAGTGAGAGGATACCCCTCCTTTTATTCCTCCTCTGAGCCTTCTAGATCTTTCCCTTTTTTGACCAAATCAAACCCTTACCTTATTTCTCCTTTAATTATTACTTAAACATTAAAAATAATTTTTAATGCTTAAGTGATTCATAATTTTATTTAATGTCACTTTAATATAATTTCTTCCACCCAAGTGACACTAAACAAATCCTCATGACTCCCTTTTTTCCCACTTATTATAGCCTATGGGAGTCGTATACGCTACTAAGTCATCTTCTACTTCGATCAAAAGGAAGGGGACATTACAGTGGTGGAGAGTGGTTGCAGGAGTGGCGGGGGCACTATAAGAAGCAGCGTAAGCAGCCGGCGAACAGGGCTGAGACACAGAAAGCACATGGGAGGCGGTCGTGGGTGCTGCAAAGGAGGTAGCATGGGTAGCGGAAGGAGCGTGGTGGCTCGAGCCATGGGCTGCAGTCGCCAACCAGCCCCACCAACAAAGGTGTTGTAGCCACGTAGAGGAGCCGTCGGCTAGGCGCAGAGAACCGATGTGGGTAAGGCACAGTCGCCAGGTAAGGAAAGGGGAGGGCCGCCAGGGCTCAGTTGCCACCTCAAGCCATCCAGCCATGCCACCATAGAGACAGCCAACCGCCAACACAACAATTGACCAGCAGACAGTTGGGCAACCCAGAAACGTAGTCGAGCAGCTGCAGAAGTCACCGAGCAACGAGTAGAAAGCTCAGGTAGCCCAAAAAAGTACCCAAGCAATAGCAGAAGGCAGTAGAGTCCAGGTAGCGAGCAGCGAGCAACGAGTCTTGGGCAAGGATCCGAACAACCAGAAAAAAAAATTGGGTTTTCGTGCCTAAAGGACTAGGCACATTTTTTTAGTGTTTTTCGAGTTAAGATCAGATCTTGGAGATGGAAGCAACCAGTTTGAGATATGAGAACCAATTGGAGGGTGCCTCTAACTTTCTTCCATGGAAAGCGCAGATCATGTTTCTCCTGAGGGAGAATGGAATGTGAAGACATGCAAATACCGTAGTGATCGCCGACAGATCCTGCAAAGTTGGCCATGTTAGCTTTTTAGCTAGGGAGGTACTCTGCATGTTTTGTCTTGTATGCAGATGTAACCTTATGTTGACACTACTAGGCACTTAACTTTGTAATGGGTTTTTATAAAGTTGCAAAGTGGTTCTTTTATTAAAGTGACTTCTTAATGGAGTGTACCTTCTAATATTAAAGTGACTTTATTTCATAAGTGCACTTATGTAATAAGGTGAAATGTACTTTAATATTTTAAGTGATTTATTTTGGAGGGAATGAATTATGGCCCTTGATCTTGTAAAGGCAAGTTTAGATCTTGGCCTTTGGATTTAGGGTTGCGGAAGGTGAAAAGACAATTGGGAGGTAAAAGGTCATCTTCAGAAATTATAAAAGAATGCATTGGGAGTGTGCAAGATACAAGAGAAAGAGATTGAGCGAGATTTTCTAAGTAAGCTTGAGAGAGGAAAGAGGGTGCATTTCCCAAGAGACATTGAGCACAAATCCCAAGGACGAATTTATGTTTTGTGAGTGTTGTAATTTACTACTGTGAGGGAGGTCATATTGTACGGATCCGTACAGTTTGTACAGCAAAAAAGAGGGCACGAAAATCAAGGCAAGTGTTGGCACAAAAATCGAGATAGCTTGGGATATTTGTTGTTGAAGGATAGTCCGTACAGTAGCAATTTGGCTCTGTTTTCGAGGTATTTTTTTTCCTGGGCGGGTCGTACATCAATACAGACTTAACACAAAAATCTAGGTAGAAATTTTTGGGACAGTTTTGGGTGTTGTGAGGTATTTTTCTCTTGGCTGGAATTTGTATTATTGTTGTTGATATGTACTTTCCTGAAGCTGAATAATAAGATCTCTCTCTCTCATTGGGTTTCCCCACATAGGGGTTTTCCCTGGCATTTGCCTAAATTTCTGAGTAATTCATGGTTGAATGAATGTTGTTCATTGTGTTTATTCCGTTGCTAAATTGCTTAGCAATGTGTATTTCTGCAAATGGTAATTTCTGAATGTAGGTTTATACACATCAGAGTTCATTGATGACAGTTATCTCTAGGTTGCTAAGTGTATGACAGAATTATTACCTTGCGGATTTTGTCATTTGAATTTCTACATGGTATCAGAACTTGGGCTCTGAGTGACAGTGAGCATTGAGATTTTTGGGCAAGTTTAAAAAGGGGAAAATTTGTGATTGTTTTCCTTGAGCTGTGACAGGGAATATGGCTACATGTATTAGATTTGAGAATCGATTGGATGGCATTTCCAACTATTTGCAGTGGAAGGTCCAGATGTCAGTTATTCTCAAGGAGAACAAAATTTGGAACTATGTCAGTTTTGTTGTTGTGGTTCCCACAGCAAATCCTGTTGCTTTGGATTTGCATGAGGTCAAGGAGGCCAAAGCTCAAAGGATTATTCTGGATGGGGTGAAGGATCACCTTATCCCACACTTGGTTGAGAAGAAGACGGCCAAAGAGATGTGGGATGCACTTAAGAACTTATTTGAGGCGAAGAATGAAAACCGAAAAATGGCCTTGAAGGCTAAGCTGCATAATACCAAGATGGGTAAGGAGGAGAGTGTTTCATCTTATCTTACCCAGGTAGCTCAAGTGAAAGATGAGTTGGCTGCAGTTGGAGAGGTCATATCGGATTCAGAGTTGGTGAGGATAGCCTTGAAAGGCTTCACCACGGAATGGGAAGTCTTCATGAAGTGTGAGGTGGGTCGTGAGCATCTTCCAGATTGGAGCAGACTGTGGGACGATTTCACTCAGGAGGAGATTCGAGAAGGATCTCAGAGCAGTGGACAGAAGACAAATGGAGCTGATGAGAATGTTGCTCTTGCTACAAAAAGCAAGAAGAAAGGAAATTTCGGGAGGGACTTGAGTAAAGTCAGATGTTACTGTTGTAACCAATTGGGTCACCTTGCTTCTCATTGTCCTGAGAGGAAGAAGAAGAAGAAGGAACAGGAAGGGCCTAAGACAGCTGCTACAGCAGCCATGGAGGACTTTGCTTCCAAGTATGACAAGGAATTTTCTTTGGTTACTCTAGTTTCCAGTGTCGGTAGTGAAGGATTTGGGGGTGATATCAGATGGATTGTGGATAGTGGAGCCTCTTGCCACATGACGGGAATCTGGTGAGTATTCCTAATTATCACAGAGACAGGTCCTAACTAGCAGGTGGTAAATGAAGGTGGTATGGCGCGAGTTGTACGTGGAATTCGAAGGGCTAGATTCTAACTCAAGTGTGGAGGATTCCTGGAGCTTGATGGAGTTCTCTTTGTTCCAGGGGTGAGGGTTAACTTGCTCTCAGTCTCAACCTTGGAGGATGTAGGATATTATACATTGTTCAAGAGGACACATGTCTTTATTTACAGGGAGGGAGTGGACCCGATGAAACTGTTGTTGATCGGTGATCGGGTGGACAAGTTGTATATGTTGTGAGGACAACCTTCAGGGTATGATTCAACGTCGAATGAGGAGCATGAGGAGGCTCCTAAGACTACGGTGGTACCAAGGATTCAGTCTTGCATTCTGAGAGAAGAGAGGGAGTCTCTTCTGAGCACTAGTAGGAGGCTCAGATAGTGTGATCGAAGCGATGCTCAGGGTGGAGTGGATTCTCCAAGGAGCTCAAGGTTCTAAATAGTTGTCAGGGAAATATCTTCTAGTTCGCGTTCTGTGCAAGTGTTGAGGATAGCTCCAAGTTCAGAGGGAGCTCCTACTGAGCACAGTGTGATGGAACCAGATGATAGTGATGGCAGCGAGTACTTCCCTTGCTGAGGGAGTATTATCTTTTTAGCTCGGGAGGTACTCCACATGTTTTGTCTTGTATGCGGATGTAACCTTATGTTGACAGTACTAGGCACTTAACTTCATAATGGGTTTTTATAAAATTGTAAAGTGGTTCTTTTATTAAAGTGACTTTTTAATGAAGTGTACCTTCTAATATTAAAGTGACTTTATTTCATAAAGTGCACTTATGTAATAAAGTGAAATGTACTTTAATATTTTAAGTGATTTATTTTGGAGGGAATGAATCATGGCCCTTGATCTTGTAACGGCAAGAATAGATCTTGGCCTTTGGATTTAGGGTTGGGGAAGGTGAAAAGACACTTGGGAGGTAAAAGGTCATCTTTAGAAATTATAAAAGAATGCATTGGGAGTGTGCAAGATACAAGAGAAGGAGATTGAGAGAGATTTTCTGAGTAAGCTTGAGAGAGGAAAGAGGGTGCATTTCCCAAGAGACATTGGGCACAAATCCCAAGGAGGAATTTTTGTTTTGTGAGTGTTGTAATTTACTGTTGTGAGGGAGGTCGTACTATACAGATCCATACAGTTCGTACAGCAAAAAAGAGGGCACAGAAATCGAGGCAAGTGTTGGCACGAAAATCGAGGCAGCGTGGGATATTTGTTGTTGAAGGACAATCTGTACAACAGCAGTTTGGCTCTATTTTCGAGGTGTTGTTTTTCCTGGGTGGGCCATACAGCAATACAAACTTGGCACGAAAATCGAGGCAGAAATTTTTGGGACAGTTTTGGGTGCTGTGAGGTATTTTTCTCTTGGCTGGAATTTGTATTGTTGCTATTGATATGTACTTTCCTGAAGCTGAATAATAAGATCTCTCTCTCTCTCATTGGGTTTCCCCACATTGGGGTTTTCCCTGGCATTTGCCTAAATTTCTAAGTTATTCATGGTTGAATGAATGCACTGTTGAATATATCGCCGAGATTTCGGAAATGTCGGATATGTCG
>ML800072.1:138360-177154 GCA_009831015.1 Picea engelmannii
CACTTTTCTAGATGGTTTTGGGGCTGAAGATCTTCACCATCAAAAAGCCCTAATTTTCATGTACGGCAACGGTGACGTTTTTCACTCTTGTGAAAGATGCTTCCTTCAGCTTGGCTCTGATACCATGTTAATGTTTAAGCCATTATTATAGTTCTTTGCATTTCATTAGATAACAATAGCATGATACAAGATCATTGAAAAATACACAATCACAAGAGACACAGCATTTATCTGGGAAACCCTCTAGGGGAAGAAAACCCAGCAAAACTTCCTTATTATAGATAACCAATACAATGCCAAGAGATCTCTTAAACTAAAGCAGAAGATCCTATCCTAGATATGCATCACTCTCTCTCCTTCTCTAACTGCAATTCCGAAACTTGTCTCACAAATGAGCAAGTGAGTTGTGTGTCTAAGTGAGGCGCTAGCCTCCTTATTTATACAAGACTAGCACGTGTGAAGTGTCTCTTCACTGGCAGGGCCGACTTCTCCAACTAAGTGGTTATAACCACCTTTATTATGTTTCGGGGCCTCTTTGATATATTCTGGGGCCGACTTCTTCTTTTGCCTTTTACAATTACAATATAACCAATCCGCAAAAGGGGATTTGGTCCTTTTAAAATAGCCGACAAGATCAATCCACAATGGGGATTGATCCAATGAATAATATATCAAATAATAATAAGAATACACTTTGCAGTTACATTATTTCAACACTACAAGTACTAGATAGTCACACGGGCTTTTATATTATTGTTTTGCAACATTCATAAGTAGCACTAGCATTAGTTTTAATTCAATTTTAAAACTCACTTTACTAATTACTTTGAGTTTGGCCTGTTTCCATTTATTTTCTCACTTCTAGTTTTGCAACTATTCTAAGTTTAGGAAGCAGCGTATGAGTTAGGAATAAACAAGAACATAGAGTAAAGAATCATTTAGCTATCCGTGTTTCCTATAATTTTACAGTTCAGTCATAAAACTTTGACCCCCACATTGGTAGGGCGGCCAAGACCTTTGAGTGACTCTCATACAAGGCACAGTCAGTCACCCAAGGTGCCCCAAATGGGAAACAAACCGTAGGATTTACAATATTCCTAGCTGGGCTAATTGGTTGGTCCCTTCAGAACTACACAAAGCATCACAAAAAGACTGTAAATATGAAAGGCATGCCTCACAATTTAAAACTTACTCGTGAAGCAGACTAAAAGAGAAAAGAAAATAAAATGATGGGCGCTTGAGAAACCCGGAAGTCAAAAAGGCAATATTTCAACCAAGACTACAGTGCATCTTGAATCAGGGAAAGAGAAAATGTGCATTTCAAACAAAACGAAGAGAGATGCTACTAAAGCTTTTCAAATATAAGAAGGAGCCGATATCATACAGATTTGCTCAATAAGACACCCTAAGCTAAGCCGAAGGGACTTTCTTACACAGATTCCTACATTCCAAACATGTTTTGAGAGCAGAGAAGACACTTCAAACCGTGCAAATTACCTGACATTGAATGTTGAGGAACATAGTCAATATCGACTGAATGTATTAGGGAATGTTTTACTTGCATATCTTGCCATTAAATTTACAAGGATGTCTCTGACTATCTTTTAAATTGCAACAAACAAAAGAAACAAGTGTTCCTTGGATTTCATTGGTATTCTACCAGCTTAATTGGGGTGTCTGTGTCTCCAAAGTACCTAGAGATAACTGTAATATTATCTCAGAATATGATGGCTGGTTGTGCGATTTGCCATCATTGGCCACACTACTGTATTTGTTATATCAGTCTGTATAAAGAAACAACTGAGAACCCCAGGCTTTTTCACCTGAGGAAGCCTGTCTTTCCCATAGGCAACTTAGAATATGGAATGCCGAGTCACCTACATTTTGTCACTAAAGTTAGAATGCTATTTGAATTTTACAGGAAGCGATCCAGTTCAAATCCATGCCTTAAGAAACACAGGTAATCAAGCACGGCAAAGATCTGATCCTTGAACCCTGAATCATAGCCCTGACACATTACGAATAACTATGACAATAAATCCCCAACAAGAACTGCCATGGTTATTGGGTCAGTGCAAACCCTCAGCCTTCACCGCTGGACGAATTCGGATATAGACAAAGGCAATAAGGCTCATCAAGCTCTGTACCCCAGACCCTTTTTTGCAACCCCTTCATTCAAGGTCTTTATACTTGTGAATATATGTCCACACCAAAAGACCAAACCACCATCTTTAATGAAGTACTCACTTTCCACTGCATTTGGCATGTGCCCTAATGGGGTAACTTACATAAGCAAGAACTGAACCTGTGTCTCTGTACTTACTCATGTGTAGCCCAACCATTTGCAGTAAGGTGACGAGAAGTCTACTATCACCTGGGAAATTTTATCTCAACAAAAAGCTGGCTATACATGATGATGCTCTAAATGTCTTTAAATTTCCAAAGTTTCGACACAAAATTTAGTCTTGATGACTTGGAATTTTTATAAATGGTTTTATCTATCGAAGCCATTGAAAGATTGAGGCCTGAAATAAAATGAAAAACAAAGAGGATCTGAACAGATCTTACATTTTTCGGACTTGTTCCCTTAATTTTATTTTCTTTGCGGCCCCGTGTAGATTGAAGCTACCTCCCGTGGAGAATGCCGGGCAGAGATATAAAATTAACAGTACTGTTACTGTAATTGCAGGCCGAGAAGGCATGGATCTGCGTAATTGTCGTGCCATCTTAGGTCTCTGGATTCTGCATTCTATTTGGCTCAGTCCTGCTCCGCTCTGAATTATGTCGTATGCTTTGCTCTTCAATCAACTATCCGCGCTCATCTTCATGATCCCGTCAGCATGCTATGTGGGTCAGCGTGTGCTAAACCCTGGTTTTGTTAAYATGTGGTGCATAATCTCTATTTGTTTTAAATATAATAATTTATTGGTTAAGGGGTGTGTATATTTTTATTTGTTTTAAATATAATAATTTATTGGTTGAGGGGTGTGTGTATTTTTATTTGTTTTAAATATAATAATTTACTGGTTGAAGGGTATTTGTATATTTTTATTTTTCTTAAATATTAAGAGTGAATTAGTGGATAGTACSGTTAAATATASAATGTGAGATAATAAGCAAGTGTGTGAGATAATAAGCAAGTGTCTRCATTGTTGGGTTGGAATGGGAATAAATGTACACRGATGAGGTAATAAGTATTGGAGGGAAATATAAAYTGCAACCGAGACTGGCAAGCARCRTRAAGCACARGTGGTATCCATGCAGGGAATGACACGCGRCTCCTAGARCAATTCTGRCATTGAAACCATTTAGTTTTTGAAAGTATTTTCATTGTAATTATATTGTGTTTTGCATAATCCATCTTKCTTTTATTTTTACCAGTAGTCTAACTTGCCATGTTCGAAATTTATGTTCCTACCTTGCATGTTTTATCTCTTCAATGTATTTATGAAATTAATTCATAATGATTTCTATATACTTCCCACTAGTTAGAGTTAAGTACAATTTTCATAGTCACTTCTTTAAATAGATCATTTGGCTTGTGTGTCTCTATATGTGTTAGGATAAATAAAGTTATATGTGATGGCAAAGAAACAAATATATTTTTATTGAATCCTACTTCGTCCTTATAGATGTGGTACTCCTCTATATGTTTTTGTTTTTTGAAATAAAGGTTCCTGGAAAATAAGACCAGGAATCACACACATTAAACATTCAAATTAAATAAACACAATCTCTTGACATTCAGCATAGTTGAAGATAAAAAAAAAATTGAGCATGTAAATATAAAAGAAGATAAAAATAGTTCTTTGAAATATATCAAAAAAAATAATATTGTATGTTACATATTCCTGGAAATTTAAATGCATTTGTCATATAGACTGGGATTGGGGCTCCCGCAGACCATAAACGAAATATGTACAAGAAATTGGACTATAGAAAGAAGAAGTGGGCGAGGGTAGAGAGCAAGACCTGAAAAAAAGAAATTGGAAGGTATTAGTCTTTGGTTAGACATTTCTATTTAAAGAGGTGGAATAACCGAATTGATAAACAAAGCAGGATGTGATCCGTATAGACTTACATTAATGGTATATATCTCCCTGTTTTTTATTTGTTTGTTGATGTTTTTTTATTGTTGTCGTCGGCGGCTACTTGAATCGTGCCAACTCTCTGTTGCCCTTCGCCAATGAGCTTGTTGATTGCACTTTGGAGCCATTCTTCAATGTAGTCTCTCATGGGGGCCACATTGATCGCATCCCAGATTTTTATGTTGAAAAGATCATTTTCTAATTCCCTTAGATCAATAGAAAGATTACGCAGAGCCTGATCAATTTCTTCATTTTGTACCGAATAGTCGACTAGCCAGTTGTCCACGTCATCTTCACCATATTCAATAATCTTGTAAAACTTTTCTAAAGACAACCCCTTAAAAATATCAACTTGTTCATCGAAGACTTGCTTGGTTAAGGGCAAGGAGTTGACGATTAAGTTGGGGTCTTGGACCTCATTGGTACTTCCAGCTAAGTCTATTTCGGTCAGCTTTTTGAATAATTCTTCTTTCTTTGATATGGCTTGTTCACATGATTGGACAATGAGATGCAAGTTCTTCACTTTCTCATTCCAGCATGCATTTAATTCAGTGATCCGGTTTGGAGAGGGGAGATCTTCTTGTCTTCTTCTCATATCTGTCATGTTATTGACATGGACACCAAAAGGGACGATCGTGTCTATATAGAAACGTTCTTCATTTTTTAAATCCGCCTGCAAATGTTCGTGCAAAGCATGTGCCCCCGTTCCAAGGGAAGCCATACTTTGTGATGTTTCCCAGGCTTGAGTAATCAGCTCCATTTTTTTCTTGATATTCTTTTCCACATAGCCTGTACATGATGCGAGGAGGCTGGAGGATCCTTTTAACTTGGCTGCAGGGGTGGCAGGCATGGTTATTGCTAAAGGATTGGCAAGCAATGGCATATGAATCAAAGCTTCCTCCAATTCCTTGAATCGGTCCTTCAGTCTGACATTCTCGACTTTAATGCCTCTAATGGAATCATCAAGAGCATCTTTGGTTGATCGGTGAAGTCAGGATTTGGGACGACCGCACGTTCCTAAGGTTAATCCTTGAACGAGATTTCCCTTTCTTATTTTTTACATCTCTCTTTTCAATAATTAAATTTTTAGACTCGCTGTAAAAAAAATGCTCTAGAATACGAAGGATTCATCTTCGTCAAAAATTTCGGTCTCAGCTATTTCCATTGGGGGACTATGCTGGATCGTGTTCCCGGGCTAATCAACGTTGTGGAATACGCTATCCAGATCAGTCTCAAGTTCCATGTCTTCACTTTCAATTTTGGGCTCTTCCTCTTGCCCCACAAAGTTTTTTCTCTTATTCTTCACGGGAAGCTTGTGAGAACTATCAATTTTAGCGTGAGCAGGGTTCTTATCTCCTCCTCCGTTTGAAGAACTCTAGGTCACTTTCTTACTAGGGTGGGTCGTTTGAGCGATGCTCCAGGATGTCGTGCTCTTAGGAGTGGTAATCGAGGATTGAACACTCTTCTCACCGAGGCCTTTTCCCTGTTGTTTGTACAATTCAGTGGTGCTTTGTAACGTCTCTAGGTCATCGACGTCAGAAGCAGGAGTGTTGTCGTCATTGTCTATATCTTCATTCATGCATGTCTGAATAAAAGAATTGTTGAAACCAAATGCTAGTAAATGTTCTAAAAAAAATCCATTAGGGTCGAACCCTCTTAGCCTTTCAACATATTTTAGGTTCAAGTTGTTGAAATGACCTGGGAATTCGTCATTTTTGTTGACATTCCTCAACACAAAGTCTCCGACTTTCCAAGGCAGAGGAATGAACTGTTTTTTTCTCTTCTCATGGAATAAATGCAACCAGTGGTTGTATTGCCTTGCTATTTTTGTAACAAACATTATGTCCCTAATGTGACATGGAAGGAAAGTAGGATTTTCCTTGGAGCCAAAAATCATTATCACACTGTAATTCTCCATTTGTTCAAGTGCCCCTTCCCTGTCCAAAAACTTGGTTGTCTGGTCAAACATGCAGGGAGCATCCTTTCCTAACAATAAATCTTTGAAAACAAAGACAAAGTCATTAAAAAACTCATAAAAACAATGGGAGGCCTTGTGCCTCCACAAGGCCTGGCACCAGAAGGTTACTGGGTCGAATCCACAGTTTACCTTCTTGGACACAAATAGTTTTGGAAACGGACAACAACGCGCTATCGTGAAAACCAAGTAGGATGACATGTAAAATTTCTTCTCCTTTTTGAATCGTGACAATTGGGAACAAATTTCAATGGAAATTAGCTTCCTCAAATAAAAAATGGCTTGTTCCTTGACTGTAAAATATAAAATATAAAGAACCATGCAGAAAATACTTGTTGTGGATTCTTGTCTCGTTAATCTTATAAACAACAAGGCAATTTCCCAATATGGATTTCTAAATGAACTAACCTGCAAGCTTGTGATATCTTTAGGAACTGTCATCGGGTCTTCCAGGAACTCGGGCAAGAGGTCCAACCTGTTGTCATGTTTTTTTAGGAACTGCTTGGAGTCTTCTCCTCTAAAGGTCAATGTTGGCTCTGACAATCTTAACATCTTGCGGAAGACCTAAGGTAACAAAGAAACAGGAGAGTGGTCTCACAGTGGAATAATTCTTTGGCCTAAAATATATCTTTCAACGCACCAAGAGACCACCTCCTTACAGTCAAAAACTTTAGGGACATAGCCTGCATGAGCAATTCCAGAGGTCCAAATTACTTCGTTCTCGGTGGAAGGGGATGAGTAGTAAGAGTATGCCTTGGACCACTGGAAGTTTTGGTCCTCACACCCAAAGATGTTCATTGTATCTCCACAGAAATGTTGTCGAGCTAGTGCCATAAGTTTACAAGAACGTATGTTTGCTCCAGATGATGCTTGAAATGAATAGTTGGAGGGGATAATATAACCCTCCGCAAATGTTGGTCCAATGTGTGTGAATGGGAGATATCCTCAAGCCTTTCGTTCATTAATCATAATCTCTATAGGTGTTGCATGATGACCTGTTATCATTAAAGCTTAGTAATTGCATACTTAGAAGTGCGAAGGTGGCAGGTACGACGAAGAGCAATTAAGGATTGGAGGTTTCGTGAACCCGCCAAATCGACGACGTGGGAAAGACATTCCATGAAATTTGAAATGAACGCTCGGAAGGGATAATATAACCCTCCGCAAATCTTGGTTTAATGTGTATTAATGAGACATATCCTCCAGCCTTTCGCTCATTAATGACAATCTTTACGATTCCTGCTTGATGAGTTGTTAGCATTAAAGCTTACTAATTGCATATTGAGAAATAAGACCCTTTTTTGTGTATATATATATATATGTGTGTGTGTGTGTGTGTGTGTGTGTAATGTGTTTATAAACATTTTTTTTATTATAAATAAGACTCTTGTGTATATATATATATAAGAATGTTTTTATAAGCAATTTTTTTATTATAAACAAGTGCGAAGGTGGTGGGGATGGGGAAGAGCAATTAAGGAATGGCCCAGTAAAAAAAGCGGTCGGACGGGCTTCAAAGTAGGGTTACAAGGGATACTCAAGAGAGGTGAGGGTCCGACGGTCAAATTCTCTCTCCCTCTCTCTCTCTCTCTCTCTCTCTCTCTCTCTCTCTCTCTCTATATATATATATATATATATATATATAATGTTTTTATAAACAATTTTTTATTGTAAATAATACTATGTTATATATATATATATATATATATATTAATGTTTTTGTAAAAAAAAATTATTATAAACAAGTGCGAAGGTGGCGGGGCCGGGAAGAGAAAGTAAGGAATGGCAAGTATGAAAAGCGATCAGATGGGCTTCAAAATAAGGTTACAATGGATACTCAGGAGAGGTGAGGGCTTGAGGGTCAAATTGTATGTCTCGGAAATTTTGAGTGCAAAACGCGTAAAATGGAGGAGGGCATGATGGGGCAGTCCAACGGTCATTTTGTATATCGCGAAATTTCGGGTGTTGTTTGCAGGTCACCGAACAATGGAAGCGCAATATTGAGCCCACCTGTCTGGGAACCCGCAATCGAAAAAGTGGCTAAGTATGGAATAGGGAAACGGTCAGTCGGACTCGTTTTCGCTAATATATTGAAATTTGTAATAGATATCCCATTACCTGGCAAGTTCTTTTCTACATGTTTCTAGACAAGTTGTGTAGGGATAGTCGGTGTGACTGTCTCCTCGAGGCTTTTACTCATTAATGACAATCTTTATGGTTGTTGCATGGTGAGTTGTTAGCATTAAACCTCAGTTATTGCATACTTGGAAAGAAGTGCGAAGGTGGCAGACACAAGAAACAACGATTAGGAATTGGATATTTCGTGAACCCGCCAACCTAACGATCCGCGAAAGAGATTCCAAGAAATGGCTAAGTATGGAAATCAAACGGGCAGGCTTCAAAACAGGGTGACAAGGGTTCCCCAGGAGACGTGAGGCCCCGATGGTCAAATTGGATGTCTCGGAACTTTTGAGTGCAAAATGTGTAACACAGAAGAGGGGATGATGTGGGAGTCCAGCAGTGAATTTGTATATCACGGAAATCTGGGTGTTGTTTGTAGGTCACAGAACAATGGAAGTGCAATCCAGAGCCCGCATGCCTGTGAATCCACAATCAAAAAATGGCTAGGTACGGAATGGGGAAGCGGTCGGTCGGAGTCGCTATATAAAAGCATGAGTGCAAATGTGAACCCGTGAGTCCGCCAACCCACGCGGTAAGACATTTTTGGAAAAAAAGACTAAGTAACCAAAAAGAGAAAGTAGAGGGGGAAAAGAAACGGGAATTTGGTTAAGTATAGAAGAGGGAAAAGAAGGGCTAATATATTGAAATTTGTAATAGATATCCCATTACCTAGAATGACCTTTTCTGCATTTTTCTAGATAAGTTGTATAGGGATAGTGAGTGTGACTGTCTCCTCGAGCCTTTTTCTCATTAATGACAATCTTTACAGTTGTTGCATGATGAGTTGTTAGCATTAAACCTCAGTTATTGCATACTTGGAAATAAGTGTGAAGGTGGCGGGCACAGGAAACAACGATTAGGAATTGGAGATTTCCTGAACTCGCCAATCTGACAATCCACGAAAGAGATTCCAATAAATGTCAAAGTATGGAAAGCGGTCGGACGGGCTTCAAAATAGGGTGACAAGGGTTCCTTAGGAAACGTGAGGCCCCGACGGTCAAATTGTATGTCTCAAAAATTTTGAGTGTAAATTGTGTAACACGAAAGAGGGGATGATGTCGGAGTCTGGAAGTCAATTTGTATATCACGGAAGTCTGAGTGTTGTTCGCAGGTCACGAAACAATGGAAGTGCAATCTAACTGCTTGCCCGTGAATCTGTGATACTTTTTTATTATAAATAAGACTTTGTATATATATATATATATATGTGTGTGTGTGTGTGTGTGTGTGTGTTTGTAAACAATTTTTTACTATAAACAAGTGCGAAGGTGGTGGGGCCGGGAAGAGAAAGTAAGGAATGGCCAAGTATGAAAAGTGGTTGAAAACGCTTCAAAATAGGGTTACAAGGGATACTCAGGAGAGGTGAGGACCCGAGGGTCAAATTGTATGTCTCATAAATTTTGAGTGCAAAACACGTAAAACAGATGAGGGCATGATGGGACAGTCCAGCAGTCAGTTTGTATATCACGGAATTCTGGGTGTTGTTTGTAGGTCACCGAACAATGGAAGCGCAATCTTGAGTCTGCCTGTCCGGGAACCCACAATCGAAAAAGTGGCTAAGTATGAAATAGGGAAATGGTCGGTCAGACTCGTTTTTGCTAATATATTGAAATTTGTAATAGATATCCCATTACATGGAAAGATCTTTTACGCATGTTTCTGGACAAGTTGTGTAGGGATAGTCAGTGTGACTATCTCCTCGAGGCTTTTACTCATTAATGACAATCTTTATGGTTGTTGCATGGTGATTTGTTAGCATTAAGCCTCAGTTATTGCATACTTGGAAAGAAGTGTGAAGGTGGTGGACACAGGAAACAACGATTAGGAATTGGATATTTTGTGAACCCGCCAACCCAACGATCCGTGAAAGAGATTCCAAGAAATGGCTAAGTATGGAAATCAGATGAACGAGTTTCAAAATAGGGTGACAAGGGTTCCCCAGGAGACGTGAGGCTCTGACAGTCAAATTGTATGTCTCAAAACTTTTGAGTGCAAAATGTGTAACACAAAAGAGGGGATGATGTGGGAATCTGATAGTCAATTTGTATATCGCGGAAGTCCAGGTGTTGTTTGTAGGTCACGGGACAATGGAAGTGCAATCTAGAGCCCGCCTGCCCAAAAATCTGTGATCGAAAAAGTGGCTACGTATGGAATGGGGAAGCGATTGGTTGGAGTTGCGATATAAAAGCATGAGTGCAAATGTGAACCTGTGAGTCTACCAACCCACACAGTTAGACATTTTTGAAAAAATGGCTAAGTAACCAGAAAGAGAAAGTAGAGGGGAAAAAGAAACGAGAATTTGGTTAAGTATAGAAGAGGGAAAAGAAGGGCTACTATATTGAAATTTGTAATAGATATCCCATTACCTGGCAAGATCTTTTCTGCATGTTTTTGGACAAGTTGAAGAGGGATAGTGAGTGTGACTGTCTCCTCGAGCCTTCTGCTCATTAATGACAATATTTACGGTTGTTGCATGGTGAGTCATTAGCATTAAACCTCAGTTATTGCATACTTGGAAAGATGTGCGAAGGTGGGGGGCACATGAAACAATGATTAGGAATTGGAGATTCCCTGAACCCGCCAACCCGACGATCTGCAAAAGAGATTCCAAGCAATGGCCAATTATGGAAAGCGGTCAGACGAGCTTCAAAATAGGGTGACAAGGGTTCCCCAGGAAACGTGAGGCCCCGACGGTCAAATTGTATGTACCAGAACTTTTGAGTGCAAAATGTGTAACACGAAAGAGGGGATGATGTGGGAGTCTAGAAGTCAATTTGTATATCGGGGAAGTTCGAGTGTTGTTTGCAGGTCATAGAACAATGGAAGTGCAATCTAGAGACTGCTCGCCCTGGAATCCGCGATCGAAAAAGTTGTTAGGTATGGAAAGAGGAAGCAGTCGGTCAAAATCATGATATAAGCATGAGTGCAAATGTGAACCCATGAGTCCTCCAACCTGCAAAGTTAGACATTTTTCGAAAAAATGACTAAGTAACCAGAAAGAGAAAGTAGAGGGGAAAAAGAAAGGGGAATTTGGTTAAGTATAAAAGAGGGAAAAGAAGGACAATTTTTGTAAGTGGGAATTGGTCTCAAACCATAATTTTCTAGTCCAATATTTTATCCACTTACTCGTTTTCTATTATGCTTGTACCATTAAAAAGGGTGTAAGCAAATGCTTTGTTAAAGATTTGTTTTTATTGCAACTTGTGGGAGTAATTGTGTTCTTGATACATTGTTCGATGCCTTGAACTATTATTTTAAGTATTAAACTTCTTGCATGATGAGTTGTTAGCATTAAAGCTTAATAATTGCATATCTAGAAATAAACTTATTGTACTGTCAACTTGACCGTAAGTATAACAATGATGAACTTGAATTTTAAAAGTGTGGTTGATTTCATAGCCCCATTTGACTTCAACTACCATATATCATTTTTTTTCTATTTTTTTTTTTGAAATATTCGCGAAGAAGAAATTTGGTAATTTCATTAATAAAGTAAAAGTGCTCAAATAGAGGCCAGGGGATGGACAACTAATAAAATGTTTCCTTTTGGAGTAAAGGAATCAAGGAAGCTAAACGAAAATAAGAGATTGTTTTCTCAGCAAGGTTGAGATGAAAACGAAACTTCTTGGGCAGGGCCCCGACTCCCGCATCGTGAATGAGTGTTGCTATGTTCTATCTACATTATGAATACAATTGAATATTTGGTTTGAAACTGTCTGAAATTCATTTATGTTTCCATAGAAGCCTCATGGGATCGACACAATGCATTGTCATATAATTTTTCAATGTTCCATATTAGGTCAAATTACTTGAGCCAATACAATATTTAAAAATCACGAGACTATAGAATCATGCAAACGAGAAAAGGTGTTAAATCGAGCAAAGAACCACCAACCAAGATTCCAAGGCAATTTTTTTAATAGTAAATCTATAAAAAAAATAATGGGCAATATATATTTATCCTTAGACATTGGACTGAGTTCTTTGCACCGAAGTATTGAACATATTTGTCATAAATACAGGTACATGAGCTACACACACAAAAAAACATGCATACAATTATGTGTTGTCCATCTAGTGCGACAACATGCAGGAGCCATCGACAAGCTCTTGAACATGCATGCAAAACTGATTACCATGATTTTTTATGAACTCCTTTCAGTCTTCTCATCGGAAGGTCAATGTTGGGTGTTGCAATCTCAATATCTTGCAAAAGACCCGAGGTGACAAAGAAACAAGAGAGTGGTTCTGTAGTGGAATAATTCTTTGGCTTGAAACAAGTCAACAACACCCCTTCTCCTGACATCGACGACCTAGAGACATTGCAAAGCACCACTAAATTGTACAAATAACAAGTAAAAGGCCACGATGAGAAGAGTTTCCAATCCCTAGCCACCACTGTCAAGAGTACGACATCTCGCAACATCGCTCTAACAACCCACCCCAGTAAGAAAGCAACCTAGAATTCTTCAAACGAAGGAGGATATAAGAACCCTACTCTCGATAAAATTGATAGTTCTCACAAGCTTCCCGTGAGGAAGAAGAGAAAAAACATTGTAGGGCAAGCAGAAGAGCCCGAAACAAAAAGTGAGGACACACCAAGAGACCACCTCCTTACAGCCAAAGACTTCAGGGACACAACTTGCACGAGCAATTTGACAGGTCCAAATTACTTAGTTCTAGGCGGAAGGGGACCAAGAGACCCCCTCCTTACAGGCAAATACTTTAGGGACACAGGCTGCACGAGCAATTCCAGAGGTCCAAACTACTCCATTATGGGTGGAAGGGGATGAGTAGTAGGAATATGCCTTGCACCACTGGGAGTTTTGGTCCTCACCCCCTAAGATGTTAATTGTATCTCCAGAGAATAGGAGAGTGGTCCCACAATTGAATAATCCTTTGTCTTGAAATATATCTCTCTACGCACCAAGAGACCATTTCCTTATAGTCAAAGACTTCAAGGACATAGGTTGCAGTAGGGATAAATCCAAACCCAATCCAAAACCCTAAAAATAAAAGGAAAGGATACATCTATGAGGGCGAGGACTTCCATTTGAGCCGAGAGGGTCAAACTCTTGAGCTGCAAAGCAGCTATTGCATTCAACGTCGATTTCTTTTCTTAAACCCCTTCCTTTGGTCTTGTTAGGGCTGCCATCATTGAGTTGGGAAGTGCCCCCGTTATGGTGGATTTCAATTTGGGCACAGGAGTGGGAACAACGTCTGAATTTCCATCATCCATCATCGTATCATCGTCCATCAGATCATCTTCTTCCGTCTCAAAATCGACCACATCAACCTCTGTGTCGGCCATCAACGCAGGGGGGCGGGCTATCTAAGCAGGGGTGGTTGCCTTGGAATTCTTTGGCTTGAAATATATCTCTCGATGCACTAAGGGACCATCTCCTTCTTTGCTTCTGGGCGGAAGGAGATGAGTAGTAAGAATATGCCCTGGACCACTCGAAGTTCTAGTCATCATGCTCGAAGGTGTTTATTGTATCTGGATAGAACTGATGTCGAACTGCTGCCATAAGTTAACAAAAATGTCCGTTTGCTCCAGATGATGCTTGAAATGAAAATTCAGAAGGGATAATATAACCCTCCACAAATTTTGGTTTAATGCATATCAATGGGAGATCTCCTCGAGCCTTTCGTTGATCAATGACAATCTCTAAGGTTCGTGCATAATGAGTTGTTACCATTAAAGCTTATTAATTGCATACTTAGAAAAAAAGTGTGAAGGTGGTAGTGACAACAAAGAGCGATTAAGGATTGGAGATTTCGTGAAGCCGCCAACCGGACGATGCGCGAAAAAGATTCCATGATGCTTGAAATGAACACTCGGAAGGGATAACACAACCCTCCACAAATCTTGGTTTAATTCGTATTAATGATAGATCTCCTTGAGCCTTTCAGAGATTAATGACAATCTTAATGGTTCCTGCAGGATGAGCTATTAGCATTGAAGCTTAATAATTGCATATCTAGAAAGAAGTGCGAAGGTGGTGTTGATGGAGAAGAACAATTAAGCATTAGACATTTCGTGAACCTGCCAACCTGTGAAAGAGATTCCAAGAAATGGCCAAGTATGGAATGCAGTCGGTCGGGCTTCAAAATAGGGTCATAAGTTATACTCAGGAGACATGAGGGCCCGATGGTCAAATTGTGTGTCTCCAAACTTTTGACTGCAAAATATTTTTTATGGATGTTTGTGACACACCGTCAATGAGAAGGGAAGATCTGGTCCGAGGTTTTCTATTTAACCAAAGCCATTTGGAATAATCTACCCCGACGGGTTTTATGGCTCCGTGAGCCAACTAGGATTTTAAAATAATTAAAAGATGTAAAAATAACTAAATATACAATCCTGTCACATTAATACACTTACTTAACTAATAATAGTATTATATATAATAGATATATTCAATTACAAGGTTTAAATAAAGCCTTGTGAAAATAATTGTTTTCAACTAATGGATCAAAATCAGATTAAAAATAAAGGAAATTGTTTTGGTATTCTAAATAACAAAACAATAAACAATGAGTGAACAAGATTATGAATGATATAACGATAATGGACAAAGCATTTAACATTTAAATAATGTAATCATATTCATTTGTATATCAATAAATCAAATAAAATATAAACTAACTAACCTGACGTTGATCAACAATACTGAGCTAGATTCGTCTTTCTGCGTTTGTTTAAGCTCCACTTAACCTGTGTCAAGTATAAATCTATGACAAAAGCAAGAACGATACTTCCTGAAACAACTCAAGAAAGTCTTTGATATTTCAGAACAAGTCTGTGATGACAAAAAGACAAATATATTTTATCTCATGTGACTTTAAAATGTCTAATAGTTGAAAGTGAAATAAAATCCAACTCTCATCAAATGATATTACCAGCTACCTAACATTAGATGTAAACTCAAAATGCTTAGATAGACGATCAATCACATATATCAACATAATCAAAATATAATGAACCACGTAAAGAAAAACATAACATGAAAAGTTATATGCAGAACAATTTAAAGCTAGTTCAATACAAATAAAATTTCACATCCAGAAATTACATGAGAAACAATAATAACAATGCACGGTCTACAAAAGGACGAAAGCCAAAGAGTAAACTATATCCCATATAGTTTCAGAAAAATAAGTCCATCATATGGTCCAAGAGGAATTTCCCCTATCACTGGGCAAGCAGTGCTATTTAAACAAGTTCCTAATTTGTTCCTCATATCATGCAAGATAGAGACAAATATTTTTAAATAAGCTTTTACTAAAACAAAATAACCAAAAAGATAATTATGTTGAAATATTACAATCCAAAATAGTTACATCATTAAAACATTGTCTTTCAAAAAACGAAAAATTATAAGTCCATTATATGCCCAACCTATGACTCATTCCACTAATCGTTTCGCATTGACCTGTTGTTCACCTTAGACAAGGAAAATGAAATCTAAATTAGACGATAATCAAATAAATAATTTAAAAGGCAAGCTACAGAATCTTCGATTCTGTAGCTGGTCTTAAATAAAACCAAAATCAAAACGAATTCATTTATTATTCAAACAAAACCCAATCGTAAATTGCAATAAAACTATTTACCAATTAGAAAATTGAAAGAGAAACATCAGACAAATCTAAGTTTATAATAACATTGAAACTGGTGGAGTTTTTATTAACCACATTTCCTGATCTCTTGAAATGCTTGTTGGCTCTGTGTGAATTCGATCGAATGCAAGCTTTGAGATCATCGTTTTCCTTTTCAAGAACCAAGTTCTGAGAGATCACTTGATTCAACTGCACCTGTAGGTAATGAATGTCTCGATAGTATCTTTGGATCCAGTCAAAACAACTTTCACAATACACTGGTTCTAGATTCAACAATGGACGAGCCTGATTTGTAGCAAGTGGTTCACCCTATTCCATTATCCTTTTGAGATCATATTGAATACCCAAGAAACCTTCTTGTTCCTTTAAAAAAGGAGGCAAATTGGATACAAAATCGTATTGGGGTAAATCAATGCTAGTATCATCAACATAGATCTAGTCTTCAACATCAATAATAGGGATAGTTTATCACGATTGTGATGTTGATTCCTGACCATTCTGGAAAGGAGTCGACCATATATTTTGTTCTTAAAATCAATATTTGGAACTCTCTGTGTTTTATGTCTGCCCTGTTTCTTGGTTTTAATTCCATTTAAATCAACCACATCTTGCCCAGGATTAGGAATAACAAGGACCTTGTTCTTCAATTTACCCAACACATCTTCTAAGGATTTTTTAGGAACAAAATTGCACCTCTGGTGTGTGCCTCTGGGCGATTTATGAAAATCAACAGGGATTCTGGTAAATGATACAGGGTCTTATTACAATTTGACATGAAGGTCTCTCAAAGAATGAGTCAATGGGCAAGGGATGGTGGGCTCATCAAAACACAGGGGTGAGTCTATTAGAGTTTCAGGTGTGAGTGGAGAGAAACCATTCCTATCCACGAAATCTTGCTAGTTATCCCCAACCTTTGACAATTGTGAAATGACCAAGATTCAAATCAGGCCAGGATGAAATAAGCTGGACTGTGCATTAAGGTTTTTCCTTTGACAAAATCTACCCATTTTTTGAATGCTTTTAAGAAGGTAGAATGACATGTTTAAACCAAACCCTAAGAAAACCATCAACAAACGAATATGAAACAGGAAAACTAGTCCATATCGTCCCTCACAGGTGACAAATAGCTTGATTATTAACAGTAAACCATGCCATCGAGGTTTAAACAAAACTATTGGTGTACCTTTGACATCGTAGCGCGACCTCTTGGAAACCATTAGTAGGTGACAAGGGATACCTTCGAATTTGAGATTCCTGAACCAACGATCTCCTTCTCGGGACAATCCCCTGGCTTCTGCAATCTAATCCTCACTAACTTCCAACTGTAAATCGCATATCTTGGCCTTAGTACCGTCGAAGGTTTGGGAAAAATCTTGAGCGACCTCGAGGTTAAAGCCATCGAATGATTGTATGAACTTAACCCACCCAAAGGCCACAAGATCGTCCACAATTTCATCGTGGGAGAGCAGGGCTCTGAGCCATTCGGCTCTATCCTTACCATGTGGGCCATGGGCTCAGTCATGATATACCATCATGAGTAGTGC
This sequence comes from Picea engelmannii, assembly GCA_009831015.1. NCBI lineage: Eukaryota > Viridiplantae > Streptophyta > Pinopsida > Pinales > Pinaceae > Picea > Picea engelmannii. Next base: position 155,772 of record ML800072.1, read on the forward strand.
AGAGGGCCATGTGTTTGAAAAGACCCGATATAAATGATAAGTTCTTCATTTTCGGAGGTGACCCGATAACTAAGGCTTCGGGAGAAGGCCACCATAACCACCACTCAGGTTGTTAATTGAATGTTGAACCAGAGGACATGTGTAATTGAAAACCACCTCCTTTATTGACAACCTAACCCAAAACGAAGCACCACCACCGAGGCAATGAATGTGAGCTTAAGCCAGCAAGAAGGGGAGTAATTGTTTTAGAGCATGGCTGACAGTCCTGTACAACAACGATTAGACTGCGATATGACAACAGGGGATAGCGTTCATAATTCAAAGTTATATCAAGGTTTTAGTTTCATGAGTGATCGTAGAGGTGGTAGGTGATAATCAAAAGCCCAAATGAATAAAATGACTAAGACATACCCCAAAGGTGATCAACTCATATGCTAATGGTAAAGAAACAACTCATAAAACGATAAGCTCAATGGTCTTTAAGGTTCTTTAAGATTATTAGGTGTTTTTTAAGTACTCATCCAATTCCACAAGGTGAAGCTTTGGAATCTGTATGATGTGTTTAAACCAAGCTTGTTTAAATTTCATGCTTAAACAGTCATGAAATTGAAACAAGAATAAACGAGAGATTTATTGAAAGAAATACACTCAAAAACACACAACCAATCAAGCGATTTTTCAAAACATAAATCATAATTGAAGTCTTCACAAACACAAAGAGGTAGCTTACAAATTTTATTCCTTTAAAACTATGTTTTAAATATCGATGAAAATGACATGAATATATGGCTGCCAACAATGGTGATTCGCTGGGCGAAGCAATTATCTCCGCATCATCAGAACTTTATATGACGGAAAATATAACTCAGAAAGTTACTAAAAACAATTAAAAGACAGATCAAGCATTTTGACATTAACTCAGAAAAATAATACAGTCATACCATAAAATCAAGTTCTGCCCAAAAATTGTGATCCAAAATTTCATTTCGATCAAAGGGGTAATGATATTTATACAAGTAACTCCAATATCGTTGACAGGGCCACTACTGCTAGCAGGTGTTTATATCCTCGACAGGGATGCCATTTAACCCTCTCCAGTACTTCGATCCCATCCAAAAGTTGTCCATATATGATAGAAATATCTTGATACCCGATCAATTTAAAAACATACCTGAGGAATCATGAACCCGACATTTCTTCGCTGCCAGCATGCTCGTTCAGTATCCCGACAAAGTTGTCTTGGTATCGTGTGTGCATTTACCCCCTGCCAGCAGACCTGTTCAGTATCATGATGGGTTTACACACAATTCCCACACATTGAAGTGCTTCCAACTCTCTATAATTGTTTATAAAATTTTCAGAAACTTCATGGTAACGAGAGAGCATGGTGATACTGAAGATTCCACAGCCAAGCAATCATAGGATTGATTAGTGATATTGTTTTTCTTTCTTTGAGAACTGGTAATTTTCATCATGATTTGGACATTTAGATTTCAATCAAGAAATCATCTCAGGAATGGGGAAGCGCTTTGAGTTGATCTCATTAGAACTGGGACAACGTAAGAAGTTTTAAAGATAGTCGTATTTCCTCGAGACTTCAAAAAAACCGGGAACAATGATTTGGAAAAGACTTATCATAACTGATCCGAGTTTAGAAATTAATGTGCAGATGCATTGAACTGTTTCAACTGTTGTTAGTGAAAGATCCAATTCCCTTCAATAATGAGTGGTGATTCAAAAATAATTATTAAAAATCAAAAGAAAATGAAAACAAAAAATAAAACAAAAGAAAAATGTAAGCTGAAGATATTTACAGGGGGTAAATATGATTTTCTTAGGTGAAGTATTTCTTGAGAGACTGGTTGTTCATTGGAAAAGTGTCTGGTTGTCCCTCTAAGTTGTGCAAATGAAAATAACTAGGACCCAATTTTTCAGAAATGACAAAAGGCCCCACCCACAAGTTTTGAAACTTAGTATGTTCTCCTTTATTCTCGAGCGCTTTGTCCCATTTGAGGACCAAATCCCCTACATTAAAATTTCTTTTTGAGGACGAACTTGTATGAAACCAACTTTTAACAATTTGTTGATGCTGATCTAATTTTTGTTTTGCTTGTGTCCATACTTCTTCCAACTTTAGTAAAGCGTTTATCCGATTCTCTAAAGGGGGACATTCTTATTCTTGAACTTTCTGCGATAATTGTAGAGAAGGGAGCAATATGTGTGGAGGAAGGATGGCTTCTCTTTCATAAACGAGGAAAAAAAGAGAATTACTGATGCAAGCTTTCGGGGTGACTCTATCGGCCCAAAGTGCCTTGTACAACGCATTGTGCCAATTTTTATGATTTTCCGACATTATTATTTTTATTATTTTGATCAGATTTTTGTTTGTTGACTCGACCAAACCACTTCCTTCGGGGTAATAGATGGCAGAGTAATTTAGCTTAATCCTTTTTTCTAAAGCAAAAACATTCATATCCAGGGAAGAAAAATAAGAAGCATTTTCAAAAACTAAACACTCAGGTATTCCGAAACGAGTGATAATATGAGAGTTTAAAAATGAAACTACCTGACTCGTGTCGACTATCTTTAATGGTAAAGCCTCATACCACCTTGTAAAATAATATGTTGTCGTAATAATATACTTGTGTTGTTGTGAGGAAGGTGGATTAATTGGTCCTATAATATCTAGGCCCCACTGCTGAAATGGCGTGTCTACCGTAACATGTTGTAAAGGGAAAGCAACCTTCTTGACCCGTCCTGGAACCTTTTGACAGATTATACATTTGCAGGCCAAAGTGTGAGCATATTTAAATAAGGTGGGCCAATAGTAGCCAACCCTAAGTACCTTGTGGGCAGTTTTATCTCCACCAAAGTGACCCCCGACATCGCCGAAATGTAGTTCAACTAACACCTTTTCAGATTCTTCTTTTTCTAGGCAACATAGAAAAACACTGTCAATTTTTTTTCGAAACAATATATCATTAATTAATTGAAAAGATGTATATCTAAGCCTCTGTGCTCTTCTATTTTTTGGATCAAGGTTACGAGGAGTAGTTCCGTGCAACACATAAAATCTGATATTATCATACCACGAATTAGACACATTTTGTGTACAACATATTTGTGTTTCGTTATGCTGATTTGCAGCTGATGTATTTATTTGATTTTATGATTTTTCAATTGAATCAACTACCAATTTGCAAAGGCATTGACCTCTAACAATTTGTGCATGCACTATTTTGAGATCATACTCCTAAAGGGATGTCATCCAATTTTCCCTTTTCTCCCCTAGCTCCTTCTATATTAATAGATTTCTTATGGCAGGGTAAGGAACAACAACTTTTATCCTGGATTTCAAAAGGTAAGATTTGAAATGTTTAACTGCTTTGAAAACATTGTATGCCTGTTGATCTTTTGCGGGGTAATTTAATTCTGCTCCTTTAAAGGCAGAGCTCATACATGAAATAGGTATCTCGTTGTTTTCAACATATTTCTGCATGAGCACATCAACATAAGATCTGTCAGATGAAAAAGTATATAATGTGAAATCCTGGGAGAAATCAGGACTCATCAAGGAGGGAGCTTTGTTTATAGCTTTTCTAATGGAATTAAAAGCTTGATTCTCTTGTGATCCCCATTTGTACAAAACATCCCTTTTTATCAAGTTTTGTAGAGGTCTAACCATCTCAGAAAAACTTGGAACAAATCGCCTGACAAAATTTATTTTACCAAGAAAGGATTGCATTGCCTTTTTGGAAGAAGGTGGAGGAATGTTGGCAATAGCTTGGGTTCGTTTAGGGTCAATTATCATTCCATATTTAGAGACTATAAATCCAAGTAATTTTCCTTGTTTTACTGCAAAGACTGATTTCTTAGGATTGAGTGAAATACCGAATTTGCGACATCGTTCTAACACAACCCTAAGACGAGACAGGTAATCTTTTTTGTTCTTCAAAAAGACAATGACATCATCTAGGTAGACAACAACTGATTGATTGATAAGGCTACGAAAAGCAATGTCCATTTCCCTCTCGAAGGTGGCCCCAACATTAATCAATCCGAAAGGCATTTTTCTATAGGTGTAAGTGCCTCATGGCGTACGAAAAGTGGTTTTCAACTGATCTGATGGAGACATAAGGACTTGGTTATACCTTGAGAAACCATCTAATAAGGATAGCCTCTCGAAATTAGATACTTGTTGAAAAATTTATTTCATTGGGGGCATAGGGTAATTGTCTTTATCAAAAGCTCGGTTCAAATTGCGAAAGTCAACACAAAGTCAAATTTATCCATTTTTCTTCCTTACCGGGACTAGGTTGGATACCCACTGAGTATGTCGGACTGGAAAAATGATCTTGGCGGTGAGTAATTTATTTAGTTCCCTTTTTACTGTGGGTTCTAATTTAGGATGCATTTTTCTTAGTTTTTGCTGAAAAGGTTGGGTTTGGGGCTTCATGGGGATTACATGTTGTATTATGTTTGGATAAAAAGTCTTTAGATCATCATATGTCCAAGAAAACACATCTTTGAATTCTTTGAACAATTTTATGATTTCAGATCTCTCTTGTTCATAACACCCTTTTCCCAGATTGATATTTTGAGGATTATCTTGTGTTCCTAAATTTAAAGTTTCATACAGTAATGAGGAACTATTCGTTTTGCAATGGACTGCCCCTCTAAACTTGTCATGTAAATCATAAAATTTCTCTAATCTAACAACATATTTGGGGATAGAGTTTACCAGCTCGGATGATACTTCTACAAAATGAGGGTCGGATATTACCGTGAAATCTCGGAGGTTTTCATTGTGGGTTCTTTCATCGATTACCACATCTTGGAAAGTGTCCTCCATATGCAAAAAATTGATGATTTTATGATCGTCATCAAACACTCGCCAATTGGTGATGTTGTCGGGAATCGATGGCCTAAATAACAATTCAACCGAGAATGTGTTAGGAGAAAGACCCTCATTAGGAAATAATTTTGAGGTAACATTAGCTAATAAATCAGCTTCTGAATTACTCGACCTAGGAATGGAATTTATGTTAAAAGTGAGAAATTTATGTATTAAACTCCATACCTCGGTTTGGTAGTTTTTGAAATGAGGTGATAAACAATGAATAGCCTTTTTTACTTGCTTGACTACGATTTCAGAGTCACCAAATACTATCAAGTTTTGCATGTCAAGATCCAATACCTTATTTAGTCCCTGCAGAAGTGCTTCATATTTTGTTGTGTTGTTAGTACATTCAAATTCCAATCGATAAGCAATAAATGTTTTATTACCTTTGGGATCGATCAATACATAACCAACGCCTGCCTCTTCCCGGGATTTAGATCCATCAAAGTATAATGACCAGATTTCATCGTCATCAACAATGTTCGGTTTACTTTTCAGAGCTGTTATCTGAGTATGGGCCGATATTTCAGATTGTTGTTTTGGGTAGGTGATAGAGGATATTTTAGTCATGAAATTTCCAAAAAAAGTATTCATTCCTTGTACCTCAATCGTATTTACAGCAGTAGTAAAAGGCTCATTGGGATCGTTTAAATCTGTAATAGTGTACTTGAGGTAATGTTCTCTGTTTATCATGATATTGTTAGGCTGTCCATCCTATGCCAGCCATAGATGAGACCAATTCATAGCAAAATAGCCATGTAACTGCTCTGACCAATCTCTACTAAAAAATAAAACAACAATTATATTAATTACTTGGTGAACCATAGGGTTAGATGACAACCTTATCAATACATTCTTAAGTTCACCAATGACCTTGACATCAGTTTGGTCTAACTGAATGATATTTAAATCAGAATGCTTTACTTCAACATTAATTTTCTGACACACAAATAGTGGCATTACATTCGATGAGGCGCCATAATCAACCATGTAGTTATGTATGTTTCTGTTGAAAATTTCGAAAGTTAATAAAAAAGGAGGTACATTTTTTTGTGACGAGACAACAAAATTCTGTTGATTTTTTATGGATGTACCTGAAATAGTCTTATCTAAATTTCCTACAGTTTTCTCTGATATGTCCCTTTTATCCTGATTTTCAAATGATTTTTTACCGGAGACATCTTTTGTTTTATTTGGGTCATTTTCTGTTGATTTCTTGCTGATAGAGTCATTCTTTTTATTATTTTCAGCTATACTTTGGAGCATTTTCTGTAGGATCAGAGGGAATTTGAGTAATTAAAAAACTGATATATTTTCCCTTAGTTTTTTAAGATCTTCAACCAAATCATATTCCAAAACTGGGGCAACAGAGTTTTGTTTAGTTTCAATTTGTTTTGGCTATTTGGAAACCATATTCCTACTTTTTTCGGGTGGAAGTTTGTTTTGTACTTTACCTCAAGTGTTATAAGGATGGACAGTTTCAAAATTCGCTTGAAATATGTTGTCCGACAAATGTCCGAAAATGGGAGGATATGAGTCCTCCCCATCAGGTGTTTCCTCTTCACCTGTGTCGTCTTGATTTTCAGGAGGTATAGAAACAACGTTATCATGTGCTTCCAGTATTGCTTACAAAGCGTACTGTAATCCTTCAAAGTTCAGACCTTATGTGGTCGGGTTTGGCCGGTTTGGAGGAAAAGGTTTCCTGAAAGGTGGCCTAAAACTTTCTTTACTTGTAGATGCCTCCTCAACGGATGTTTTTAAGTCTACAACCTGATTGGATAATTTCTGGAAATCTTTATGCAAACTTTCCAAGTCTAAAGTCTCTTGTTGATTTTTACTTTGAGGAGGTCTAGTGAGAATTTCTATTTTCTTTTTGGAAGAGGAAGTTGTTTCAGCCTCATTATTTAAACTATCTTTTAAACTCATAATGTCCTTCTCGATAAGGACTACCTCCTCAAAGGCTTCTAGTAATGTGTTCTTTTTGGAACTTTTAACCCATATAGCTATATTGTTATGCAGGGCCTTAGTATAGTATGCAACAGTCAAGTTTTCTGCAGACATATAATCTACAGGGATTTTGTTTTTTAACATAAGGAATCTCTGGTTGAAATCCTTAACTTTTTCTTTAGGGTTCATTTTCATACAAGAAATCTCCATTACCAGAACTTCTGTAGATTTATCATCTCCAAATTTTTCTAGAAAGAAGGTTTCAAACTTGTCCCAAGAGACGATGGTTTGAGGTTGTTGTGAAAAATACCAAGTTGAGGCATTCCCCTCAAAAGTGTAAGGGAATAACCTGCACACGACATCATCATGTTCGACGCTCCAGAGCCTAACAACTAACTTGAGTTTCTTGATGTGATCTTTAGCTGATTGCTTCGAATCTGGGTCAAATTTTGGTAGCCACTTTTCTAGATGTTTGGGTAACGAGTGTTGGGGCCTAGGTACTGCCACAAAATCTTGATCGAGCCAAGGTCTGGAGGGATTATTTTGGTTCACCATGGGATTTGGGGGAGATGAAGGTTGACATTGTTTGGACGAAGAATTGCCTTTGTCTGAGGATTCCTCTCTTGAAGAGGGTGGAGAAGAACCAGATGGGGATGGTGGGAGACCAGATCCCCCAACACCTAGGATTAGTGCTTCAGAAGGATCAGTGATATTACCACCTAATGTGTTATCAGGAAGACCCGTGTCAAGAGGTTGTTCTTAGAGATTGGAGAAATCAAGGGGTTGATTTAGTTGTCTACCATTGCAACACAAATGAAAAGATGAAGTACATTGACAATCCTTGGTAACAATTCCCATGGAAGTTATTACATAAGTAACAAATGCAAGATAATATGAAATTAGAATCAATCTTGAAGAAGCCCAGAAGAAGTCAAAATAGAAAGAAGTCAACAATCAAGAGGACATTAGAAAAATACTTGTGACACTTTGCAGAAGGCAATAAGGGTGCATACGAAAACATGGAATCTCTTAGATGGAGGGAGATGATTACATAATTCCAAAAGAAGAGCATGCATTCATGCATTAGGAAGGAGCTACTCTTAAATGATATGATCCATTGAGGATTATGAAGTGTATGTCCATGTTCCAATTGAAAGTAGCAGCCATGATAAGCAACACGTGTTCAGTGTGACTCTAGAAGAAGTCTTCTTCGAAAAGAAGCCTTAAAGTATCCTTGGTTGTCCATCTACATACACAATCCTATGATGAAAGGAAGAAGTTGGAATCTTCAGGGCATATATAAGACCCCATAGCTAAAGAGAGACATGAGGAAAAACATGAAGATTCCAAGAAAGAAAGAAAAACAAGAACAACCAGTTATTATACCAAGAATCACAAGACTACCAGCTTGGTTTGAACCCACTGAGAAGTAATCGAGCAAAAGAAATGGAAGTTATGATAAAGAACAATGTATGTAAGAAAATGTGAAAAAGACTTATGAATGGAAGCATTGCAAGATTCAAAGATTCTTCTAGAAGGAGGGAGAAGACTATGACAACAACTTCTAGCAAACCAGATATACCTCTTGTAGTATCCATGGATTGGAATTTACATGTAAAAGACTGTTCTTCCCAATAAAGCAAGTGAGAAAGAAGCTTATACCAGAAAGAGACTCATGTATGCAGATATAAGAAGACATTGTATGGATTCAAACAACCTGATGCAGAGTATCTCATATATAGCAAAAGCGTGGTGAAAACTTTCTATGACAGAGATAGTGTATCAAAATAGTTACTCATAAGTCTGGGATGATGGATTGCTAATCCATGGAAAACTCTCATGATGACAGAAGAAGTGCTACTTAGATATGTTTCAGTTTGAGCCTTGCCACGATGTTATGAGCTAGCAGGAAAAAAAAGTGTTGAATTCGACCATGATATATTGTAATGACCAGAGTTATATGAAGCCTTCAGAGAAAACGAGTGTTCCATGACAGACCGAAGTACATTAAGATCAAGCATTATATTCTCTATGATGAAATCTAGAAAAGAGAAGTGGTTCTCCAATATGTCTCCACAGATGAGAAGATAACAAATATTTTGGTAAAAGCCTCTACCTAAGATGAAAAATTTGCGTACTCAAGAAACAAGTTGGGGCTCATGGAGATGAATTTCTTATTGAAAAAGGAAGAGATTACTACCAGGTTTGGAGGGAGAACTTATATGCTATTGATTTATGGACAATCATTTTTCATTTTGAAAAATGGTACAGGATGAGCAGTGCCTTTCCAATTCGGAAAGTGGTTTGAGATTTTAGACAGACAGGCATTTTCCAGTTCGGAAAATGGTCCAGATCGGACAATCATTTTCGTAATGAAAATGGTCTGAGCGATTGATGATGTACCATAGAAAACGATTTCCCTTGTGGCCAGTGTGGGGGAATGGTCTAGGACAATCATTATTCTTGGAATTCACTTTGATTAGTGGTCAAGTAGAATGGTCTGCCTTGCAGGGCAGTCATTCCTTCGAAGTTCACAGTTGTGAGCAGTTTCGAAGAATGGTCCATTTTGGAGGTTGGTGCAGGACAATCATTCTCTAGGGTAGACTCATTCTCTCCAAGTTGCACTATGATTAGTACCGGAGGAATGGCCTAATTAGGTGAATGTTCCAGGTTCAACAATCAGGGACAGGCATTACCTAGGGCACACCCATTCTCTCCAGGTTTCACTATGATTAGTGCTGGAGGAATGGCTCAGTTAGGTGAATGGTCCAGGCTTAGAAATCAGGTACAATTATTCTTTTGTGCTTGCGAAGAATAGTCCAAATATCCCATGGATGATGTTTTACTTTCTGAGGGAAGATGCTCTTCCAAATATCACAGATGTGAGTGGAAGAATGACCCAGATGATTCAGTTTATATCATGATATTATTTTATGCAAGTTGATATTAGATGATATGATTGCTGTGGAGACTGTATGTCTCTAGACAGTGGTTGTATGCTACTGTGGTGGATGTGTTCCACTAGTTGTGACTATGTGTCACTAGTTAAATAACTATGTGCTACTTGGTGTGGTTTTATATCACTGGATAGTAGTTGTGTACTACTATGGATAGACATAGTTGTGTTCTATTGAATGACATTGTTCTAATGGCCATGAAGAATATCAATTGATCCGGATTTATGTAGGAACACAATGAAATACATAAATACACATAAACGTAGAGATGTAGCGGAAATAAGACTTCATTTCATTAACAACAAATGACTGAAATATGCTTACAGACAAAATGGAAATGAACTAGCTAGGGCGCTGGTAGCTTATCTCTGAGAAGAGATGTGGCGGATACTGGCCTCTGAACTGTCTTACAATGAGGCTCAAAGGCCTATTATTATTGAGAAATAATGGAAAACCCTAAACATCCAAAGACCTAACCCTAGGAGATGAAATGCCAAGACTATGGGCCCCGTTTGGGTAAAGTGGTACATCAACTTCCCAGGGACGTAACTTTGGCATACGATATCCATTTGACGCGCTCAATACCTCGTTAGAAAGATCTATCCGAGGACTACAAACTTTGGGTGAGCAACATCAAACCAAGTTCAATGTTGCTCCCTGTTTTCTCAAATAACGTCGTTTAGGGTCTCAAAACGGCTCCGGAAGTTCAGGACCTGGAAAACTGCTAAAAATAGTAAATTGTGCAGACACTGAAAAACTGAAAGAAGCAATGGTGGGGGTCCAAGTGGAATAGGTGGGTGGCCACTAATATCCACCTGGATCATTCCTCCCCCCTTAGAAAGCAATGGCCCCCATTGCGTTGAGTTCCTCCATGAGATGAGGAAACTTCTGTTGAACTTGGTCCCTGGTGAGCCACTTGCCTTGGTGAAGGAGTTGGCTTGCTTTGACAACTCGATATAACGGTATCCTTTGTTGTCAGGTGCGCTTGATCTGTGTATCCATGATCTAATTAGTTGTGGCTTGTTCCATGCAGTTTGGATTTAACTCTGTTGGTGTGAGTTGTTTTGCCATGTCGGATGTGTCTAGTAGAGGTGGAAAGTAGGGCCAAATGCGGTCCACATTGAACACTGGGTGTAGACCAAGGAATGATGGAATGCTGAGATCAAAGGCAATGTCCCCTACAGCCTTGGTGATGGTGTACGACCCATATCGAAGTGGGCGAAACTTGCGGTGGGGTCCAGCGAGGCGCTCCTTTTGCAATTGTAGCCACACTTTATCACCCACCTGGAAGTTGTGTGGCACCCGATGTTGATCATGTAGCTACTTGTACTTAGCATTGGATCTATATAAGATGTCATGAACCTGTTGGCAGATGTGTTGAATGCGCTCAATGAAGATGTTTTTCTTGTCAGCCTCAGACTGGACATGAGCTGAATCTTCTTGAGTAGCCAGAAATGGCATGGCTACGTCAATGGGACATAGTGGCTGGAATCCCAAGCCCACCTGAAAGGGGTTATGGCTGGTTGAGCTATGGAGAGCTCGGTTGTAGCTGTGTTGTACTTGGGGGAGGCTCTCATCCCATGTGCATGGATGCTTTGATTTGTACATGTGCAAAATGTGTACGATCATCTGGTTGACGACCTCTGTCTGGCGATCAGTTTGTGGATGGAAAGTTGTGGACTTGGTGAGCTTGGTGTCCAGCATCGACCAGAGGTTGGACCAAAATGTATTGAGGAACCTGTTGTCCCAATCTTAGATGATAGACTATGGGATACCAAAGTGTACCCACACTTATTCAAAGAAGAGTTTAGTAGTGGCTTCTGCAGTGATATTCTTCTTGCAGGCCATCATAATGGATATCTTCAAGAATATGTCGACGACCACAAAAACACAGTCATTTCCATGCTTAGTAGAAGGAAGGCCCAACATGTAATCCATAGAGTTGGATTCCCAAGGTCGACTAGGGGTAGGAAGCGGAGTATAGAGGCCTTGCTTCTTGATGGTTGGTTTGGCAATGACGCAAGCAATGTAGGACTTGATGTACTTCCCGACATCCTGTCGAAGGTTTGGCCAATAGAAATACTTTTGCAATATTGCCACGGTTTTCTCGATCCCGAAATGCCCAGCGACCCGACTGTAGTGCGCCTCCCAAATCATCTTGGCACGCTCGCTTGAAGGAACACAAAGGCGTCCCAGGTGACATAGCAGGGCATCCTGGACGTGAAAATTGGGAGCTTGCTTACCCTCCAAGAGCATATTCTATGTGTGGCCGAATTCTGGATCACTTGTGTAGAGAAGAGGCCAATTGGAAGTCTCGTGCCCACAAGAATTGAGCACAGTGGTTAGCGCCACGATGGGTGGTCGGCTGAGGCAGTCTGCAACATTATTGGTGCTGCCTTTCTTGTACTTAATGTTCAAATTAAATTGTTGCAGGTATGTGGACCACTTTTGATGGCGATCATTCTGCAACTTCCCTTATGTCTGTATGAACTGCAGGGGTTGGTGGTCTATGTGGATGATCGTTTCCTTTCCTAAAAAGTAATGCTTCCATTGCTGGTAAGCCTGCATAATGGAATACATCTCTTTGTCATAAGTGGGATACTTCCGTACTGTTTTGGAAAGTGTCTCATTGTGATATGCCATTGGATGCCCATGTTGAGTAAGGAGTGCCCCAATAGCATAGTCAGAGGCATCTGTCTCGATCTCAAATGGTTGTTGCAAGTATGGTAATATGAGCACTGGTGTAGAGCAGAGGCGATGCTTCAACTCCCCAAACACCTTCTGTTGAGATTCATACCAACATAATTTTTCTTTCACTCCTCCCTTGGTGACTTGACTCAAGGGCCAAGTGATATGAGAGAATCCTAACACGAACCTGCGGTAGAAATTGGCAAGACCCAAAAAGCTGCGGAGCTCTGTTAGGGTGGTTGGGGCTGGCCAATCCCGAATGACTTGGATCTTTGCTGGATCGACATGCACCCCCCGCTCATCAATAATGTATCCCAGATATTGAACCTGGGTCATGCCAAAAGTGAATTTCTCCAAATTGGCACACAACTTGTGTTGATGTAGTGTTTGGAGGACCTGTGGGATGTGGTGGAGGTGTTCTTCCCAAGTCTGGTTGAAGTTCATAATGTCATCTAGGTACACCCCTACAAATGAGTTGGTGAATGGTTGCAAGATGTCTTCCATTAGCCTCATAAAGGTTGCAGTGGCATTCATCAACTCGAAAGGTATGACCAACCATTCGAAAAGGCCCTCCTTGGATTTGAAGGAAGTATTCCACACATCAGAGGGTTCGATTGGTACCTGATGATACCCAAACTTCAAGTCAATCTTGTTGAAATATTTCCCCCCCTTGAGTTGTTCCATAAGGTCATCGATTCGTGGGATCGAGTACCTATTCCAGAGAATGATCTTGTTCAGTGCCCGATAGTCAATGAAGAGTCTCCAAGTCCCATCCTTCTTCTGCACAAACACGATCGGGCTCCCACAGGGCAATGAACTCAGACGGATGTGACCTTTCTGCAACAACTCCTGAATCTGCCTCTTGATTTGGTCATTCTCCAGAACAGAATGCTAATAGATTGGTCCATTGGGCAGCGGTGCACATGGGGTCAGATCGATGGGGTGCTTGACCTGGTAGTGTAGAGGCACCCCTGTGGGGGAGGTGAAGACATCCTCGTACTCCTCCATGACCTTATCCATCTGTTGTTGTCGTGCAGAGGGGCTCTGTCTAGAGGTCATGGCCACAGTCTTCTTCTTTCCCTGAGGGCGGATCATCAGGAAAACAAATTTCCTGGTTTTGGAAATGAGCTTACTGCATTGTTTTGTAGTAACCAAAGAGATGGTGGTAGGCGGTGTTATCTCCGGTATCCTATACAGCTTATTTCCCAAAGTGATAATAACAACACGAGGCCTGAACTCATACACAACATGTCACTTCCACAAGTATGATTGACCTAATAATACATCAGAAAACTCAAGAGGAGCAATGTCACATAATACCTCATCAGTGAAGGGCTTGATGTTGTAGGGAAGGCGACATTGCTGGCTAACACGAAGGTCCCATCCTTGGTGCAACCACCCGATGGTGTATGGTTGTGGGTGTGCTGTGGTCGGCAAGCCTAGCCGCTTCACGACCTCTACTGAGATGAGGTTCTTCTGGCTCCCACTGTCGACAATGAACTGCAACGGGGAACCCTTTACCCAAACCTTGGAATGGAAGAGACACTCTGCCTCTTCTGGGTCTTCTAGATCTTTGTGGTGGCAACGGTGGCATTGGGCTCCACATTGATAATCTGCTTTCACCTGTCATTCCCCTTGTCGAGTTCTAGTTCAGAGTCGAAGCATGCATCCGATTCAGAAGCCTTTAACTTGGCTACCAGTGACTGCTTGGCCCGACACTCACTTGTGTTGTGGGTGGAGCTCTTATGGAACTCACACCACTTCCCCGTGTCCTTTTTTGGCTTCGTAGTGTTGCTCTTTGCTTGCAGCTTTGGCGGGTTGTCCCGGGTCGCCCCGCCTTGGCTTGGTCCTTTGTTCTGTGTTTTGGGGGAACCTTTCCCTTACTTCTGATTCACAGACCCAAAGTCTCACTTCTTCTGTTTGAACTTCTGCTCAATCTTGGCAGCATATCGGTATGCCACACAAGGCGAGGAGATGTCGAGGAACTCCATTTCCTCCTGCATGTATATGTGCAGACAACCGCGGTACTTTAACACCAAATGTTTCTCTGACTCTTTGATACCCAACTTTGTGCGTAGGGTATGAAACAGATTTGTCAGCTCATGCACATCTTGGTCCCTTTACTGCTGCAACGTAGTCCATTGTATGTATTTGTCCTCATATCTCCCCACATGATAATATTGTTCCTTGATGGCGTCTCGGAAAGAATTACAAGTGGGTGCAACCAAGAACAGAGAGGGTTCCCCCTCACCCTGTTTCTCCCAATAGGTTTCCCACCAGTCCTTGACATGGGGGGTGGCTTTGAGGAATGCAAAAATAATCCTTTATCGGTCGGAAAAGTCATGAACCGAGAAATATCCTTCTAATAGATTCAAACATCTATCTACGACATCTGCATCTATTTGGCCCTCAAATATGGGAATGTCAAAGTTTACTTGTACCTTAAAAGGAGTGGTGCCTCCAGAGTGGTTGTTGGATGTAGATGCGCTGCCAATGGGCATCCGTTGAAGGATCTGGGTAAAGTTGTCCATCATCGCGTTCCTTTGTTTCTCGAGGGCCTCCTCGAGCAACATTTTGATAGGATCTCCTTCTCACTCATCTTTCTTTTCTTCCCCCATGGGCAGTCGTCGGGGTTTGCGAGGCTGATCTTGCAAAGGTTCAACCAGATCAAGCCCTAACTCCATATACCCCGACCTTGTTGGGGACATGCAAAGAAGGATCGAGAACGAGCAGACCGCTCTGATACCACTAATCTCGATTTATGTAGGAACACAATGAAATATAGAAATACACATAAACACAGAGATGTAGCAGAAATAAGACTTCATTTCATTAACAACAAATGATTGAAATATGCTTACAGATATAATGAAAATAAACTAGCTAGGGCGCTGGTAGCTTATCTCTAAGAAGAGATGTGGCGGCTACTGGCCTCTGAACTTTCTTACAATGAGGCTCGAAGGCCTATTATTATTGAGAAATAATGGAAAACCCTAAACATCCAAAGACCTAACCCTAGGAGATGAAACGCCAAGACTATGGGCCTCGTTTGGGTAAATTGGTACATCAACTTCCCAGGGATGTAACTTTTGCATACAATCTTTGTTTAACGCTTTCAATACCTCGTTAGAAATATCTATCCGAGGAATACAACTTTTGGGTGAGCAACATCAAACTACGTTCCATGTTGCTCCCTGTTTTATTAAAAAACGTCATTTAGGGCCTCAAAACGACTCCGGAAGTTCAAGACCCGAAAAACTGCTAAAAATAGTAAATTGTGCGGAAACTGAAAAACTGAAAGAAGTAATGGTGGGGGTCCAAGTGGAATAGGTGGGTGGCCACCAATATCCACCTGGATCATCAATAATGTTGGAAATGATTACCAACTAGATGGATAGTTAGTGTGTTGGTGGACAGATATTCTCCAGGCAGAAAATGGTCTAGGAATTATTCTTCTAGGACATATGTTCGGATTAGAAGAATAGTCCTTGTAGCCCATTGCGTGGCTTCCAACTTCTGTTGGAATAATTCTTCTTCTAAGAAATATGTACGGATTAGAAGAATAGTCTTTGTATCACTCTATGGAGTGAGTGACTTATTCAACATCATGCCTGATTACTCAGATGGAGTATGGCTTCGAGAGATGATGCAGTTTATGCTATCAGATGATACTGGTAGTGATGATGGTGCTCATGATTTGATCATGAGATAACATGTGTGGCTATGATGATGCTACAAGTTGAATGGTATGTTTGTGCTCAAGACGATTGTTTTCAATACCTCCCTAGCTAGGAGGGAGTGTTGATATTATGGTAGCTGCGGGAGGTATTAAACTCCACGTGTAACTCTGACAAGAATAGAATATTCCAGAAAGCAAGAAGAAACCCTAAAGCCTTGGACATAACCCCAAAAGACAAGTCAACTAAAGAAAATAATTAATATTCAGTCTTTAGCTTCTAGAAAGAGAATTTAGCCCAGACAGCTAAGAAAGAGCAGTATAAATACAAGATGCAAGAGCTCATTTGTATACACACAACTCACAACTACATAAATTCAGTAAGTGCACAATTCTGGAGAGTAGTTGTAGCTACAACTACTGCAACTAGGATTTTCAGTTTTAGGCTTGGACTTTCTCTTAGTTATGGTTTGGACTTTCTGATTGGTACGCTAGCTCTGGAGAGTGGTTCACTACCTTGATTGTCTTTTGTACCTAGGGTTTGCTTCCATAATTATTCTCTCTGTCAAGGTTAAGGTGCTCGGGGGTGGCTTCGGCCTACGGTTGGGTGATAATATTGCTATATTTTCTATGGTTAAACGAGCACACCTATTATTTTCTAACACAAGCTGTCAGTACTCATGCACATTATCATTCTATATTTGTAACATTTTCAACAACTCAAAAAGTGATCTCAAAAGTGTAGCATACTAACAATTCAATCACCTTTTGCTAGTATTCATATTAAATATAATGCAACCATCATTCATTATGCATTTTCAACACCACAGGATTTTCATAACGCAACAAATAATTACTTATAAAAAAAAAAAAAAGTCGATGTGCCAATACCCATGGCCACATCTACACAATGAATCCTTGCATTGACTACATAATATCACATATCTATGTCATGCATTCCACCATGGTGAGTTAGAAGGTATGATCAACACTTCAACACATCATGCAACCTCTTCTCGATTACTTTCTTGACTATTTGGATACCTTCCTCTTCAACTCATACACAACACTAGGAACATAATTCCTAAGTGCTATTCAATGTCGACAAATAGGTTGCGGTCCAAACATTAGCTATATAGGAGAAACTATTGAACACTCACATAATGCTATAGCCCTTCAATATCAAACCTTCTCATGGTTTCACACATAACTAGCTCTATGGGTGTTCATTGCTATATCATGAGTATGTCTCTTGACTTGATCTAGTTATGATCTCATAACCAATCATAACACAATATGCAATTAAATTTTACCTAAATCCATTCTAGCATCAACAACACTTATATACTCTAGGCCTTCAACCATTACATGCCAATTTAAATCTTGAAATTTAATTGAGGGAATTCTTACCTCAATTCCCTTAAGAATTTATGCATCAGAAGCAACCAAATGCATACCTCCATGACTATTATCAACCTACTTGCTGCTACTTGATTAGATGGTATTTTTAGAAGTTTGCAGACTCCCTCCACCATCCTTTTGATCATCATTCCTACCACCCTCATGGGTCTTCACATGGATGGAAGCCATATGTAGTAGCAACAACATCCACATATTCAACCATGCTATATCATTTTTCTTGAATACATAATCCATCATTAGTCATAATCAATTGCCATAACATCATTATTGCATGTGTATAACAGAAAACTATTCCAAGTCCACAAGCATTCCATATGCATATCCAAGCATGTACATATGCACAAATGCAAATCCATATGCACCAAGCACTCAATGTTAGCATGCCTACTAACACATATGCATTCTAATTTCATTGTATGCATCATGCACTCTAGTGCATTTATTTTTAAGCTTCACTTATTTATTTATTTATGTTGTAGTTGGTTGTCCTTGAATTTATTCAAATCCTTGATACCTTGCATTCTCCCATTCCTCTCATATGCACTATTGTTCCCTAGTCTGAACACTTTCCAACCAAGTTCCACTTCTCCATTCTGCAATCCAACCAATGTGTTCTATTGTCAGAAGCTTCTCTTAAGAAAACATACCCCAACTTTACCTTTATGAAACCTTCCAACACCTTGGGATGAGGTAGCTCACAACATTCCATCACCCTATTACCACAATATCCTTAAACCAACTTAACCATAATCATTCTACATTGCTGTTACTTCTAGTTGTCCATTAGATTTCCCAATATGGGGATAGTTATCTTCACTTAATTTAACAATTCCATGTGAATCCATACTTTTTCCACTCAAAACCAAACCACTCCCAATGGAATTCTATTTTCATTCAGTGGCACTTTTCAAAGTGAAAGGACCTTCATTATTTTATCCCCGGTTTCTTTTCATTTGTACCCTGCTTCTACTACGAACTATGATATCAAAAGCGGATTTCTTGCTCTGAGTACTTTAGAAAAATTAGCTAAGTCATAGCTAGAAAATACTTCCTAGGCACTGATGTGCTTGGCACATAGAGATTACTCACCTATCACATGAGTTAGACATCACCTTTTGCAGTCCCTATTTTCCTTTTTAGCATGCTTTGAAATAATCAACACATCTCTACCATCAAGACTCTGGAGTCTTACCTTGCCTATCTATGCCCATTGATGTCATTCTTCACCTATTGGATTCATATCCTACATGAGAATCCTTGTCAGTTTTCCCTTGCAAGTCATTCCGATTTTTTTCTATCTGCAACCTTAGGCTCAAATAAATATGCATGAAACAATATTTGTTAGCTAAAAACCATAATTCTAAAGTTATGAAAAAAAAGACATGCATACTTTTTCCCTTTAAGTGCACCAAAAATATTTATTCTGATTTCTTGTGAGTTTCGATGATGCTTTCACAATTCAGGGTGCATATATGAATTCTTCTATCTAATATCTTTCCAATGACTATTCTTGTTCCTCAATCTGATCTATGAGATGAAAGTTATGGCTTCCTGAAAAATCCATTTTCACACCATTTATACACTTTCTCCATTGGTGCAATTTTACTAGAAGGTCAACCTTTGTCAACTGCAAAATAAAATCAATAAAGAGCCAATAATTTTTTCTTATCGGGCACTGATAATACTCATAATGGTGAACACTCAACAACCTTCAGACTCTCTATCGGTCGCTCTAGTAAGATTCTACAACATTATGGAATTTGTGACTTTGTCTTTTTTACAAAAACAATTCTCTCTCTCTCTCTCTCTCTTTTCTCTCAAACCATCTTTCTTAATCACCCCTATAAATCCAATTCTGATCTCATAATCCAATTATACTCTTCAAGATCTTTCCGATGACTGTAACCATGCTCAAAACCGAGATTGTGATACAAATTTATGGTCTCTTCGAGTTTTCATACCTTCTCCCGCCATCTCCACGTGGCTCCCAAGTTGCTCCACATCACTCGCACCAATCAACATGGATTGATGTGTCAGAACACATCAACTCTTCTATGTGGCACATTTCAAATAACAGATGACGAGCACATTTATACAAACTGATGATGGGTCTTGAAGGTGGTTCCATGCCTAATTGAAAACTGAGATATGGTGGATCCCCACCTCTGACATGACCAAAGATCCTCCTGATTTTTGGGTATCCAATTGTTTATTCCTTAAAACCATACCCCAATCGGGGGCCTCACCCCATGGGGCACCGACACTCTGGGCTTCACCAAGGCCATTGCAAACAGATCTCCACTCATCCGATAGTCTGGTTCTTTGGTGCAACGAATCTCTCCTAAGCTTGTATAAGATATCATGAGCAAGATCTCTTGACCCCCAAGATCTAACGATTAGGATCTATGCCTGGGCTCAAGGGTGCATAAGAACCACGGTCCCATTCCTTGATCCGCCCACTCATGTGCTGACACTTGTCCACTTCCTATTGTCTAAATTGGATGACACCTAGTTCGTGGCTGATGATGTGGTGCTGACATGTCATGGAAGTGGCACTGACACGACTTCGATTACCGGGAAACATGACCATGGGGCCATTGGTCCCCTACACAATCTTCAATCCAGCCTCCGCGATTCGACTCTAGTCCAGTCTACTGGGCTTCCCCTGGGACACTTTATATATGAATCCCTACCTACCACCTACCACTAGCCATTGAAGAGATCATCGCTTTCTCTCTTTGTTCCTAAGTGATTTTCAGTCCAGTCTACTGGCCACCAGTTAGAACACCTCTGACTCTTCTTCTTCATAAGTGATCTCTGATGCAATTTGATGCCTTTTCGTGTGGGGTCATGACCTCTTCTCTACTCTTCCAATGACACATAGTGAGATGACCTATCATAGGGTGACAACTGGCATGTATGGAGGATTACTAGGCATTGAATAGGAATACTAACGGGGTACTAAGGTAGCAAACAAAAGATACATTTGGTGCAAGCTCTGCAATGTTCCATGGCTCTTTGTGCTTCACACACAAGTGATAAAGGGTTCCCTATTGATTATAAACCGGTCACTGGAATCCTTCCCCATGCATTTGGGATAAAGGAAAAAGAGAAGGTTACATATCTACAACGAAAAACCACGCAAAGGATAGATCGATGACTACCGAGCATTGTCATGTTTACATTTGTCGAAAGTTATTCAGGGTGTCATTATAATGTATATTCTGAGAATATCTTGCTATCATTCATGTCCATGTAATTGAATCTCGTTTAGGAATATGGCTAAACACATGACACTCTTCCTCTATTCTTAAACATTTAACATATATAGAAATATAATCATTACACATAACAATATCAAATTGAATCCCAGTTTTCTCAGCTAAAGCATGAACCAACTTACCCATTCCAAGAGCCATTGAACTAATACATGCTTAGAGAATGACCAAAAAACTGTACTAGTTTGACTTCATTGATGTCCATAAAATTGCTAAGAAGAGCTTCAATGTACCATCATTGTACTCATTCTAAACATACCTTGAAATTATAGAAGTCCAGGAGACCACATAAATTCTCTTCTCCGACGCGGTCTTGTAGAAAGTAATTTTCTCCCAAAATAAAATCATCCAAACAACTTCTATCCTGTAGCAGGCCCTTGAAGGTATGATGCTATAACCTACAACTCTGATACCAATTTGTCATGTACCCATCCACTAGGCTGAGCCACACTACTTCAAAAACACATTGTCATAGCTCTGAATACTAATTTTTCATGTACTTGGTATCAACACCA
>ML800072.1:216562-237003 GCA_009831015.1 Picea engelmannii
TTTTTTTTTTTTACTTTTGAAGTCAATTGCTTAACATCATATTTTAATTTGTACTGTGTTAGATTTTTGAGGAAATAGGGCGCAAGATTGTATCTTCTTATTTCTTTTCAAACATTTAAAATAAACTATTAAAACACTTAACTTATTCACAAGGTTTTACTCATTGAAGTTGAAACAAATTTCAGAAAGGGTTCAATAAAAATTAGCAGATCAAAAGATGAAGACTTTGTTGATGAATTTATTATTATTTTTTAATTGGCCCATTAACTATTTATTTATTTATTTTTAACTTTTTCAGTCAATTGCTTAACATCATATTTTAATTTGTACAATGTTAAATTTAGATTTTTGAGGAAATAGAGTGCAAGATATGTATCTTCTTCTTATTTCTTTTCAAACATTTAATATAAACTTTTTCTTGAATTAAAGAAGTGCTGCATGACAGCATAGTCCCTGCCAGGTTGGAATGGGAATAAATGCGACCGAGTATAGACACGTGGGTAGCAAGTTGAAATACATGTGGTTTCCATGTAGAACAAAAGGTTCTTGGACACAAAAAAATTTAGCATTCCCGAATTAGTTTTCTTTACATATGTTCGTGGAGAGACAAAAAAAAATAGTAGTAACGTCTATTATACATACGAAATATGTAATTTTAAAAAGTAGATATTTAGTTTTATACATACGAAATATGTACATGCACGAAGCCCTCATTCCATACATAGCTAGTTTTTAGATCGCGGGTTCTCGGGCTGGCGGGCTCAAAATTGGGCCTTTGTTGTTCCATGCCCTAAAAATAACACCGAGAGTTCTGCGATATACAAATTGACAAGCGGACTATAGAATTTATCACAAATTAATAATGTCTATTACATATCTCTGGAAATTACATCATTTGAAAGCATACAATAGAATAGTAATAACGTCTATTACATAGGTTCATGGAGAAAAACACAAAAAAATTAACATTCCCGAATTAATTTGCTTTAAAACAAAGGATTATTTTATAGAGCATGCACAAAGCCCTTATTCCATACTTAACTAGTTTTTGGATCGCTTGTTCTCGGGCCGACGCGCTCAAAATTGGGCCTTTGTTGTTCTGTGCCCTACAAATAGCACCGAGAGTTACGCGATATACAAATTGACAAGCAGACTTGCGAACTATAGAAATTTATCACAAATTAATAATGTCTGTTACATATCTCTGGAAATTACATCATTTAAAAGCATACAATAGAATATTAATAATGTCTGTTACATAGGTTCGTGGAGATAAAACACAAAAAAATTAGCATTCCCGAATTAGTTTGCTTTAAAACAAAGGCTTATTTTATAGAGCATGCACATAGCCCTTATTCCATAAATTAGCTTGCTTTAAAACAAAGGCTTCTAGACACAAGAAAAATCAAAATTTATCAAAGTATAGGTTCCCGGAGACCCAAAAAGTTAGCATACAATAGAATAGTAACAACGTCTTGGAAGACAAAAAAATTTAGCATGCAATAGGACACAAAAAATGTAGCAGTCCCGAATTAGTTTTCTTTGGAACAAACAAGAAAGGTTCCTGGACACCCAAAATTCAGTATACAATAAAGGCATTCCCGAATCAGTTTTCTTTGAAATTTATCAAAAATTAATAATTTGTGTTACATCTTTCTGGAAATTTAAATGCGTTTGTCATATAGACCGGGATTGGGGCTCCCACGGACCATAAAAAGAAATAAGTAAAAGAATTAGGAATGTTGAAAGAAGAAGTGCGCGACGGTAGAGAGGAAGACCTGAAAAGAAGAAATTGGAAGTTATGAGTCTTTGGTTACAGTTTTCTATTTAAAGAGGTGATAACTGGATTGATAAAGAAAGCAAGATGACAGTATAGACTTAAACTAGATAGATAAAGAAAACAAGATACCAGTATAGACTTACTATGAAGCCGATGTGTTTTTGTTGCTATCGTCGATGGTTAGTGGAGTCTTGTCGACCGGTTGTTGCCTTTCCTGGACGAGGTTGTCCATTCTTTGTTGGAACCATTCTTCGATGTAGCTTTTCATGGGGGCCATGTTGATTTCATCCCGGATTTCTATGTTGTAAAGGTCGTTTTCTAATTTCCTTAGATCCATTGAAATACTATGCAAACTCTGTTCAATTTCTTCATTGCGTGTCGCATAAACCAGTACCCAATGCTCATGCTCATCTAGATGATGTTCAACTATGCTGTAAAACTTTTCGAAAGACAAACCCTTTAAAATATCAACTTGTTCATGGAAGGATTCTTTGGTTATTGACAAGGATTTGAGACTTAAGTTTGGGTCTTGAACCTCGTTGGTACTTCCAGCTAAGTCTATTTGGATCATGCTTTCGAATAAATCTTCCTTTTCTGATATGGCTTGTTTACATGATTTGACAATGAGCTCCAGGTTGTTAACTTTATTTTGCTAGCATGCTTTTATTTTTTTGGTCCACTTTGGGGAGGGGAGTTTCTCTTGTCTTCTTTTCAGTTCTGATGTGTTGACGACATAGTTGGCAAAATGGGTCAACATCTCTTCACAGAAAGGTTGATCATTTTTTAAATTCGCCTCCAAATGTTCCAGGAAATCATTTGCCTTCTTTCCGAAGGAAACTAAATTTTGTGATGTTTCCCAAGCTTCAGTAACTAGTTGCATTCTTTTGTTGATGTTATTCTCTATAAGGGATCTAGAGCATGCAAGGAGGGTAGCAGATACTTTCATCTTGGCTGCAGTGGTAGCAGGTATGATTTTTGCTAAAGGACTGGAAAATTATGGGGTTGCAATGAAAGCCTGCTCAAATTCGTTGAGGCGGTCTTTCAGTCTGTCATTTTCCATCTCAATTCCTCCAATGGAATCCTTTAGAATTTCACCGGTTACTTGGTGAAATGAGGAGATTTGGGACGACCGCATTTTCCTAAAGTTAATCTCTGTGCGAGATTTGCCTTTCCTGTTTGTTACATCTCTCTTTTCAATGACCATACTTTTAGATTGGCTGTCAAAAACAACGCTTTGGAATACGAAGGATTCATCTTCATAAAAAAATTTGGTCTTAGGCATTTCCATTGCGGATGACCCAATTTTCTGCATGTGCTCAGTTTCAATTTCAAGTTGTAGCTATCCACTTTCAATTTCGAGTTCCTCCGCATGCCCTGCATTGTTTTTTCTCTTCTTCGTCAGTGGAATTTTGTGAGAAATATCAATTTTTGTGTGAGGAGGGTTCTTATCTCCTCCTCTGTTCAAATATTTCTGGGTTTCTTTCTTACTAGGGTGGGCTGTCGAAGCGACGCTCCGTGATGTAGTTCTCTTGGGAGTGCTGGCGGGGGACTGGGTACTCTTCTCACCAGATACTTTTCCCTGTTGTCTGTACAATTCAATCATGCTTTTCAATGCCTCTGCATCGCAATTGGCATAAGAAGGATTGTTTTCATCACTGTCCCTGTCTTCGGTCAGGTGTCTATGGACAAAAGAGTTGTTGAATCCAACTGCCAGTAAATGTTCTCAAAAAATCCCATTAGGTTCTAACCCTTTTAGCCTTTCAACATACATTAGGTTCAATTTCTTGAAATGGCCAACAAACTCGTCAATATTTTTGAAGTTTCTGCACATGAAGTCTCTAAGGAAAGCATGATTTTCCTTAGAGCCAAAGACCATGATGACATTGTGATTTTATTTTTCTTCGAGTGTGCCCTTCCTATTTAAAAACTTGGTTTCCTGGCCAGACATCCGCGGAGCATCCTTGCCTAACAATAAATCTTTGAAAACTGAGACAAAGACATTAAAAACTTCATAAAAACAATGGGAAGCCTTGTGCCTCCACAGGGCCTCGTACTAGAATGTTACTGGGTCGAATCTACAATTTATTTTATTGGAAAGAGAAAGTTTTGGAAACGAACAACAATGCACTATTGTGAAAATCAAGTAGGATGACATATAAAATTTATTCGATTCTTTAAATTGTGACAACTGGGAACAGATCTCAATGGAAATTAGCTTCCCCTAATAAAAAATGTATTGTTCCTTCACTATGAAATACAAAATATAAATAATTATATGGGAAATGCTTGGCATGGATGCATGTCTCGTTATTCTTGTAAACAACCAAACAATTTTCCGGAATGGATTTCTAAAGGAACTTACCTGCAACCTTATGATATCTTCAGGAACTGTTGTTGGGTCTTCGAGGAAGTCGGATAAGATGTCCAACCCATTATCATGTTTTTATAGAAACTGCTTGTAGTCTCGTTCTTTGAACGTCAATGTTGGCTCATGCAATTTTAACATCTTGCAGAAGACCTGAGGTGACAAAGAAACAAGAGAATGGTCGTACAATGGAATAATTATTTGGTCTGGAATATATTTTTCGATGCACCAAGAGACCACCTCCTTAGAGTCAAAAACCTCAGGGACACAACCTACACGAGCTATTCTAGAGGTCCAAATCGATTCGTTCTGGGCGGAATGGGATGAATAGTAAAAGTATGCCCTGGACCACTGGAAGTTCTGGTCATGATGTCAGAAGATATTTACTGTATCTCCACAAAATTGATGTCGACCTGCTGCCATAAGTCTACAAGAACGTTTGTTTTCTCCAGATGATGAATGAAATGAAAATTTTGAAGGCATAATATAACCCTGCGGAAATTTTGGTCCAATGCGTGTGAATGGGACATGTCCTCGAGACTTTCGTTCATTAATGACAATTTGGACAACTGTTGCATGATGTGTTGTTAACATTAAACACTAGTAATTGCATACATAGAAATGAAAACATGGCAGATACGTCAATGAGCGATTAAGCATTGCATATTTCTTGAGTGGGCCAACACGACGATGCATGTTCGAGATGAACAATCAGAAGGGACAAAATAACTCTCCGTACATCTTGGTTTAATGCGTAATAATGGGAGATCTCCTCGAGCGTTTCACTCATTAATGACAATGTTGACGGTTCCTGCATGGTGAGATGTTAGCATGAAAGGTTTCTAATTGCATAGTAAGAAAGTATGGAGGTCACAGGTACGTGGAAAATCAACTTCAAAATAGGGTTACAAGGTACAATCGTTGGAGGTGAGGGCAGGAGGGTCAAATTGTATGTCTTAGAACTTTTTGAGTGCAATACATGTAACAACAAAGAGGGTATGGTAAGACAGTGTAGAGGGCAATTTGTATATCACTAGTAAGAGAATAAATAATGTATATCAGGAAGGATAGGAAGTTAGTGGGGATGGAAGGAAGCAGGAGATACTTTGAAACATTTGTGAGCTGTGGTAGAGTGAAGCTTGCGAGTTCGAGGATTACGCGGTGGAATTGTAGATCACGGTAGTTTTCAGTGCATGATGTATAGCACGAAACAAGAAGCCTTAGAGTTCGAAAGCACCAACCCGACAACCGCTGCCATAAAATTGGCTAAGTATGGAAAGGAACAACGGTCGGTCGGATTCGTCATCTGAGGATATAGATAGAGATGAAGGTATGTCAGCTCGCCAAGGCTGGAACCCACAATCATAGAAAAGTGACTAAGTATATAACCAGAAGGTGATAATACATGGGAGGAAGAAAAGGGAAAAGGGACTAAGGAGTCCACGGTCGAATTGTAAATCATGAAAATCTTGAGTGCAATATGTATATCATGAAACAAGAAGCAGCGGAGTTTGAAAGCGCCAACCCGGCAACCACGGCCATAAAATTGTCTAAGTATGGAAAGGAACATCGGTCGGTCGGACTTGTCATGTGAGAATATAGATGGAGATGAAGATATGTTAGACTTCCAATGCTGGAACCCGCGATCATAGAAAAGCGACTAGGTATATAACCACAAAGTGATAATACATGGGAAAAATAAAAGGGAAAAAGGACTAAGGAGTCTGCAGTAGAATTCTAAATCATGGAAATTATGAGTGTAATATGTATATCATGGAACAAGAAGCAACATAGTTTGAATGCATCAACCCGAAATAGTGACTAAGAATTGGAGATTTTGTGAACCCGTGAACAGGAGGATCCAAAATAGACTGACAAGGTCTCCTAGAAGAGGTGAGACCCCAACGGTCAAATTGTATCATTCAGAACATTTGAATGCATAATCCGTAACACGGATGAGGGGATGATGGCGGAACTCGGTAGTCAATTTTTATATTGCGGAAGGCCGGATGAAAATAGTTTTGTATCAGTGTGTGCAGTTGTCACTAGTCAGAGTCACTAGTAAGAGCATAACCAATGTATATTAGGAAGGACAAGAATTTAGTAGGGACGAAAGGTAGCAACAGATACTTTGAAACATTTGTAAACCATGGTAGAGTGAAGCTTGCAAGTTCGAGGAGTCCGCGGTGGAATTGTAGATCACAAATGTTTTGAGTGCAAGATGTACATCACAAAACAAGAAGAAGCAGAGTTCGAAACTGTGAACCCGACAACCGCGACCATAAAATTGGCTAAGTATGGAAAGCAACAACGGTTGGTCAGATTTGTCGTGTGATTATATAAATGGAGATAAAGATATGTGAACTCACCAATGCTGGAACCCACGATCATAGAAAGGTGACTAAGTATATAACCACAAAGCGATAATAGATGGGAAGACGAAAAGGGGAAAAGGACCAACAAGTCCACTGTGGAATTGTAAATCACGG
The DNA here is from genome assembly GCA_009831015.1 of Picea engelmannii. NCBI lineage: Eukaryota > Viridiplantae > Streptophyta > Pinopsida > Pinales > Pinaceae > Picea > Picea engelmannii. The sequence goes on from ML800072.1 coordinate 223,197, forward strand.
AAATTTTGAGTGCAATATGTATATCACGAAACAAGAAGTAGCAGAGTTCGAATGCGCCAACCTGAAATAGTGACTAAGAATTGGAGATTTCGTGAACCCGTGAACAAGAGGATCCAAAATAGGCTCACAAGGTCTCCCCATAAGACGTGAGGCCCTGACGGTCAAATTGTATCGTTCGAAACATTTGAATGCATAATCTATAACACGAAAGAGGGGACGATGTTGGAGCTCGGTAGTCAATTTCTATATTGTGGAGGGGTGGATGCAAACTTTTTCGTATTAGTGTGTGCATTTGTCACTAGTAAGAGCATAACCAATGTATATTTGGAAGGACAAGAAGTTAGTGGGGATGGAAGACAATGACAGATACTTTGAAACATTTATGAACTATGGTAGAGTGAAGCTTGCGAGTTCAAGGAGTCCATGGTGGAATTGTAGATCATGGAAGTTTTGAGTGCAAGATGTACATCACGGAACAAGAAGAAGCAGAGTTGGAAAGCGCCAACCTGACAACCGCGGCCATAAAATTGGCTAAGTATGGAAAGCAACAACGGTCGGTCGGATTCGTTGTGTGATTATATAGATGGAGATAAAGATATGTCAGCCTGCCAATGCTGGAACCCGCGACCATAGAAAGGCGACTAAGTATATAACCAGAAAGACATAATACACGGGAAGAAGAAAAGGGAAAAAGGACTAAGGAGTCCGTGGTGGAATTGTAGATCACGGAAATTTTGAGTAGAAGATGTGAACCTGTTAGCCAATTTGTATATTGCGGAGGGTCAGATGCCAACTGTTTCATACCATTGTGTTCAGTTGTCACTAGTAAGAACACAACCAATCCATATTAGGAACGAGAGGAAGTTACTGGGGATACTTTGAAACATTTGTGAACCGTGGTAGAATGAAGCTTGGTGCCAACCCGAAACAGTATCCAAGAGTTGGACATTTCGTGAACCCGACAATAGGAGGATCCATAACAGGATGACAAGGTCTCTGCAGAAGATGCGAGGCCCCGACATTCAAATTGTATCGCTCCGAACATTTGAATGCATAATCTGTAACACAGAAGAGCAGACGATGTTAGAATCCGGTAGTCAATTTGTATATTGCAGAGGGTGTGATGCCAACTGTTTTGTACCTGTGTCTAGTTGTCACTACTAAGAACTAATTTAGTATTGAAAATAATGGGTTTTCATACTGTTAGATAGTTTATAGGGATTAACATTCGTAAACAATAGCAATCTTCACCCCGCCAACCCTGGAGTCTATGTGTCAATTTCTATATCGCGGAACTGCGAGTGTTGTTTGGAGCACACAGAACAATAGAAGTGCAATGTTGAGTCAGCCAGTCCACAGGTCCACTTGTCAATTTGTATATTGTGGAATTCTGGGTGCTATTTGTAGGGAACAGAACAAGGGAGGCCCAATTTTGAGCCCGCCCGCCTAAGAACCCATGATCCAAAAAGTGGCTAGGTATGGAATGCTCAATCCGTACATGGTATATAAAATATCATGTCCATACTTTATAGTCCCATAATACACGGGAAGAAAAAAAATGGAAAAAGGACGAAGGAGTCTGCAATGGAATTGTAGATCATGGAAATTTTGAGTGGAAGATGTATATCACGGAACAACAAGAAGCACAGTTTGAAAGCGCCAACCCGACAACCGCGGGCATAAAATTCACTAAGTATGAAAAGGAACAACGGGCGGTCCAATTCGCCAGGCCAACATTGGAACCCGTGATCATAGAAAGGCGATTGAGTATATAACTAGAAAGCGATAATACACGGGAACAAGACAAGGGAAAAAGGACTAAGTATCTCGCAGAAGAATATCTAGTGTTTGCTTAGTAATGCAAATGATTTCGAACCCCTGATGAGTTCTCACTAGTTAAGGCATAAATTGTAGATCACGGAATCATCTTTCGTACCACTGTGTCCAATTGTCACTAGTAAGAGAATAGTTGATGTATATCAGGAAGGACGCAAAGTTATTGGGGATGGAAGGCTGTGACAGATACTTTGAACAAAGTTAATGTATACGAGGAACCCGCGGTGGAATTGTAGATCAAAAATGTTTTGAGTGCAAGATGTATATAACGAAACAATAAACAACCGAGTTCGTGAGCGTCGACGCCGCAATGGCGACCATAAAATTATCTAAGTATGGAAAGGAACAACGGTTGGCTGGATCCGTCATGTGAGGATATAGATGGAGATGAATACATGTAAGCTTTCCAACTCTGGAACCGGATACCATAGAAAGGTGACTAAGTATATATCCAGAAAGAGATAACGGACGGGAAGAAGAAAAGGCCAGTTCGTATGCGTCAACCCGTCAACCGTGGACATAAAATTAACTAGGTATGGAAAGGAACAATGGTCGGTCGGATTCATCATGTGAAGATATAGATGGAGATGAATATATGTTAGCCCACGAACCCTACAACTACCCATCATAGAAATACAACTAAGTATAAAACCAGAAAGCCATAATGGATGGGAAAAGGAAAAGGGGAAAAGGGATAAGTATCTGGCAGTCGAATTTTTTTTTTTTTTTTTTTAATGGCAATGTTTTCGAACCCCTACCGGGTTCTCACTAGTAAAAGCATAAATTGCAGATCATCAAAGTTCTTTGGCTGCAAGATGTATATGATATAACATGAGACATAGGTGCTGGGTACCGCGAACCCGGGGCCTGCTGGCCAAATAACTAGCTAAGTATTGGCCAAGAGAAACATTTGATATCTATTTCAATAGTATTCATACTAATATGTATTAATGGAGAAAGTTTTCATATTTATCTGAATAGTATTCATACTAATATATATTAATGGATTGTTTTTGTTTCAAATGCAAATGATCTCCCAATTTGCAGGATGCTCTTCGGTTTGCAAATTTCGTTGAAACCACGCAAAATTTTGACTGCAAGATGTATATGACACAACAAGAAACATAACTTTGCATTATGGTTTCAATGAGATAAAATCCTTATCATCTATTCATTTTGTACTCCTTGCAATGACATGAGAAAACACCGACTCTCCATAAACATTAATATCTAAATTAAATTAAATGTAATCAAAATTTGGTGTGATTTAGGTAATTAAGACAACTTCAACTGTTCCTTTATTAATGCCAAGCTTTTCGAACACCTGGTGAGTTATCAGTAGTTAAAGCATAAATTGTAGATCACTGAAGCTCTTTGGCTGCAAGATGTATATGATGGAACATGGAACATAGTTGTTTAATACCGCAAACCCAAACATAATTTCCTAAGCTTTGTCGAAGAAGAAGTTTTTGTATTTATTCCAATAGTACTGATATTAATATATATGCACAGATATTATAAAATAGAAGAAGCTGCAATATATGCAAGATACCGAACAGGAACATTGCGTCAACACTTGAGATGCCTTCTTGTAACTCATTAATTCATTCTATTTACAGGACCTGAAGAATGGAAGCAAGATGGGTCCTCCAAAATAAAATTAAAACAAATACCAGACATTGGAAAATACTATTAAAAAATAAACCGGAATTGTTTTATATTAAAATAAGATGGGTTACAAAATACAACTGAGACTATTTGCCACAATGATTGCAATTTCACCTGCCACCAACTAATAAACAATATGTACATTGATGAATCTTGTTCACAATTTTCTTGACGTGCAAACCCTTTATTCGAAAAAAATGAGTTGAATATCAATTTCGGGTCGTGTACTTATCTGTTGCTGCCAACTACATCTATCCCGGTTTTTTGAATAGCTTGTCTCTTCCAGATATGACCTGCTTGCAATGGCTAGTTATTCAACATTCCATTCTTTGTCAAGTATTAATTTCCCTTTGTCGTCGAAAACTTGGGGTTTAAGGTGATTTCCTTGTAATGTTCTTGACCCTTGACATCCGAGACAACTTAGAAATGAGATTCAGGCCGATTTCAAAGTGGACAGAGTTGTTTTATGTCACAATAGCTATGGGACGGGAAAAATATTCAAGTATGTTGTGACTGCTATTCTCCATGTATTCGATCATCTGTTTGGTTGAAAAGGCTGCCTAAAGATTTGTATGTTGAACTTCTTTGCTTTATTACAGTAAATTGGAAAAAACATCCAACCTAGCCGGAAAATGTTAATCTGTTGAGGTACATCACTTCTTCGGGCAGCATAGGTCTGACAAGTGTATCAAATGTTGCAGAACACATCAACACAAGTCTGGCAAGTGTATCAAATGTTGCAGATCGCATCAGAATATATCTTTCCTCATAGCGGTGGCAGATATGGCGGCCCACATAAAGGTCTAGAATGTTCGAAGGTGATGCCAAATATGTGGAGTCTGTAACTACATCCAGAGGAAACCGAACAAACTTTGACAAAGAACATGGCTTTTTGTCAAGTTGGTTACCACACCTACAAGTAGCTCAACAAATTTGAAATAGAAACCTTTGTAGTGATAATATGTCGTTTTATCCACCCATACAATTTCTGTTACTCGCCTCTGGTTACATTTGCAAATGGAGTAATATTTCACGTCATTTATGAACATCACAAGCCATTTTTCAAGCCACAGTAAATGTGCCGCCCCCGAGGAAGACAAATTCTTGTGGGATCTGTAGAATTCAATACACTTTAAAAATCTGTGTTGTTGGAAGAAACTATATACTTCAATGAAGAACTATTTTTCACATGACTTGAAAATCCATTACAACTCCCAGTAAGAAAACAAAGAAGTTCAACAAACAAATCTCCAAGCAACCTTTTGAACCAACCAAGGCATCGAACACAAGGAGAACACCAACCAGAAGGTACTTGTTCTTCTTTTTTCCTCCTCTCTAAGTTTCTGTTGGATAACAGAGTTTTTTTTTACTCAAAGGTCACATCACATAAAACCAGTCTCTCTTCTTTCATCTGGGCCTCAGTCACATCTCTAAGTTGTCTTACATGTCCATGACCGGGAACTTTAGAACGAAGGCACCCTAAAGCACAACTCTTTGATGATGGAGAGAAATGACAATAAGTATTTAAAAGTAACGCTGGATGAGATTCCGTAGATTTTGTGTTAATTCATTCTAATGACAGATGTTCTTGATATTTTCGCTTATTAATGCCAATCTTTTCGAATATGTACGCTGAATAGTGACTAATAGCACGTATTAACATTCCCCTATTCGAGCATATTCTCAAATATGGCATCTAAGATATGCACAATATTAAACAGGGGTATGACATCAAGGCCTCTGTGGGTGACACGTTCGTGGACTATGCTGAAGCCTTTAAGAAAACTAAAAGAGCAATTTTTTTTTTTTTTTCAAATTCAAAATGCAGGAAAAAGAAATTACCAGATCCCATAATATTTGCCCATCTATTCATTTTAATCAGAGTTGTCCTCGAGATTTTCGCTTATTAAATCCAATCTTTTCGTACCTGTCTAGTCGGTTGTGACTTTTGAAAGCATAATTAATGTCTATTGGGAACGATAGAAGGTAGCGGGGATGGTTTTAAATTTTCTGAACCTGGAAAGGCATCAACCCGCCAAACTTTGAAAACCCGACTAAGTATGGAAAGCTAGGTAGAATAGACAAACTCATTGCAGGCAGAGGCATGCTTGTGAGTTCGAGGAGTGCCGGGTCGAATTCTAGAGCATGAAAGTTCTGGGTGCAAGATGTATACACTGAACACGACCTATCATAGTTCGATAGAACCTATCTGTGAAGCCGCGTCCATAAAACTGTCTAACTATGCAACCAAATGATGATCGGTCAGAATGACCACAGAAAGGCGAGAAACTATAGAGCCAGAAACACAGTTTAGAAGAGGAAAATAAAAGGGAGAGAACAACTATATCGCTCACACATCAAAACCTACTCTCATAACTATGAAACCATAGCAACACATAATCCATGGAAAAAGCATCGCTAGCTATGGAATATAGTTTGAGGCCGGCATAATCTGTTTCAATGCATGAGAGATGCAATTTACATCGACTGCAATTTTTTTGTATGTTGTTTTATCTTAATAGTATTCTATGCAGACTCCACTGCAAAAGAATGGAAGAAGAGATCCAACTGCGGATGCAACATCCCAACATGACACGTTGTCGCCAAAGTCATCGCCATCATCAAACCGACCGCACCATATGACCCTGCGACTGTTGTTGCTGCTTGACCTCTGCCTTCTCGGCCAATTTCATAGAGAGGTTGAGAATTCCCTTGGATTTTCCAGACAGTTTTCAGACCTGATAGCTGATGAACTGCATGGTGACAGTGGCAAGCTTGAGGAATTCGTTCTGGACGGTTTCAGACCTAGTAGCTGATGAACTGCACAGTGATGGTGGCGGGATTAAGGAATTTGTTTAAGGGGATGCTAATGTGGACGATACATTTATTGGAGGACAATTTTTCCAGTAGTTGTATCCAACATGTATAGAGCCTTGGAAGGCTTAGTTCTCCTTGGTCAACTAACTATCATTGAAAGATAAGGATTTGGCTGTTAGGCTTGTATACCCAGACGAGCTTGGTTGTATTTGGTATTTTGTTTTCACAGTGTGTTTGTTAGCAGTTTCATTTGTAAGCAGTTCTTGCCAAAATCTCTTAGCCCAGTCTCTTCCAACCAACCCCTGTAGGAAATTGTATCTATCTTTCTTATCTACATGTTGTTTAAAGATAGCGTGTTTGAGTTCAAGCCTTCCTTGTACGAGAATGGTATATAGGATCTCGTTGAGATGGCCTCATATTTATGCCTCTTAAAGAAGGAGGACCTAGGTCTTTGAGAGGGCGTTTTCCTGTTCATCTTCTCAAGAATTGGCTGTTTCAGGTCCAATCTGTCAAGAAATGTGCCAATGGCCTTTGAATTTGTATTTTTTTCAAAGGAAAGTCTACTAGACATGGAAATCTGCATGCTTCAGAAATTTGAACGTCTAAGTTGCTAAAGTGGAGCCCCATAATGTCAAATGAAAAGATCAAACCAATTTAACTCGCAAGAGAATGGATGCATTCAAGAAAAACAGAAGAGAGCACACACTTAATAGTTTTTTCATAATAGTTATCATGTTGAAATATGTTTTACAGTTGATTATGTTTATTGAAGTCACCCAAGGAAAGGCAAGGAATATCTGTCCATGGAATGAAATGATCTATGTTACATAACTACTTTTACAAATGCCTTCCCATTCTCAAGAGATGGCACATAGTCTACAAACAATCACCCAATAAAATCAAGTTTTACCTTTAGGCATAGAAATCTATAGTCATGTCCAACAAAATAGTCCCAGATACCTTCAAGTCAACAAAGGGAATTTCAATAATAAAGCGAGTGAAGCAAAACATATACCATGACCTTGGATGCTACATATAGTGGGTTTTAGATTCCCCACTAATTTTTTTAATTTCCAGGACTCTTCTTTGCAAATTATTTACACATATTGTTTTTTGGAAGGGGATGGTAACTTATGCACCCCATTTATATGAGTTTTCCTTTAACATAGGTCTTTTGCAAAATGTTAGTGCTTTTTTTATGCATCGTGTGCTATCTTTGTATCGGTTCCATGTGATGGTTAATTTTTCTTTATTTTTCGCCAATTTATGTTTCACATTGCTCTACTTTTCTTACAGTATTCTCTGTCTTTTTGAAAATATTTTACAAGTTAGTTTCTTGGCGTTCATATTGATAGTAAGTAGTGCTTGTGTAATAATTGATTACAAATAGTGCTTTGATAGTTGTCTGCTAACCATTGATATGTGTATGTAAAGAAGGTATTGTTGTGGCTCTTTCAGATTTTAATATTAGATTTGTTTCTTATGATCTTCTGATTATAACATCTCCATCTTAGACTTTTGGAATTGCAAGCAATATATTTCTTGTGTTTGAATTTATCATTGCTTGTTTCTTCCAAAATTTTCGTAGTAAAATAAGTTTAATGTGGATTCTATTTTAAAAAGTGTTCATTTTGTTCCAATGTGTCTTTTTTACAAGTAAAATATAATCCTTGGCATGAAGAGGGACCATGCTAGGTAGAGGGTGTAGTCCAAGCAGTCTGTCAAGTTGAAATTTTGTTGGGACATAATTATCCATTTGGTTCTTCATGTAATGAGATGGGCATCCAGACAACATCTTTAATGATTAATTTGATTTGCGAATTTCAATTCAATGAAATCTGCAAACAAACATCTCAAGACTAATATTGATGTTTTGAATAATCGATAGCATTTGGATAGTTTCATCATAATAGTACTTACATTGACATACATTGACAGATTCATATTGTTTTTTATTGAGACTATGTGAGTTAAATATTTTTGAGGTCACTTTCTTATATTATTCATCACGTGTTTTCATGTTTTCTGGAAAAAATCAAATTCAGATTTCACCCCAGGTGTATTGTAAACTAGAAAAATACATGCTTCTGCCCTAAAACTAGACTCTTGCAGCCTTTGCTTATCTCCAAATTGTAAAATCAGATATATGATGACCAAGGTAAGGATTGGCATATGCAATAGAGTTTACCATTTCACATATCATGTTTCGAGTAATGAAATCAACCATTCAAATGTTTTCAATGATTGGTAATAGTAAATATGGATATAAATTTATAGGCTATAAATCTTGAAATATGAGTAATTTTAAATAGATAATGTCTTGTACAACTTTTGTTTCTTCCAATGAAATTCCATAAAAGCAACCTTGACATTGGATGCTATCTCCAAATGTCCTTTCTATAGGTAGGACTTATCCCAAAAATAATAAAGAAAAAATGACATCCCTAATATATTTTGATGATCCTCAAATACATCACCTTATATTCTCTATATTGGAGACATGATATTCTATTGTTGATAAAAGCAGTATGCAAATTTTCCTTATATCATTTTTGTTAGTCATTCACATGTTAATCTACGGATGTTCCTCCTGATGCATAACATTTCTCAGAGATGTACACAAACATCCTTCATTACTGACAAAGAAAATATGTAAAAAACATAAGGTTTAAGACATCATAACAGAGTACATAGAATTGGACAATATTCCTTCTCTTAAAGTAATCATTAAAAGGTTTGCAGCTGAATTATTTTAAAGGGGCAATGGATGCTCAAACTACAGTTGACAACGTACATCAAGTCAGATGTCAAATAGCTTTCATTTTTATTCTTTATTTATCTTCTTCCGGAGCAATTGGACACTAGCCAAGTCCCCATTGCAAAAAAACCATATACACAAATATTATATATTACTCTTACTAACATTCGTTTTTCATTGCTTATATGTCCATTGATATCTTTATTTTGACTTAGTTGTTGATATGTCCAAAGGTAACATGATCGCAATTTAAAGTTTAAACTGATTGCAGCCTAATTTTTGTCTTTTAGTTTCAACTGGGTTCCTAGAGATCTAACTCTTCGCTGTCATCCTACCCTGTTTTGAGATATATACATTATTTTCAGTTTATTTACCATCACTTTGATCATCGGGTTTTGGGCTACAAAGATTTTGGAGATGAGCAGCTATTGCTGTCAATCGATGAGGATTTGGAGGAAGAGATTGCAGGAAATGGTGATCTTCAGAGGCAGATGGAGGAAGGGACAAGCCCGTCGATCAACATATGGAAGGGAACGATGGTGGGAGTAATAGTGTAGAGTGGGACTGGAAAGTTGACATTCTTGAGGGTGGAAAGCATGCTTGCAAGTGATAAAGATGCTTGATTCGGGTGCACAAAGACATGTGGGATCCGCTAGGTCATGCATTCAGGGCCAACTTGATGTCAAACAAACAACAATGAAGTGAACCATTATTTTTCTCCCACTGAAAAAACTCAGGGAACCACCTAGCGACTCTACATTCCTAGAAAACCATGAGAATCATAAAGCATAATAATAATAGTTGAAATTTCATGCAACTAATTATAATCACAATAGTTAAAATAACCTGGAAGTTTACTCTATCAGGCACTAAGAGGTCCAACTTACATTAAGGTATGCATTTACTTGATAAGATTTTATTTGAATAACACTACAAGGTTATTGAACGTTTGGCTATATTTTCCAACATAAATTCGATGTAGCCAATGCTGGGATATTGAAACAGAGAAGCACATCCCCAAATTGGAGCCAAAAATGAGTGCCTCACCTAAAATCTTAGGTTATTGAATGCAACCTTCTACAGTTTGTCCCTGTTTTATTTTGGCATGAATGTGTATGGAAAAACTGAATATTTTTATATTAGTAATTATTTTCAAAAAGATTACGATGAAATGTGCCATGAACTAAAAGTTAACTTCCACTTTTGATAGGGAAAACACTAGAGTCAATGAATATTTAACGTTGCCAAATTTAAGCTGGAACAGAGAATGGCTAAGAGAAAACAATGAACGACTTAGCTTAAAATTTCTACCATGATTTTAGGGGGGATTATTGTGGATGTAGGGAGATTTTTGTCGTGAACCACAAAAGAAAAAATGTATAAAGGATAAAAAACCATAATAAGTCTTAAGTATCAAAAGCCAAAATTGAACAACATGTCTTATACATCATGTCTTGAAGTGTAGTCTTATTTAATAGTTTATGCCATGAATGTTTCTTGGACAACTTAATATTTTTACTTAGATATGTTCTTAACATTTTATCTTTTTTGAAAATGTTACTATGAAATGTGGCAAAATTGTATGGGAGAACTTAAAAGTTTCTAAATGCACTTATACTTTTAAAAATGCTGCAATATTACATGACATTTTGTTATGTATTTTGAAAAGAAGTTGCATATTTTTTTCTATGTAAGTAGGGTAGTTCATTTTGTTATCTTTACTGTGTGTGTAAGTCATGATATTTACAACGCAGAGAAGGGGAGAAAACAAAACTAGAAATATTATGATCTTCCAAGGTAGGAACAAATGTTTGAAGAGTTAAGCAAGGGACCTACCTACATAGATAAACTTATTAACTGATACTAACAGAACCAAACAATCGAACCTGAAAGTCAGTAGTTGGAAGGCATCACCTAGGGTTCTTTGCTCCTCGGTTGGAAGAAAAATGGGGCCATTACGCTCATGCACTGAAAGGATGGATGACATTGGTTGAAATATTCATTGGAATAATGTTGGTCAACTTTACTTTCAGGTGGAAATCCTAGAAAAAGTCTGTTAGGTAAAGTTTTACAAACAACTTTTAGTCGACAATTTACTATCCATTTATGATATTTAATTTGTTTTAGAGTGTAATTCTCTTTTTAGTAGATTGAGCTACAACACAGTTAAATCAAAATACATTTTCTTAAAGTAGTTAAAATACAATATAATGTTGTGAATAATACATAACATTTTGCTATGGATTTTGGAAAGAACGTTGTATAGTTTTGTCCTATGTCAATTTTGTAAAGAATAATTCCAGTTTGTCATCCTTTGTGCAATTATTCTTTGTGCAATTAAGGTTTGTAACTTGCAATATTTAGGAGGCAAAGGAGGAGGGAAAATTGATTCAGAAATATTATGGTTTCCCAAGGAAGGAAATATAAAATTTGGAAGAACAATGGACAACTTTACATACAAAGGTGGAAAGCGAAGGAAACATGTTTGTTAGGTAAGGTTTTACAATAACGTTTTGTAAATAATTTACTATACATTTAATTTGATAAATACTATAGTTAGGTATGGCATGCAAAAGTGTGTAGCTCTATTTTCTCTTAATTTAGCTTGTGCAATTTTAGGATATTGAGAAAATGGTCTTTTCCTATAAGGAGGGTTTGAGTGTAGTTGAATTATGGTTTTAAGTAGATATAGTTATGTCCAATTTTGACATTCAAGTTAAACCAAAATAAAATTTATTTCAATTCTTCTCCATGTACAACTTGGCACTTTAGTCGTACAAGTTTTTTTTAGATAGTCAAGGTGCACACACCCACTCCTTGTGTGCACGATGCACATGTGCATTTGTAGTGCACTTGGGATTTGCAAAAGTGAACCATAATTGTTTGATTTTATTTTAATTCTTCATATACAAATTGGCCCTTATTTAGTTGTACAGGTTTGTATAAAGTATTCGTAGTTCATGTACCCACTCCTTTGCTAAAATTCATAGCATGGTTCTAGGTGGGATCAATGTCGTTGTTCTTGTCCACAGACGTTCATTGCCTGTTTCTGTGATCGGTGGAGATCCATGCGACTGCGTAGGCCTTTGTTTTGGAGAGCATGCCCGTTTTCTTTAGATCGCGGGCCGAGATGAGGGTTACTTCCATGCTTTGTGCCTCCATCACACCTTGATGAATTAAATACAGAGGAATAAAATGAATGAAGTTAAATATGGAGGAAGAAAACGAATGAATTTAAATACAGAGGAATAAAGTGAATGAATTTGCATACTGAAATTGGGGGAAGAGTCCGAATGAATTTGTAGACTGAAATTGGGGGAAGAGTCTGAATGAATTTTGAGAGCAGTGGATTGAGCAGTAGGTTGGAATATTGATGGAATGGAATGGAAACATGAAACTTTCTTATAACAAGATTGCGCATGATGAAAACCTCTTCATATTGAGAGATGATGCAGAGCGACGCCTTCAAAACGGGAAATCACGATTCAGATGAAACTTCTATGTCAAATATAAAATATAGAAACGCTTAATCCACATTAGGGATTTTTATTTTATTTATTTTTTGTTTTTCTAATTTTGATATAAAATTTTGTAAATATCAATTGTTGGAATGGTAAATATCCATTGTTGAGATTTTATAATCTAATTGTATTTAATTTATTTTTCAATAAAAAATATAAACATCATCATGTAAAAATCACTCTGCTCTCGCTTGGAGTTATACATAATCGTTTCTTATTTAGCCACCTGGAAGTCATTGATACCAGATTCCTCATTGGTAAGGGCAGTTGTGTAAGGGCAGTGCTCATCTGAGTGTTGAAGATGTTTTGTTTCAAGTGGTGCTTCATCTCTGCCAGATATTGGTGAATTTGGTATGTGGTGGTTTTGAAATTCTCCATACTATCCTTTAACATTGCCTTTTTCCTTTTACTCATCCTAGATATTTTGATTTTCAGTCTCGCAGACCAAACATGCATGCTATGGGCATTAATGCATCTCATATGCACGACTGCATTCACAAGATCTCTTTGCTTGGGCTTCAGAGTCCCTCGGTAGGAAGAGAGCGACGAAACACAAACCTACGGATACAGAGTCATATTCCACGAAGTTCTGATAAATTTCGCCATGTATGTGTAGCTATGCACGCCATTCAAGACATCGATTGCTACCCCTAAACCCATAATGGTAGTTATTACAACAACAGAAAGAATAATAGCTGATGGAGCCATGGCGATTTGATCTCAAGATGTATTCGTAGAAGGGCTCTTGCTTTGCTCTAAATAAGGGAGTTGGCACTGGTTCTTTGATTTTTTGAAGCTCTGCTCTGCCATAAAAATAGGGGAGTTGGAGTTGGCACCACTTGTGGGATTTGTTGAATATTCAACTGTTACATGTGCTCGTTGATCTTCGCTGATGGTGAATTTTTTTTTCTACCAAAGTATTATTCTTAATTTCAATGACCCCTTTTAAACTCAGGTCGAAATGTCTAATCCTGCATGGTCATCCATTCTCGTTCTCCTATAATTACAAGCATGAAACTTAAATGCGGTGCTTATAATGCTTAAACAAGGTCCTCATGAATCAATTATGGTATTGGTCATTTGATTTGATTAGGTATGATGTGGATGTTGACATGTGTATTTGAAGATATTGTGTTCTTTATTATTAGTCACATGTAGTGTGTGTGATAGAGGATGTATCTATGTATGTATTATTATGTGGTTTATT
>ML800072.1:274613-292981 GCA_009831015.1 Picea engelmannii
ACTTTTTATTTTTATCACTTTAATTGGTTATTATAGAATCAATCATAAGAAATGAAAAGAATTGACCATATCAACATAGATCAACACAAAGGCATAGTGCATGTAACACCCTATTTCCTCCCAACATTGTAATTATGCACAAACTTCATATGTTAACATTACGAGGCATTTAATTGTGTTTTGATTTAATATAAACACCAAACTGCTAACTGAGAGGGAACAACCTTGATAAGTATTGGCCATGATACACCAGAAGAAATTGATGAGTTAGAGGGACTGGTGGAATGGTTAATTGAAGCAGAGCTGAGATGCATCAGTGAAGAAAATAGGAAGCTTGCATAACAAGTTAATTTATGCTTACCAACATGATAACTTCACCTACCAACACACCAGACTCATGAAGAGATAACATGACCATTAGGAGAAGGTTGCAAAGGTGGTTGAGTAGTAATGATGACTGTGGCATTTGGCCCATACAAAGAGAGAATGACCAATTGCATAATTGACGGGGGAATGTACCTTGGAACCACCCATTCAGATTACGAAGGGAATACTGTAGGTTGCATCTACAGGATGCTGCATAGATCCCAAGGGGATGGAGAAGAAGACCGGAGGGGGAGCACATACAATAAGGTAATTTTTTTGTATAGGAGGAGAGACCCCACAACGAAGATTGCACCCAGAGACAGAAGAATACAACAACATAAAAGGCTCAGAGAAGTGCGGATGTGTTGATTGAGAAAGAAAAGAATGTCTTTCTGAAAGAAAATTGGAATCTTGTCTGAGTTATTGATGATCACCCTGGACAGAGAAGACATAGATTCCTGAACTAGAGAAGTAATGGGCTGCAACTTGGTTCTTACTGGATAGAAACCGACACTAGTAAGGGGAGGTCATCGAGGGACTGTTGAGAAAATAAGGGACTCCCTTATGTAGAGGAAATCCAGTTGAGAAACTATTTGATAAACCTGTAGAGACGTGAAGCTCAGTGGGAGGTGGCAAATTCTGCCGTGTCAGAGGAGGAAGGAGAGTAACCTTCCTGGATTGTCATAGTATCAAAACCCTGCTGAGTCAATTTCCTTGGTGGTATCATGGCTTGGCATGGGGGTGGCATGTTGTAGGAAGTGACTCTACAACAAGGCCCAAGGTTGGGAGGAAAGGCATCCTCTCTCAGTCAATTGGATTAGATTATTTCCTTATCAGATAAGTGTTCATCTGCATTGGAACCAACTATGAGTGAATTTATATGAATGCTCATGAATGAAACAATTGTATGATAACATGTATGAATGTTTGAATCTAAGAAAAAGTCTATGTACTTAACTTATGATTTTGAATGCTGTAAGATGAGCTATGTTATGATGTTTTCTATTGCATGGTTAAATCATAAAAATGAATAAATTCAAACTGCTACCTACTCGAATACTCTATATGTTCACTATGTGGAGATCCTACAAATCATGTGAGGCTTTATCCTTAAGTTTGATAGTTTGGAATAGCTGTAGAATCATCTTGAGTTTTTGAAAGTCAAAATCGAAGTCTTTTAGAACTCGAAAAATGGCTAAGTCCTTAAAGCGAACAATCATGAATCTATAGACCCTGTGTTGGTCAGCAAAGAAAATCAACTGTTGATCCGAAGAGATTGTGACCGTTGATCGATGGGATGTTTGGAGTTAATGCATCAAAGAGATCCCCCCGAACATGGTGGGAAAGGCTCTGAACAAGAGACTCCAAAATGAACCATTCAGAGTGGAGTTTTCAGAAGGAAACCTCATATGTTGTAAGAACAACTCAACAAGTTTTTGGACAATCAATGTGGTGCATGAGAAGCAAGTAGAGAGAAAAATAGAGAGCCGGGAGCTGGTTCAACCATGGAGAGTGAATTCTAGAGCATGTTGGAGCATAATTGGAGTGAATTCGAGTTGGAAAAATGAAGAGCCATGTTGTTAGGCCTGAAGAGTGAACTCCTGTGTGAGTTACACTTAAAAAACAAGTGTTTGTTGTTGGTTTGCTAATATTTTTCCTAGCATCATTTTCCCTCGAGTTTCCAGCTGCTTGTGCTAGAGAGACCCTAATAAAGGAATGGGATTCTCGAGGGAATGATATCACTGAAGGGGCACATTCCTTGGGTTTGACAGGTCAATAAGAAAAGATCTAGTGGGAAAATCGGGATAGTTGTAGGAGAATATCCGTTGGGTTGTGAGTTTTATGAGCTGTGAAGGGACTGTGAGAGACCACCCTCTTTTTTGGATTGCTAGCCTCAGATTTGGGGTGTCTGGATGTTGAGATTTGGAACATTTAGTCTATGGTTGGGTGGAATGTCCGTCCCAAGAAGATGGTTGCACAACTCTTGTTTAAAAATAAGTGTTTTATCTTGTTTCCATGTTGTTCACATGTGTTATTGCTGTGCATGATATTTCTGTATTTGAGAGTGATTTATATTTTTTTGTGTGAATGATTAAGCTGCATTCATGTTACTTTGGTATGCTTTAGATGCATCTATTTTGTGGTTATAAACATTAGCTAAATCTGTTTTAAATTCGTAGCCGTAAGCTACAAGAAATTGGCTAACAGTAAAATAATAAACTTAGTTAGAATAAATTTCGTTTTTATGTTTATTCCGCACTATAATGTCCCACGGTTGGGCTGGGGGACATTACATTATGGTATCAAAGATTCCGGTTCAAACACCAGACTTGTATGGGTGCAAACCCGAGCGAATTGGTGAAATTCGTTGTTGCTGATTTTGTTTGTGACCGATTTGGGGAACAACAAAGAATTTAGATAGAAATCCCCAAATCCGTGGGAAAATTATGAGTTTGAATGACTTCGGACAGTTTAACAAGGTTATTGGAGTAGATAGGTGAAGTTGTAGATCAAAATTTGACCTGGAATAGTCAACATTTGAGTTTTAATGGCCGCATGTAGAGTTACAAGCAGTTTGGAGAATCAACGACTGAGATCATGTATGATCTCGTGATTGACAACCGAGATTCACTATGATAAATTTAAAAATTCATAAGGATTCAACCATTTGAAAGGTTGATGAGATCAATGACTAGGATTAAATTGGGGGTTGTGAAAGTGATTAGATCAACGATCCAGATCAATCAGAGAAAAGTTGAAAATTTTCTAAGTGTTAAAGTTCACCAAGAGAAATCACTGACGGTCGATGGATGGATCAATCGAAATAACAAATATTTTGGGTCGACCATAAGACATATATGACAACTGATGGCTGATGGTCGACTGAATCTGACGAAGTATTTTCAATCATCAATGAACATCGTCGATGGCCAATGGGGCAATGGTCGGGGGTCGACCGATTTTGGTGAAATGTTCGAATCAAGCAAGAGAAGATGCCGATGGCCGATGGGCCGGTGGTCGGAGGTTGACCGAATTCAATGAAGTATTTTCTGACATATTTTCTTCTACAGTTGACATAAGTCAACATTTCAATAAAATTGCACCCATAGAAAAAATGTAGAGAAAGTGGTGAAAATGGTTTTTTCAAGAAGCCATAACTTTCAGCTCAGAGATCAAATCATCACCATGTGAAAATAAAAAGAAGCATTACAACTTAATTTTTATGAGATGAAAGAGGATGGGATTTTCATGTACAAGGGAAAGGTATATGTGCCCAATTCTAGTGAGCTGAAAAATGCATTGGTGAAGGAGATGCATAATGTGCCATATGTTAGGCACCCATGATATTAGAAGACAATTGGAATAGTAAGAAGATAACACTTTTGGCCAGGAATAAAGAAGGAAGTGGCAAATTACATAACCAGTTGTCTAGAATGCCAAAAGGTGAAGACATAGCATAGACAACCAACATGTTTGCTACAACCATTTCCCATTCCAGAATGGAAGTGGGAAGTGGGAAGTAGTTACAGTTGATTTTATTACAAATCTACCCAGAATAGTGAAGCAACATGATTCCATCATGGTGGTGGTGGATAAATTGACTAAATCAACACATTTTCTTCCAGTAAAGACTACACACAAGGAGGAAACTATTGTATATATCTACTTGAAAGAAATTGCTAGGCTACATGGGGTACGTAAAGCAATAGTTTCAGATAGAGATTCAAAGTTTACTTCTAATTTTTGGAAGGCTTTGTTCAAGGGCCTTGGAACAAGTTTAAATATTAGTACAACATATCATCCAATGTTAGATGGGAAAACAAAAAGGACTAACATAATAATTGAGTACATGCTTATAATATATGTGATGGATCAACCATCAAAGTGGGAAGATTACAATTATTTAGTTGAATTTTCCTACAATAATGGGTATCATACCTCATTGAAAATGAATATATTTGAAGCATTGTATGGTAGAAAATATAACACTCCAGTGAGTTGGGATAATCCAACAGACAGAGCAGTTGTTGGGCCATAATTGTTAAAAGAAATGAAATATCAGATGGCAAAGATAAAGCATAATTTAAAGGCTCCCCAGGATAGGCAGAAAAGTTATGCAGACGAGAATAAAGTTTTCAGATATTTTAAAGTGGGAGAACATGCATTTTTGAAAGTGAAGGAAACGAGAAGCTCCCTAAGATTAGGAATTTTCCCGAAGTTGGCAACGAGATATTGTGGGTTGCTTGAAATATTAGAAAATATAAGGCCAGTTGCATACATGTTAGCATTGCCTGCATCCGTGAAAGTGCATAATGTATTTGATGTGTCATTGTTGAAGAAATATGTGCCTGACCCTAAGCACATAATTGATTGGAATGTGATCCAGGTGGAGCACGAAGGGGATTTCTGGGTGGAACCAGTACGCATCCTAGAACACAAATTCAAGGTGCTCAGGAACAAAGCCATAGGGTTGGTAAAGGTTTAATGGACCTGCTACGGTCCTGACGATGCTACATGGGAGCATGAACAAAATATTTAGGTGAAATACCCACAAATATTTGACAGTTTTGAAGAAGACAAAATGCGAGACTCCGTTTTTAGCAACTAGAGTTCCAGAACCACATCTCAAAGTCCTAACAAACTATGTTGGGGACCTTGATAAAAGAGTGGTTCATTACTTGGGTTAGCCTTGATAAACATATGGTACATCCCTTTGGTTATCCCTGATAAACAAATAGTACATCCCTTGGGTTATCCTTGATAAAGGAATGGTGCATTCCTTGGGTTGGAGAGTTGAGAGGAACATGAAATTATGGTTGGAGTTGCTCCTGGAGTTGTTAAATTGCAGAATTTTTATTTCTAAGTATTGTGATGTAAATTTGCATATATATGTATATCAAGATAGAGTGAACTATGGACGATGCACAATTTTAGGGGAGGGGGAATGTAACATCCCCACTATAATTCTCAGTTTAATTAATTCGTATGGAGATATAATGTGTCACTACGACCAAAGCGATGTAATATGCAAATTGTATTTCTATGTTTTAAAATTAAAACATGATGCCAACTGCTGAGGGGACATGGACAAGAGACGAGGGTTGAATTAATCCAAAAGAGATGGGAGTGTCTAGGATAAGATTCAAGAGGGGTTCAAGGGGGAATTACCCATGTATCTTAATCCAACCCATTTTCCTAAATTTTCTATTTGTATATGAGCCTTCCCATTTCTAATTGAGTGTTCCAAAATCCAATCATTGAATACATGTAAGAGGGTGGGTGTGAGTGGTCACATCCAAAAGTTATTGGGAAGATGGGGGTTGAGTACAATAAGCTTGTGGAAGAGTGCGAGTCAAGAAATGCATGCAAAAGGGAGGAAATTTGTATGGGTTGGGACAACAAGTTTTTGGAAATTCAATGTGGTGCATGAGAAACAAGTAGAGAGAAAAATAGAGAGCTGGGAGTTGGTGCAGCCATGGAGAGTGAATTCTAGAGAATGCTGGAGTGTACTTGGAGTAAACTGAAGCTGGAAAACTGAAGAGCCAGGTTGTCAGGCTTGAAGAGTGAATTCTTGTGTGAGTTGCACTAAAATATAAAGTGTTTGATGTTGGTTTGATGATAGTTTTCCTAGCAGAAGTTTCCCTTGAGTTCCTAGTTGAGAGATTCTTAGCTGCCTGTGCCAGAGAGACCCTCGTAAATGAATGGGATGCTAGAGGGACTACGATTAGTGAAGGGGTACATTCCTTGGGATGTATAAGTCAAGAGGAAGAGATCTGATGGAAAAATCATGATAGCTGTACGAGAATATCAATTGGGTTGTGAGCTTTATGAGCTGTGTGTGGACTATGAAAGACCACCCTCTTTTGTGGATTGCTAGCCTCAACTTGGGGGTGAGTGGCTGTTGATATTTGGAACAATCAATCTATGGTTGGGCAGAACTTCCATCCCAAGTATCTGGTCGCATAAATATTGTTTAAAGATAAGTGTTTTATCTTGTTGCCATGTTGTTCACATGTGTTATTGTTGTGCATGATCTCTGTGTATTTGAGAGTGATTTATATGTTTCTTTGTGAATGATTAAGCTTCATTCATGTTACCTTGGTATGCTTTAGATGCATCTATTTTATGGTTATATACATTAGCTAAATATGTTTTAAATTCGTAGTCGTAAGCTACATGAAATCAAATAACAGTAAAAGAATTAATTTAGTTAGCAAAAATTTCATTTTTATGTTTATTTTGCACCATAATGTCCCACGGTTGCGTTGGGGGACGTTACGGATAAAATATCAGCCATTGATCATAGTGGGTCCCACTTAATAAGATGAGACGAAGAGAGAGTGAAAGTTGACTAGGAGCATCAGTGTGAGGACACATGTCAATGGTTGATTTGTCGACTAGATTGAGTGCGAGTCTCATTGGATCAGAGTTGAGTATTTTCCAGAGTATGAATTTGAAGGATTCATAGTACTTCTCTGATGGCTTGGAAGTGTGAGTCTGATGGGGGAAATATCTCAACCATAGGTCGATGATTAAAGAGATGGCACAATAGTCGTCGATTTGTCGTAGATTCCACCTAAGTCAAGAGACAAAGTGATAGAATCATGGATGGAATGGGTTGTTAGAAAGGTAGTTAGGATGCCCTTAGGATGCTAGATGTCGATCATTAAATATTTTCTCAGTTGAGTGGGGTCTAGTTGGATAGATTAACCATAGGTGTCATATGGATATCAACCGTTGATTGAGAGGCCACAAGTGCATCTGTGGCATCCATCGAGGAGACAAAATATTCCTCGATACCTTGAGTTTGGAGAAATGAGACTGCCTGAACCCTTTGAATGCCAAAAAAATGGTATCAAAAGGGAATATTCTCCGATACCATATCCGTCAGAGGTAAGTGATGAGTGTACTAGAAGAAAGTGTGAGCGATAACTATGACAAGCCTATGTGGATCATAATTTTCCCCTGGTAGGTTAGACAAGTGCCACATTAGTGCTACGTTTTCACCATGTCAAATGACAAGTGTGATGAGGTGTCACATGTCTATGGTATAGAAGTTGAAAACCCAAGAACTTTGGAATCTCATAAATTTCATCCTAGACATCAGTTTTAAGAGAAATTTCCATCATTGGGAAGCTCTCAAAGAGAAGAAGACGATGGAGCTGTGAAAGAGAGGATTTGAGATAATTGAGGAAATAAAAAATTATAATACCCCATCCCTTAAAAGGAAACTTAGGGGTTGGGTGTGTTACAAAGTGGTATCAGAGTAGAGTTCAAACTCTAGGATTGAATGGGTCACAAAGACCACTTAAGATTGTTAAAGAAGGATTTTATGTTGTCTGGAATGCATGATTCAAAATACTGACATGAAATAATAATGGTGATTGTTGTTTCAACATGTAGGATGAATTGAAAAGTTCACATAAGTGAATGGTGCAAAGTAATATGGATGACCTCTCGCACATTAGAGATGAATATTTTGATGGCCAGAGGGATAGGGAAACACCACCAGATTTGATGGTCAATGTGAGAAGTCTGAAGGAAGATAATGAGAGGATTATGAGAGCCCATGCCGAACAAACATATATTAATGCAGTCCTACTACAGAGTTTATTCGATATTCAAAAATATCTACAATAGGGTCCTAGCAATGAAGAATTATAGTAGTGAGAGAGGCTAAAAACCCCTTCAGATGCTAAAAAGTATGGATTGGTCCAGAACGACGTGGGAAGGAGTTCTTCCAAAAGGAAGCATTAGGGTACCAATAAAGGTGAATTGAGTGGAGGCATTCCCATGGATTCCTCTAGTCGAAAGACTCTTTTAGCAGAACAGTCCAATAGTGGAACGGAATCCAACATTTCTAAGAAGAAAAGGAGTAAGAATTTTTAGAGTTTCCAGACTAAATAATTCAAGAAGGCTAATCCACCTACCTTTGATGGAAAAATAAATAAAGGAGAGGAGGTCGAAGCATGGCTATTTATCTTGAAAAATTACTTTCGAGTACATAATTTTTCAGACAATACCATGACAAGAATTGCAGTTTTTAACCTAAATGGTGGGGCTTCCATTTGGTGGGAAGACCTCAAGGAAATTAGAAGGATAAAGGAATGAAAATTAACCAAGAAGCAGTTTGAGATATACTTTCACAAATCTTACCTATCTGAAAAATATTATGATGACAAAACAAATGAATTCTATGAGCTTAAGATGGGGCAACTTACCTTGGATGTGTATGAAAAAATATTTGTGGAGTTGTTGAGGTATGTCCCCTACCTTAAGGATGAGAAGGAAAGACTCCAATGTTTTCACAGTGGGCTCCCTCCCTCTCACACTCTCTCTACCCCTCCTCTTTGTCTTTCTCTGTCCCCCTCTCACACTCTCGCACACTCTCTCCCCTCCCTCCTTATCTCTCTTCCCCTCCCTCCCACTATCTCTCCTTTCTCTCTCCTAAATATACCCCTCTCACCTACATTTACCTCCCTCTATACCCCCTGATATCTCTCTTCCTCTCTCTCCCTCTCACACACTCTCTCTACTAACCTTTTATGCCTTTCTCTCACTCCCTCCCACAATATCGCACACACACTTTCTATCCCCCATCTATGTCTTCCTCTCTCTCTGTCCCACAGTCTAACACACTCACTCTCTACCTCCCCTCTTTGTCTTCCTTTCTCACACACTAAAAAGAGTGGTACATTGCAAGGCAAGGCATGGTAAGGAAATAAGTTCCATTTACCTAGAGTTGGAAAGGCATGTCAAGACCTAGACCTAGACCTAGACCTAGACCATGAACTAGACCTAGACCTTGCCTCACCATGCCTTAGACGAAGTAGCTCTGAGTCATCAGATCACCCAAAGTGAATATGAGCCGTAGGACTAGGAGAGGAGACGTGGCGAGGATATTAGCACCCCGGGTAAAGTCCTGAAGTGATTTGTAGCCGTCAGATCAAGAGGAGACATGGCATAGATCCATGCACTCCCGGTAAAGACCCAAAGTAAACTTCAGCCTTCGATTCGAGGAGGAGACACGCGAAAAAGTATTATCAACTCCAGATAAAAGAAACAGGAAGGAAGGAGTTTGACATTTGAGATTTTTGAAGCCTGGAAATTTGAAGCGACAAGAGCCATCAATGTGAAGGAGGACACGCGGCGCCAGATCCAGAACTCTGGAAGAAAACAGAGGAGGAAAAGTTTGAAGACCCAGAGAAGATCTTGATCGTTGTTCGAGAAAGGAGTCCAAGGTCCGTTGATCTGGTTGAGGAGGCCAAAGTCCTGAAGCGGGAGCACAACCGTTGATTGGGGAGGATACGTGTCAGTAGATATTCCACTCTGGAAGATATCCAGTCAGTAGAGGCGAGGATTTGATACTTGAAAGTACCGAAGGCCGGATTAGCGGAGGAGATCCTGATCGCACATTTAAAGGGAAAGGTGTTGTAAGATCTTTCATTCCAAAATATTTCCACACAGAGGTAGCGAAGGTTTGAGACTTCAAAATCCCGAAGTCCGGAATCGTGAAGGGATCTGGTCCGTAGATTTGAGGAGGACATATCTAACCCTTCAATCCAAGATATTGTCAAGATCGAGAGATC
Organism: Picea engelmannii; assembly: GCA_009831015.1. Taxonomy (NCBI): domain Eukaryota; kingdom Viridiplantae; phylum Streptophyta; class Pinopsida; order Pinales; family Pinaceae; genus Picea; species Picea engelmannii. The sequence goes on from ML800072.1 coordinate 284,570, forward strand.
GACGGTCCCAAAATATTTCAGAGATTGGAGGTGCGTGATCTTTAGCAGGGAGTCACGTGTTCATGTGAGTATGTTGTCCATAGTCACATGCGAAGAGGAATCTTAGCAAAGGGAGCTTGTGAAAGTTGAGAATTGAGATTCCTGAAGGCTGGAATCACAAAGGAGATCCTGGCCGTAGATTCAAGGGGACAGGTGGCAACATATCTTCCACTCGATAAGATTGTCACGTAGAGGAGAGTGGAGTTTGAGAATTGAAACTCCTGGAGGCCAGAAAGGTGGAGTAAACAACAATAGTTGATTTGAACAGGACTACGTGTCGACAGATTGTAGAGATTTGTGGAGACACGTGGAAGGAGGAAAGAAGAGTGGAACAAAGATTGATAATATCCGTCGATAATAGGCATTGCCAAAGGAGAAGATATCGACAGATAGAAGGGATTGTGGGGCCAGGACATGCTCGGACAATAATATTCCTTGAGCAGGATGCAATTTCAACCACTGTTTTAGTGACGGTGTACGTGTCAGCACTAGAAGGATTGTGGGGAAAAAAGCAGGTTGGTTGAAAACCACTCTTGCCCGCGCCCGCAATCACACATTAGCACAAGGGCATGTACCAGGGACATATGAAGAAGGGTCTAGTGAAAAGGAGCTAGCACCCGTGAACTGAAGAGCACTGGAACGCGCAGTCAGAGGGTGCGAGTGTCACGGGACCTAGGCCAAACGAAGGAAAGGGTCCTGTGTATAATTGTTCTGGGTTCATTTAGGAACCTAAAGAGTCATTACGACTCAACTATTGGAACGATCCAGAGTCAGGGAGGTCGCAAAACCCCGAAGGGGAGGGGGGGATGCATCAAGTTGTATCAGATCCTTTTTGTAGAATTGATTTTTGTAGGCCGAGGAGAGAAGACATTAAAGAAGAGATAGCCTATTACCATCAGGTGGTATCAGAGATACCTAATTGTTTTTTGTATGAAATGAAGGTAATCAGAAGACCGATCCTTGCTTACAAACAATAGATAAAGGGAGAAACGATGAAAGGGATAATCCGATAACATTAGATGGTATCAAAAGTTAAAGTTTTCCTATAGAAGACAAGTGAAAAGGTAGCAGAGTACTGATGCTCTATAAGAAGGTTGTTGCATGGACGCAATAGTAAAATTTTAAACAACTGGGTGACCTATAAGAGAAGATGGAGGTGCTCTTGGATGAAGAGTAATCCATAGACTTGCTAGGAGGGTAGGAAAGAGGTGGAAATGGATACTGAAGGCCATGGACATGGTTGAAGAGAAGGCCGCAAGAAGAAATGCAATCTAGAGATGGATATGGAGTTCAATCAGATAAAAGCACAAATGGAGAAGCTTGCATTTCAAATGCAACAAGAAGAAAAAGTGCATTGGGTGTATGAGTGGCCCATGAAAAAGAAGGCGAAGTGTCTAGTAAGGGAATTGTTGTCTTGAGGATAGTGATGGATGATGGGAAGGTGGCCGAGGAATACTAAAAACCTCAGTGACATAGAGGAGGAAAGGATTCACATCTGTGAACTAGAAACTGGGATAAATCTCAACGACGAGGAGGAGAAGAGGTCAAATGAAGATCTCGTAAACTGCCAAGTGGGCATAAATGGACTTTCAAGTTTCCAGGTGGGCAATGGAAAGAGACCAGGTGGAGGTCTCATATACTGCTAGGGGAGCAGTGCTGAAAGTTTAGATTTCCAAGTGGGAAATGAGATGGCATCAATTGATCTCATAGACTGCCAGGTGGGTAGTAGAGAATTCCCAAATTGCTAGGTGGGCAGGGAGAAGGAGATGAGACTGTCTGAAAGTCTCGAGAGCTCAAAAGTGAGTTCATGTCAGTGAGGAGTGCTGATAGATGGAGATTCATGTGGACTTGTAGACCATGTGAATGAAGATGATGACAGGTTAAAAAATTTCACCATCCAGGAAGAGGATTAGAGAAACATTATGATTATTGGAGGGATCAAGATATTCCTACCAAACAACCAGGTAGAGGCCAATGCACATGATGAAAGTGAAAAAGAAGAAGAAGAACAACCAACAGTGACTATCATAGAAGAATAAGAGAAGGAGTATACGCTAACGTTTTCCCCAACAGAAGGATAAGGGCATTCAACCGAATTGCTAAAAATTTTCAGCCAAGAAGCTGAACAAGAAATGACTGCAACATTGAATCTTGCAGTAGAAGAGGAAGAAAACAACATGAAATTTGTTGATCTGTATGATGAATTGGAAGCCATAGAGAGAAGGGTAATGGTGCAAAGCTTTCACATCCAACAGGTCAAGTTGGAGACAGATGGAGGAGTGTACTAGCCAGAGGAACGGTTGGAGAGAGTTGGAGATATACCAACATGAGAGGAGCTGATAGAAATCAAGATGTCAGAAGAGGAAGCTGAGCAACAACTTGATGATGAGACCGTGGAATTGAAGTCTGTAGTAGAGTGGAAACTCAATGCCACAAGGGGAGATAAAGATAACATGGGAGATTGAGTATATCTGCCTATTGATAAGAAGGAAGAGTTGCAACTGAGAATACTGCATAAGAAGAGCCAACCACTAGAGCAATTGGACAGGGTGATAGGAGAGATCAGGAAGCTAATGTTGAGGTCAGTAGAAGCAGTCATCAAAGGAGAGATAAATAGAAGAGAGCCTACCATAGAAGAAGGTAAGAATCAGAAAAAGAAAAAGAAGTAGCAGCAACAACATAGCTGGAGAGGAGCAAGAGGACAACTTCATAAGAGAATTTGGGATCTAGGAGGATTTCAACACTGGATAATAGAAGCTCATGAGCAGGAGCTCATGTTTTTCCTAGCAGGGGAGTATGATGCAAGAGCATCGCTACACCTCAGCAAATGTGCCAGCACGCCAACATGAAAACATGCAATGTAGAAAGGGAGAAGCATTAAACCTCCTATTTTTAAATTTGAAATAATCCTATACGAGTTTTTGTGTTGTAAGGTTGTAAATGCCAGGCCATGCCTTTGTACAGGTAGTGGTTGGATTTAATTTAAAAGGTTTCTTGTAGCAGGCCCAGATCATGTTCAGGTCTGGGTAAACATTTATGAAAACTTCAATGTAATAGATGAGGTTAGGTGAGAGAGGACGAGCTCGCAGAGCCCCTCTTTTGTAAAGAGATCTTGTATCAAATTTCATACGGAAAATAAGCAGAGAATGATAGAGAGGTCCTGGGAGAGAGGCCTTAGGAGGTAGAATAGTTTTGAAAGAGAGATATTGAGAGAATTGGGACTCTGTTATAGTCTAGTTTTGTTATCATTTGTATAGACACACCAAGATAATAGAAAAACATTTTTTCCTGCATACAATGTGTTTATGTATTTGTGTTCATTTTCTGTTTTTATGCATTTCATGGTTTGAATGCGTAATTGGTGAAGTATTGCATGAGTTTGAATTTTTTATCGTCTTTTATTTTTCAAGTGCAAGGAGTGCACATAGTCCACAAAGAGTGCATTTACAGAGGTTTAAACTCAAGGGAAAGCTCATGAGGGATACCGTTGAACCTGCATCAACAAAAGTGCAAGGAGTGTAGAGGAAGGAATCTTTATCAAGTTCAGAGAGAACCAGAGTTACTGAGAACTCTGTAGAGCTCTGCCAGGTGGGCATTGAGCCGATTCAAGTGTGCACAGAAGAAATCTATGTCGAGTTTGGGAGAAACATGGTTGTCGAATACTCTATGAGGAAAATCTCTGCAAGGAGTGCATCGAGCAGAAGAAAGCCAGGAGGGCGAGAAGTATTTATTTTTCAAGAAATCCTTTGGATTTCGAGTTTGAAGAAATCCCTAGAATGCAAGGTGTGCGTGGGATATCAAAATCTTTGAAGAGATCAAGCTCAGGAGGAGTAACGCAAAAGGTGCATAAGAGTCAGAATTGTTCTAAGTCCTAAATCTAAAAGGAGGGATAGCGCTACAAGGGTGAAGCGAAACCAAGAGTCAGGTTCCTAGGAGAAATTTCAAAGGACGAAAGCTTTGAACACTTACAAAATATTCCAATTCGGAAGAAGGTGAAAGCTCAGGAGAAGGAGCGACAACAATCGTCAGATCGGCTGTGGAAAGGAGCCTGGATCGTTAGATCTACATCCAACAAACAAAAGGAAGCACAGGGGAGAAAAAAAGATCCCATCTGTTGGATTTGGGTGCAGAGGATCAACAATCGTTGGATCCAGAGGAAGGTGCACGAGTCTTAACACTCGCATACACAGGAGCAAGAATCTCTCAAGGTTTGAAACTTGAGATTCTTGAAGCGCAGAGAGCTGAAGGGCCGGATCGAATCTACACCATTGGATCCAGAGGGAATATGTGTCAACGGGTCAGAAGATCTAAGGGAAGGCGGAGGTTGAAGTGTTGAAACAACCAAAGCCTGAAGAGACGAAGAGCCGAGAGTCATTGATTTGAGAGGGGACACTTGTCACCAGATCACGAGCTCCGGGGAGAGTTACATTTTAGTTTCAGTTTGGGAACTGAAATAGACAAAGTCCGGAGATTCGAAGTAGCTCTGAGTCGTTAGATCACCCGAAGTGAATCTGAGCCATAGGAATAGGAGAGGAGACGTGGTGAGGGTCTGGGCACCCCGGGTAAAGTCCCGAAGTGATCTGTAGCCATCAGATCAAGAGGAGACGTAGCATAGATCCATGCACTCCTGGTAAATACCCGAAGTAAACTTCAGTCGTTGATTCGAGGAGGAGAATGCGGCAGAGGATTATCAACTCCGGATAAAAGCAATAGGGAGGCAGGAGTTTGACATTTGAGATTTCCGAAGCCCAAAAATCCAAAGCGACGAGAGTCGTCGATGTGAATGAGGAAACACGACGCAAAATCCAGAACTTTGGAAGAAAACGAACGAGGAAAAGTCAGAATACCTGGAGAAGATATTGATCGTTGATCGAGAAGGGAGTCTGAGGACTGTTGATCTGTTTGAGGAGGCCAAAGTCCTAAAGTGGGAGCACAACCATTGATTGGGGAGGATACGTGTCAGTAGATCTTCCACTCCAGAAGATATCCAATCAACAGAGGCGAGGATTTGAGACTTGAAAGTCCAGAAGGCCGGATTAGCGAAGGAGATCCTAGTCGCACATTTAAATGGACAGGTGTCGTAAGATCTTTCATTCCAGAATATTTCCACACAGAGGTAGGGAAGGTTTGAGACTTGAAAATCCTGAAGTCTGGAATCGCGAAGGGATCTGGTCCATAGATTTGAGGAGGATAGATCTGAACCATCAATTCAGGATACTGTCAAGATCGAGAGATCGACGGTCCCACAATATTTCAAAGATTGGAGCTGATTGAGCTTTAGCAGGGAGTCACGTGGTCATGTGAGGATGTCATCCAAAGTCACATGCGAAGAGGGAGCTTAGCAAAGGGATCTTGTGAAAGTTGAGAATCGAGATTCCTGAAGGCCGGACTCACAGAGGATATCCTGGCCATAGATTCAAGGGGACATGTGGCAAAAAATATTCCACTCCAGAAGATTGTCACGTATAGGAGATTGGAGTTTGAGAATTGAAACTCTCGGAGGTCGGAAAGGCGGAGTCAACAAAAACCGTTGATTTGAACAAGACTATGTGTCGGCAGATCGTAGAGATCTGTGGAGACACATGGAGGGAGGAAAGAAGAGTGGAATTGAGATCGATAATAGCCATTGATCACATGCAACGCCAAAGGAGAAGAGATCAACGAATATAAGGGATTGTGGGGATAGGACATGCTCGGACAATAATATTCCTTGAGCGGGCTGCAATTTCAACCACTGTTTTAGTGACGGGGTACATGTCAACACGAGAAGGATTGGAGGGTGAAAAGTGAGTTGGTTGAAAACCACTCTTTCCCGTGCCTACAATCACACATTAGCACAAGGGCATGGTCCAGGGACATATGAAGAAGGGGCTAGTGAAAAGGAGTTAGCGCACGTGAACTGAAGAGCGCTAGAAAGCACAGACAGAGGGTGCGGGTGTCACAAGACTTGTGCCAAATGAAGGAAAGGGGCCTGTGTATAATTGTTCTGGGTTTATTCAAGAACCTGAAGAGTCATTATGACTCAACTATTGGAACGATATAGAGATCGAGAGGTCGCAAAACCCTGAAGGGGAGGGGGGCCTGCATCATTGAGGATGCAAAAATGCTCAGGAAAACAGTTTATAATGCAAAGAGAGAACTGACAAGAGGCTCAATACTGCAAGCAAGGGCATGATATGCAATCACAACTTAATGCCAAAAAATTTCCTTTTTCATAATATTAGTCTACTTGGTTTGAAAAAGGGATAAACTTGTACCAAATAGACGTCCTTTGAAATCCAACTTATGAGTGTGAGAGAGACAAGTTCACTCGGAAATATTTTCACTTTTTGAAAATGAGTTGGAAAAGAGCTTAAATCATACTCGTTGAGAGGATTCTTGGAGACATGTCATGGGGGAGGCCAAGGATCCCGTGATGGACTTCTGTGAAAGGTCAGCATCTTACCAATAACCAACACAAGATTGGGAAAACCCAAAGCTCTCCAAGTTGAGGAGGATAAAGTGCTCATGGAGGTTACCTTCTCCATGATATATCAGATAATGTCTCTTACTTGAAAAGGCATAGGAGGAGGCATTGGATACCCCACTAGACTGTCCCAGTCGAAGAGAACCTCTTCAGGACTTGGAGGGAGAGTGCTCGGGGAGAGTAACACTCTCTCTTGTTCAGAAGATGTAGTACTAGAAATTCTAATGATATGGTTGAAGGACACATCACCCTCCAAGGGAAGGGTTGGATTGACTGGAGATTTCACTGGTGCGACCACTTCTTCGACCGTGGGTCAAATAGGATGCATGAAAATAAGGCCAGGAGACACATCACGCTAAAAAATGGGGGTGTGGTCAGGTGATGATTGCATTGGCATGAATTCCATGTCAATCAAAGGAGAAACATAGTGTGGGGAAACCATAGACGCATCAGAGTCTTAAGGCCCCTCAGGTGAAAACCATGCTTCTGGTATTTAGACAGTAGAAGGACACAAACGAGTAAGGTGATCTCCTTTGCAAGTCTTGCAAAGGAATCTGGGCTTACGTATGATACGTCTAAGATTTTCAATCGTATGAATTCCCCCAACGTCATTTATAATGGCTGGAGACATGCTCTCAGCGTGACTGGTAGAGGTTGGGGGTTCATATCCCACATGATGCATAGAGGTTGGAGATGTGACATCTATATGACTCATGGAGACTAGAGTGATGCCCCCAACATGACTAGCAACGACTGGTTGTGGGTCTTCAAAATGACTTGCAGAGGTTGTCAACCAATCTTCGACATGACTAACAATGGTTGGTGATGGAGCTCCACTATGACTGATAGTTATTGGACTAGCGATGATAGTGAGTTGTGGCATTTGAGACCAAGGTCCTGGGAAACACTGGTTTTGAGACATTGCAGGCCAGGAAGGGTCCTGGTTTGCACCCTGTCCCTGTCCGTAAAGGTAGTATCCTCCACCTAATTGATCCATAGATGTTTTTACGAGAATCATCACTGAAGAAGATGTCTACTAAGAGACAAAAGTATGATAAGGATTATTCAGGTGAGGATATGTGTTGCCCCCATGTGAAGGGATTCTGTGGAGAGGGTAGCTCGAACCATGAAACTGATTCCCCCTATATGAAAGACCCGCAGATATATGTGGAACCACCATAGGAAAAGTGTTCATACAAATTGGCATGGTGAACGAATGATGAACAGATGGGGTGTAGTAAGTAGAAGAGCCACTCATTTTCATACTGGCTCCTAAAAAAAGTAGCTAGGATTGGATCCGTAAGAGTTGAGATTCCAACCTCCTACAATGAGAGTTGGTTGAGGGACATGAATCCTATCAAATGAAGACGTAGACAACCGGGCCATGGTGCCCCTAGATCCATGTGTTGTTGTTGCCTTGTGTTAAAAGTGAATCCAAGCTAATAATAAAATTGCAAGTTACCCCGAATTCATCCTCATCAATCTCAACTCGAGGTCTTGGCTATATTTGTACTTGGATCTCAGAGTTAATAATTTATCTTCTTCAACCCTTGAAAGGGAAATGATGAAGTTCAGAAAGGTGGATTTAATAGGAAACAAAGAAAGGAATAAAAAGAGAAGCGATTATAAGTTTCAGTAGAAATCCATGACGATATATCTCGTGATTGAAAAGGAATCAAGAGAGCCAGTTGTACATGCCGAGAGGAAATGTAATTCACTGAGTCATTATCACCCAAAAAGTAAAACTGGGCTTGAAATAATCATTGAAACAGTGTTATAATTTTCACCAAATACAGGACTATCAAAAAGGTTGAGTAAATCAGGTGGAAAGAAGAAATTACGGGCCACGGGCATTGCTCTTTCCATTTTTCTTTCACTACTCTTGAAGAAAAAAAATAAAAAAATAA
>ML800072.1:293031-315900 GCA_009831015.1 Picea engelmannii
CTCCCTCCCTCTCACACACTCTCTCTACCCCTTCTCTTTGTATTTATTTCTCTCCCTCTCACACTCTCAAGAACTATCTCTCTCTCTCTCTCCCTCCCACTATATCTCCTCTATCTCTCCTACATCTACCCCCATCTCCTAAATCTACCCCTATTTACCTCTCTTTGCTACATTTAACTCTCTCTCTACCCCCCTCTCTATCTTACTCTCTCTCCCTCTCACACTCTCACACTCTCTCTCTACTACCCTTTTATGCCTTGCTCTCACTCCCTCCCACACTCTTCCACACACACTTTCTATCCCCCCTCTATGTCTTCCTCTCTCTACCTCCCACACTCTAACACACTCACTCTCTACCTGCCATCTTAGTCTTCCTCTCTCTCCCACCCACACTTTCAAACAAAAAATTTCTATCCCCCTTATATGTCTTCCTCTCCCTCCCTCCCACACTTTAACACACTCACTCTCTACCTCTCTCTCCTCCCCACACTCTCGCAAACACACTTTCTATCCCCCCTCAATTCCTTCCTCTCTCTCCCTCCCGCACTATAACACACTCACTCTCTACCTCCCCTATTTGTCTATATATGTCTCCCTCCCACACTCTAACACACTCACTCTCTACCTCCCCTCTTTGTCTTCCTCTCTCTCCCTCCCACACTTGAACACACACTTTCTATCCCCCCTCTATGTCTTCCTCTCTCTCCCTCCCACACTCTAACACACTCACTCTCTACCTCCCCTCTTTATCTTCCTGTCTCACACACTAGAAAGAGTGGTACATTGCAAGGCATGCACTGTAAGGCAAGAAATTCTCTTGACCTAGACCTAGACCTAGATGTAGACTTAGACCATGACCTAGACCTAGATCTTACCTTTGCATGCCTCACACTCTTGCATCCACTCCCTCTCTATATCCTCCCGCCCTCTCTCTCCATCTATTTCTTTTCCTCCTCCCTCCCTCTCTTTCCATCCATCCCCCCCTCTCTTTCCATCCATCCCCCCTCCTTTCCTCCTCCTCTCTCTGTCTCTCTCCTCCTCCCTCCTCCCCTTTCTCCACTAGTAGAATTTGGCAAATAAATGACTACGTGACTAAATTTTTAGCCACGACATGAAAAAATGACTAAATTCTACTATTTTTTTGCAACACAGTTACAAATGACTAAATAGATGACTAATTTGATTGTCAAGAAAAAAAACCAGATCTAAATAATTAGTCACACAAATAAAAATGACTAAATAAATGACTAATTTGATTGTCGGGTAAACACAACTAAATAAATATTAGTCACACAATATAATTTGCAAACGTTATATAAACTATATCTATGTGGATGATTTAAAATATATTAATCAATGGTTATGAAAAATATATCATATTTCGTAATATTATAATGTTATAATAATTCCTACTATCATTTCACTCATTTCATGACATATGACAAATGTTGACAATTAATGTATTGATACTACTCTTTGAAGCGATGGTAAAATAGGGTACTGATCGCATTCATAATTTGATGAAGGAGCAGAAGGTGGGAGAATATAATGCCCTTCATAATTTGATGACGGTGCAAAGAGATTTTTCTGTGTGAGGGTGCTGTAACTTGGAATTGTTAGAGAGGCCGTATTGTACAGATCCATACAGTCCATACAACAGGCTGGGAGGGAATGAATTTCTAGGAAACTTACTACACACAAATCAAGGTAGCTTTTTTAGTGTTTTCTGTTGGTGAATAGGAAAGTTTATGTTTCTTTCCATACAACTATTATCTGGCACATATTTTGAGGTGTTGTAAGAGGGAAAATCCGTATAGCAGTACAGATTTTCTAGGCACATAAATCGAGGTAGAAATTTGGGACTGTTGGGTGCTATAAGTTATTTCTCTTGGTTGTAAATGTATTGTTGCTGCTGATATATCTTTTCTGAAGCTAATAAAATCTCTCTCTCTCATTGGGTTTCCCCACATTGGGGTTTTCCCTGGCATTGCCTAAATTTCTAAGTTTTTCTGATTTGAATGGTTGTTGTTCATTGTGTTTATTCCACTGCAAAATTGCTTTGGAATGCATATTTCTACTTATGGTAATTTCTGAATGTGGGTTTAGACATTTCAAAGTTCATAGAAGACAATTATCTCTAGGTTTCTAAGTGTATGCCATGATTTAGCGTTGCTAATTTTGTCATTAAATTTATACACAAAGAACACCATTAAGTAATGGCATTGGTCCATGGCCCGAATCCAAAAACCTCTTTAAAAACCAACCATAATAACTCACTAAAATCCTGCCCGAGAGTTCATAAAACAAAATTTTAGTATAAGTTAGGATTTCAGTGGTAGGTATCCAAATAACCCCCCCTCATCTTCTTTTCATTCAAAACTTAGTGGCTATTTAGGGAGATTAAAATCCTCTAATTCAAGTGTTCCTACACTACAAGGTAGGGAGATACCCTTGAAGGGGTGAGTGCCAAGGTTCATTTTTTCTGTGTGTGCCTTCTTGATCCACTCAGCCGTTGTGAGGTTACCCATCCGGTGACCGCTTTTTGAGGCCAAGAATCCCCTGCTACACTTGAATGAGGTAACCTAGTGGAAAAAACCTAATATTTTTCTACACAAGTGGCGGTTGTGGGATGCAATTGTACCTTGGTCATACTTTGTGTGGCTATTGGGAAATATCACTAACTCTCTTGGGATATGCCCCCTTTACCCCTCATTATAATTGATATTTTATACCTTTACTAGTTCTTCTTTTGGTGTGTTCATGTCCCATTGTTGAGTGCTATTGGAAGGCCTAGTGATATTGGGAGGAAGGACAAGCCCATGTAGAGAGATTTTTCCTCCTCCTCAAGACCATGAAACACACAGACACACACATGTGTTCATATCTATTAAATTTATTTTAGTGAAGATACAATACCTCCCATCAAACAAGAAACCCCTATTGATGATAGTACTACCAGGTCACAAACTCCATTAGCTTGTACTTCCTCAACAACCACTGAGTCTTCAACCCCCAAAACTATGCCAATCTTGTGTGAAATGTCTATCCCCAATGTGACACACTTTCCCACTCATAAATCTGAAAATCCTTTCTTTTCATACGTCTTCCATTCATATGAATACATTTTAGAGGCCATGATGACACTTGACTATCCTTGGAATGCATTGCACCATCGATCATTCTTTCTACTGCATGATGCTTTTCAACTCACTACCGACACTGAACCATTGATTGGTTGAAAAACCAAATCCCCACCCCCAATGATTTTGAAGAAGGGAATATGGCCAACATCTCCCAAACCATCAAGGTGGATATTTCCATAAAACCCGACATCATTGAATAAATGACCCTCAGTGCCTGCATCCTCCATTGAAAAATTCCTTTGATATGATGATATTTTTTAAGAGTATCGTGACATTTTTTCTTGGTCTTGACCCATCCATTGCCAAACATTGAATTTAAAATTGGCCATATGTTGTTCCCATTGTCCATAAGCAGTGGCCTTTGCATCCTTCTAAAGCCATGGCTATCAAATCCGAAATTGACAAATTACACATTATTAGGTTCATATACCCCATTTCATAAACTTCATGTGTCTCTAACCTTGTTCCCATTAACAAAAAACAAGGAACAATTCACATCTACATCAACTTCCTAGACCTCAACCAAGCTTGTCCTAATGACAAACTTACCACCCCCTTCATCGATCAATTCATCGATGCTTGCATCGTACATGAAGCCATGTCATTTGTGGACATATTCTCTATCTATATCCAAATTCAAATCCAACATGCTAAGTAGAAGACTACATTCACCACACCCTGGGGAACCTTCACATATCATGTCATGCCCATTTCTCTAAAAAATGATGGAGCCACATTCTAGTGAGAAATGACATTTATATTCCATGATCTCTCCCACCTCATTCTTGCATACTTGGACGACCTCTCTTCTCACTCCAATAAATGATCCCAATAACAAGGATGCCAAAAAATGCTCAAAAAATAATTTCGATCGACGTGTCAACCTTTGGTTCTTTAACGAGTGCGACTTAGTCCTACCCTATCATATCTCCCATGACATTCTAGAACATAGAAAGTTTGAATTGCTTTGGTATGTCTCTATCATCATCAAACACTTCTCCACAAAGAGAGCATACATTCTTTCTTACCCCGAGGAAACCTTCCTCAAAGACCCCATCAACAGGTTGTATGACACAGGTGATCGAAACATACCTTCATGAATCAGTGCATGTATTTTCCAATCACCCACGCAAACTATATGATCCATCTTGAAAAATGGACCATACGACCATCCATACTCTCCTAAGAAAAAAATTGACATTTCCAAAAATACCGGGAGGTTGTGACCCCTTACTTGACTCTCTCGTAGTTGAAATATGATATCCAATAGGTTAGAAAATGAGCTTGAACCCTTGCAAATTTCTCAAAGGCACATATGTCCATGTCACCACAAGTACAAATGAGGTAGCATGGTTAGACCCACTACTATTTATATGACCCATGCCTAAACTTCCTTTCACCCGTACAAGAGTTCAATAGATTTGTTTTTCAAACCATTCACACCATTGGGATTACCATTTTACATTGGACACACTGGTATGATTTAGTTTTCATTTCATGCACCTTCCTTGTGACCCCTCTCCTATCATCCTAGTTATAAATATGATTTCTCACTATCATTTCATGAAATTTTCACAGTATGATCTTTACTATCAAGTATTTTTCACTTGGGGTATTTGGGTTTTGTGTGTAGGTACTGATATACAAGCTCACCACACTTCCAGTTACATTATTTCCACGACCCCTTCAAGTATATGTTTCACACTTGGCATATAGTCACTTGTTACGAGGAAAATCTCTCTATGGCTAGGGGTAAACCACAACAGATGAAAATGACTGCAGAAATAAACTCTAATCTCAAGTATGATATATAAACAAATATGATAACAAGACAAGATAAGAAGCCTACCTCGTCTAGACGTTCGATGAAGTCCACCGTTGAGCACTTGACCCAAAGCTATATACCTGCAACTAGTCCTCAACAACCAAGCAACACAAGTATATGGTTGTAATATATGATGTTATCAAATTCAATAGCATAATCCATCAACGTTCATAACAAATACAACTATGGAATAACAATTCAAACATTTGCGAGATATTAATTGGACGAGAAAAGAGTATTTCTATTTAGATATAATCAACATAAATGAATGAGTTACAAACTTCCGTGTCGGCATAGTTCAGAACCAAGAAACTAAGTTCCTTCTAGCTATGCCTCCACCACCAAAGGCAAGCTCATATAAGAGAGACAATGAAGTTCTCAATAAATAAGGAAAGAGCTTGGGGTCTGGACAATGTGTTCAGACTTAAAGGACAAAGGGATGCAGACTCAATGTGAAGTGAATAATTTCTCTAGAGCAACTTTTCTCTCAAAGTTGAATTCTTTCTCCTCTTTTCCATAGATCGGATTTGGCCTATTTATAGCCTTCAAGTGGAACTGAAGGGCTGAGTCAGAACGTTTCCAGTATATGGAAGGCCAAGGATCATTGATCTCGTGATGTGACATGGAAACCCAAAACCATTTTTCAATTTTGGTTACATTTCTCGATGTATGCGACTGTAGTGGTGCAACCTGCGTATATGCATGTTGTAATATAGGTAGGGCATGTGTACATGGAAAATTTATATTTTTATCTCAGGGATTTGCAAAAATGGGACTTCAAGTCTACATAGGGAAATGGAAAAAGGCCCTATGTGAAAGATTGCATGGGGTGAGGCAAATATTTCTATAACAGACGCCCCCTAATGTGTGAGGTCAGAGGAGTATCTGCGATGGCCTAAATACATTATAATATCCATAAGTGGAGTAATGGGGACCCAGCTGGGAAAAATAGTTTCTCATTACAATCTACACTGACTTTGCATACATGGCTGCCAATATGAATTACATTGCAGATCCATGTGAAAATATACCAAACAACTGTCCATGGCCATGAATAGGAAAATACAAATGTGGTTACATGCCAAAGGCTGTCATAGTCACGAACAAGGCCTAGTAAAAACCAGTCTCAAATCAATCTGAAGATATCCATATACAATGGAGTACAATATGATCCCCCATGATCACTGAAGTCACACAAGTACTGGTCCAATGAAAAGGTAGCAACAACTCAGAAAAGTTGAGACTAAAATCTGATGTCTTCGATTCTTCTAGACAATCCATCAAAGGTGAAAGTCTACATCGTGTGAATAAAGGAGTTGAGGTCGAACACAATGAGACTTTGTTTGATTACCGGTCATTGAGGTATACCGTTAACAAACACGAGACATCCTACCGATGATGAAAGTAGGTATCAAGGCACCAAGTACATTCTTACAAGTGTGAATAAAGGAGTTAGGTTCGTACACTTGAAGAATCCATAGATCAAGAGACATTGATGTATTCCCAACTGTCGTTGGCGAGAGAACCAACCATTAATGACTACAAGCCTCTAGGTACTCATAGGACTCTAGGTCTCGTCTCCATAATAGATGAGATGAAGTCGATGGAAGGAGACCCGCTGAAAGGAGAGCATTAAGGCATCTCTCATCATTCAACATGAGGTACAAAATAGGAGATTGATGATTTGGAGGAAATTAGACGAAGAACATGTTCACGAACCAACGACCTTGTGCGTCTTTCACATTTTCCAGGTGCAAGCGTTACATGAAAAAGACCCTCTGACTAGAAACCAATGAGAAAACTACTGACAAAGGTGAGGAAACAACCAATAAGGCTAATCGAATCCAAGACACTACATGAATCCCAATGTGTGAATAGATGTATTGCCGTTGAACACAAGGGAAACCACCCAGTCAACGACCAATGATGAAATGCTAACTACTGGGTTCAAGGTTACCTATCAATGAGGAAATTAGGACCAGGGTGTGCAATAAGACTACAAATTCATGTGATTCTAAGACAAACTGAGGGTATGTCCGACATGCAAAGTCAAGAGTTCTGAGGAATGCCTGACATAGGTTGATAGACATCCTTTGAACAAGAGCATGAGACATATGGAAAACTCTGGCAGCATAGACTCAATGATGAAACCATGAGATGTAGGAGGCATCAATCAAACTCTCCATAGGGACTATATGAGTATCTAGTTGGGGCAGTAAACTCTCTGTAACGAGCTCAACTTCCTAAGGTCATGCTAAACCCAAAATTATGATGACCATTGGACTCAAATTTTTTTTTCTCTGTTCAAAGGCGACACGATTGCTGCCAATATAAGATAATACTCCCTTCCCGCTAGTATTTTTTTTTGTTTTTTCATAGTCAAATGAATGCTATGATACATGGAGGAAATGAGTGTTGCAAGTAAGAAAAACTAGTTCCAGCAGTGGAACGTACCTATGATCAATGAAAGGAGGTGCATGCAGGAGATGGACACTCGGAGGAATGTTCCCTCTTGGGTATAGAGTGTCAAGTTGAAAATGATATAAAAAGGATCTGCTTGGTTGAGTGATGCAGGATCATCTCTCCACCTCAAAAAACATGCCAATATGCTAGCACACAAACACACAATGGAGAAAGGGAGAAGCATTAAACCTCCCATTTTTAAATTTGAAATAATCCTATACGAGTTTTTATGTTGTAAGGTTGTAAATGCTGGGCCATGCCTTTGTACAGGTAGTGGTTGGATTTCATTTAAAAGGTTTCTTGTAGCAGGCCCGGATCGTGGTCAGGTCTGGGTAAACATTTATGAAAACTTCAATGTAATAGATGAGATTAGGTGAGAGAGGAAGAGCTCATAGAGCCCCTCTTTTGTAAGGAGATCTTGTATCAGATTTCATAGGGAAAATAAGCAGAGAATGATAGAGAGGTATGAGGAGAGAGGCCTTAGGAGGTAGAATAGTTCTGAGAGAGAGAGCTTGAGAGAACTGGGACTCTGTTACAGTCCAGTTTTGTAATCATCTGTATAGACACAAAGATAATAGAAAAGTAGTTTTTCTTGAATACAATGTGTTTATGTATTTGTGTTCATTTTCTGTTTTTATGCATTTCATGGTTTGAATGCATAACTGGTGGAGTATTTCACGAGTTTCAATTGTTTCTTGTCTTTTAGTTTTCGAGTGCAAGGAGTGCACACAGTTCACAAAGAGTGAGTTGACAGAGGTTTAACCTCAAGGGAAAGCTCAGGATGGATACCATTGAACCTTCATCAACGGAAGTGCAAGGAGTGCACATGAAGGAATCTCTATCAAGTTAAGAGAGAACCAGAGTTACTGAGAACTCTATAGAGCTCTTCCAGGTGGGCATTGAGCCAGTGCAAGTGTGCAAAGAAGAACTCTATGTTGAGTTCGGGAGAAAAAAGGTTGTTGAATACTCTGTGAGGAAAAGCTCTTCAAGGAGTGCATCGAGTAGAAGAACGCCAGGAGGGCGACAAGTATTTATTATTCAAGAAATCCTTTGGATTCTAACTTTGACGAAATCCCGAGAACGCAAGGTGTGCGTGGGAGATTGAAATTTTTGAAGAGATCAAGCTCAGGAGGAGTAACGCAAAAGGTGCGTAAGAGTCGGACTTGTTCTAATTTATAAAGCTCAAAGGAGGGATAACACTACAAGGGAGAAGAGAGACCAAGAGTCGGGTTCGAAGGAGAAAGGTCAAAGGCCAAAATCTTTGAACACTTACAAAATCTTCCAAGTCAGAAGAAGGTGAAAGATCAGGAGGAGGAGCGACAACAGTCATTAGATCAGTTGTGGAAAGGAGCCTTGATCGTTATATCTACGTCCAACAAACAAAAGGAAGCGCAGGGGAGAAAAACAGATCCCATCTGTTGGATCTGGGTGCAGAGGATCAACAATCGTTGGATCTAGAGGAAGGTGCATGAGCGTTAACACTTGCATGCACAGGAGCGGTAATCTCTCAAGTTTTGAAACTTGAGATTCCCGAAGCGTGGAGAGCCAAAGGGCCAGAATGAATCTCAAGGATGAGGAGGAGAAGAGGTCAGATGAAGATCTTGTAAATTTCCAAGTGGGTATAAATGGACTTTCAAGTTGCCAGGTCGGCAATGGAAAGAAACCAGGTGAAGGTCTTGTATACTGCCAGGGGAGCAGTGCTGAAAGTTCAGATTGCCAAGTGGGAAATAAGATGGGATCAATTGATCTCATAGACTGCCAGGTGGGTAGTAGAGAATTCCCAAATTGCCAGGTGGGTAGGGAGAAGGAGATGAGACTGTCTGAAAGTCTCGAGAGCTCAAAAGTGAGTTCGTGTCAGTGAGGAGTGCTGATAGATGGAGATTCATGTGGACTTGTAGACCATGTGAATGAAGATGATGACCAGTTAAAAAATTTCACCATCCAGGAAGAGGATTAGAGAATCATTATGATTATTGGAGGGATCAAGATATTCCTACCAAACAACCAGGTAGAGGCTAGTGCACATGATGAAAGTGCAAAAGAAGAAGAAGAACAACCAACAATGATTGTCATGGAAGAATAAGAGAAGGAGTATATGCTAACGTTTGCCCCAACAGAAGGAGAAGGGCATTCAACCGAATTGCTAAAAATTTTCAGCCAGGAAGGTGAACAAGAGATGACTGCAACATTGAAGCTTGAAGCAGAAGATGAAGCAAACAACATGGAATTTTTTGATTTGTATGATGAATTGGAATCCATAGAGAGAAGGGTAATTGTGCAAAGCTTTCACATCCAACAGGTCAAGTTGGAGACAGATGGAGGAGTGTACTAGCCAGAGGAATGGTTGGAGAGAGTTGGAGATATACCAACACGAGAGGAGCTGATAGAAATCAAGATGTCAGAAGAGGAAGACGAGCAACAACTTGATGATGAGACCATGGAATTGAAGTCTATAGTAGAGTGGAAACTCAATGCCACAAGGGGAGATAAAGACAACATGGGAGATTGAGTATATCTTCCCCCTGATAAGAAGGAAGAGTTGCAGCTGAGAATACTGCATAAGAAGAGCCAACCACTGGAGCAACTGGACAGGGTGATAGGAGAGATCAGGAAGCTGATGTTGAGGTCAGTAGAAGCAGTGATCAAAGGAGAGATAAAAAGAAGAGAGCCTGCCATAGAAGCAGGGAAGAATTATAAGAATAAAAAGAAGCAACATCAACAACATAGCTAGAGAGGAGCAAGAGGACAACTCCATAAGAGAATTTGGGATCCAGGAGGATTTCAACATTGGATAAAAGAAGCTCATGAGCAGGAGATCATGTTTTTCCTAGCAGAGGAGTATGATGCAAGAGCATCGCTCCACCTCAACAAACGTGCCAGCATGCCAACATGAAAACATGCAATGTAGAAAGGGAGAAGCATTAAACCTCCTATTTTTAAATTTGAAATAATCCTATACGAGTTTTTGTGTTGTAAGGTTGTAAATGTCGGGCCATGCCTTTGTACAGGTAGTGGTTGGATTTAATTTAAAAGGTTGGTTATAGCAGGCCCAGATCATGGTCAGGTCTGGGTAAACATTTATGAAAAATTCAATGTAATAGATGAGGTTAGGTGAGAGAGGACGAGCTCGCAGAGCCCCTCTTTTGTAAGGAGATCTTGTATCATATTTCATATGGAAAATAGGCAGAGAATGATAGAGAGGTCTGGGGAGAGAGGCCTTAAGAGGTAGAATAGTTTTGAGAGAGAGATCTTGAGAGAATTGGGACTCTATTATAGTCTAGTTTTGTAATCATCTATATAGACACACCGAGATAATAGAAAAACAGTTTTTCCTGCATACAATGTGTTTATGTATTTGTGTTCATTTTATGTTTTTATACATTTCATGGTTTGAATGAGTAACTGGTGAAGTATTGCATGAGTTTGAATTTTTTATCATCTTTTATTTTTCGAGTGCAAGGAGTGCACACAGTCTGCAAAGAGTGCGTTGACAGAGGTTTAAACTCAAGGGAAATCTCATGAGGGATACCATTGATTCTTCATCAACGAAAGTGCAAGGAGTGCACAGGAAGGACTCTTTATCGAGTTCAGAGAGAACCAGAGTTACTGAGAACTCTGTAGAGCTCTGTCAGGTGGGCATTGAGCTGGTGCAAGTGTGCACAGAAGAAATCTGTGTCGAGTTTGGGAGAAACATGGTTGTCGAATACTCTATGAGGAAAAGCTCTGCAAGGAGTGCATCAAGAAGAAGAAAGCCAGGAGGGCGAGAAGTATTTATTTTTCAAGAAATCCTTCAGATTCTGAGTTTGACGAAATCCATAGAATGCAAGGTGTGCGTGGGAGATCAAAATCTTCGAAGAGATCAAGCTCAGGAGGAGTAACGCAAAAGGCGCATAAGAGTTAGAATTGTTCTAAGTCCTAAAGCTCAAAGGAGGGATAACGCTACAAGGGTGAAGCGAGACCAAGAGTTAGGTTCCTAGGAGAAATTTCAAAGGCCGAAAGATTTGAACACTTACAAAATATTCCAATTCCGAAGAAGGTGAAAGCTCAGGAGAAGGAGCGACAATAGTCATCAGATCGACTGTGGAAAGGATCCTGGATCATTAGATCTACATTAAACAAACAAAAGGAAGCACAGGGGAGAAAAAAAGATCCCATTCGTTGGATCTAGGTGCAGAGGATCAACAATCGTTGGATCTAGAGGAAGGTGCACGAGCCTTAACACTCACATACAAAGGAGAAAGAATCTCTCAAGGTTTGAAACCTGAGATTCTCGAAGCGCAGAGAGTCGAAGGGTCGGATTGAATCTGGATCATTGGATCTAGAGGGAATACATGTCAACGGGTCATAAGATCTAAGTGAAGGTGGAGGTTGAAGTGTTGAAACAATGAAAGCCCGAAGAGACGAAGAGCCGAGAGTCATCGATTTGCGAGCTCCGAGGAGAGTTACATTATAGTTTCAGTTTGGGAACTAAAATAGACAAAGTCCGGAGAGCCGAAGTAGCTCTGAGTCGTTAGATCACCCGATGTGAATTTGAGCCGTAGGAATAGGAGAGGAGACATGGCGAGGATCTGGGCACCTCGGGTAAAGTCCCGAAGTGATATGTAGCCGTCAGATCAAGAGGAGACATGGCATAGATCCATGCACTCCTGGTAAATACCTGAAGTAAACTTTAGTCGTTGATTCGAGGAGGAGACATGCGACAAAGGATTATCAACTCCAGATAAAATCAATAGGGAGGCAAGAGTTTGACATTTGAGATTTTCGAAGCCCAAAAATCTGAAGCGACGAGAGCCGTTGATGTGAAGGAGGACACGCGGCACAAAATCTAGAACTCCGGAAGAAAACGAAGGAGGAAAAGTCAGAAGACCTGGAGAAGATATTGATCATTGATCGAGAAGGAAGTCTGAGGACCATTGATCTGTTTGAGGAGGCCAAAGTCCTAAAGCGGGAGCACAACCGTTGATTGGGGAGGATACGTGTCAGTAGATCTTCCACTCCAGAAGATATCTAGTCAGCAGAGGCGAGGATTTGAGACTTGAAAGTCCCGAAGGCCGGATTAGCGAAGGAGATCCTAGTCGCACATTTAAATGTATAGGTGTCGTAAGATTTTTCATTCTAGAATATTTCCACATAGAGGTAGGGAAGGTTTGAGACTTGAAAATCCTAAAGTCCAGAATCACGAAGGGATCTGGTCCATAGATTTGAGGAGTATAGATCTGAACCATCAATCTAGGATACTGTCAAGATCGAGAGATCGACGGTCCCACAATATTTCAAATATTGGAGGTGCTTGAGCTTTAGCAGGGAGTCACGTAGTCATATGAGGATGTCGTCCAAAGTCACATGCGAAGAGGGAGCTTAGAAAAGGGAGCTTGTGAAAGTTGAGAATCAAGATTCCCGAAGGTCGGACTCACAGAGGAGATCCTGACCATAGATTCAAGGGGACACATGGCAAAAAATCTTCCACTCCATAAGATTGTCACGTATAGGAGACTAGAGTTTGAGAATTGAAACTTCCAGAGGCTGGAAAGGCGGAGTCAACAACAATCGTTGATTCGAACAGGACTATGTGTTCGCAGATGATAGAGATCTGTGGAGACACATGGAGGGAGCAAAAAAGAGTGGTATGGAGATTGATAATAGCCATTGATCACATGCAATGCCAAAGGAGAAGAGATCGACGAATATAAGGGATTTTGGGGCCAGGACATGCTCGGATGATAATATTCCTTGAGTGGGACACAATTTCAACAACTGTTTTAGTGACGGGGTACGTGTCAACACGAGAAGGATTGCAGGGTGAAAAGCGGGTTGGCTGTAAACCATTCTTTCCTGCACCCGCAATCACACATTAGCACAAGGGCACGGTCCAGGGACATATGAAGAAGGGGCTAGTGAAAAGGAGCTAGCGCCCATGAACTGAAGAGCGCTAGAAAGCACAGACAGAGGGTGCGGGTGTCACAGGACTTGCGCCAAACGAAGGAAAGGGGCCTGTGTATAATTGTTTTGGGTCCATTCAGGAACCTGAATGGTCATTATGACTCAACTATTGGAACGATATAGAGATCGAGAGGTCGCAAAACCCCGAAGGGGAGGGGGGGCTGCATCATTGAGGATGCAAAACTGCTCAGGAAAACAGTTTATAATGCAAAGAGAGAACTGACAAGAGGCTCAATACTGTAAGCAAGGGCATGATATGCAATCACAACTTAACGCCAAAAAATTTCCTTTTTCATAATATTAGTCTACATGGTTTGAAAAAGGGATAAACTTGTACCAAATAGACATCCTTTCAAATCCAACTTATGAGTGTAAGAGAGACAAGTTCACTCGGAAATATTTTCACTTTTTGAAAATGAGTTGGAAAAGATCTTAAATCATACTCGTTGAGAGGATTCTTGGAGACATGTCATGGGGGAGGCCAAGGATCTCGTGCTGGACTTCTGTGAAAGGTCATCATCTTACGAATAACCGACACAAGATTGGGAAAACCCAAAGCTCTCCAAGTTGAGGAAGATAAAGTGCTCGCGGAGGTTACCTTCTCCATGATATATCAGATAATGTCTCTTACTTGAAAAGGCATAGAAGGAGGCATTGGATACCCCACCAGACCATCCCAGTCGAAGAGAACCTCTTCAGGACTTGGAGGGAGAGTGCTCGGGGAGAGTAACACTCTCTCTTGTTAAGAAGATGCAGTACTAGAAATTCTAATGATATGGTTGAAGGACGCATCACCCTCCAAGGGAAGGGTTGGATTGACTGGAGATTTCACTGGTGCAATCACTTCTTCGACCGTGGGTCAAATAGGATGCATGACAATAAGGCCAAGAGATGCATCACGCTAAAAAATGGGGGTGTGGTCAGGTGATGATTGCATCGACATGACTTCCATGTCAATCAAAGAGAAACATAGTGTGGGAAAACCATAGACACCTCAGAGCCTGAAGGCCCCCCAGGTGAGAACCAAATTTCCGGTATTTAGATAGTAGAAGGACACAAACGAGTAAGGTGATCTCCTTTGCAAGTCCTACAAAGGAATCTGGGCTTACGTCTGATACGTCTTGGATTTTCAATCGTATGAATTCCCCCAACGTCATTTATAATGGCTGGAGACATGCTCTCAGCCTCACTGGCAGGGGCTGGGGGTTCATCTCCCACATGATGCATAGAGATTGGAGATGTGACATCTATATGACTCATGGTGACTAGAGTGATGCCCCCAACATGACTAGGAGCGACTGGTTGTGGGTCTTCAAAATGACTTGCAGAGGTTGTCAACCAATCTCCGACATGACTAACAGTGGTTGGTGATGGAGCTTCACTATGACTGATAATTATTGGACTAGCGATGATGGTGAGTTGTGGCATTTGAGACCAAGGTCCTGGGAAACACTGGTTTTGAGACATTGCAGGCCAGGAAGGGTTCTGGTTTGCACCCTGTCCCTGTCCAGAAAGGTAGTATCCTCCACCTAATTTTTCCATAGAGGTTTTTACGAGCATCATCACTAAAGAAGATGTCTACGAAGAGACAAAAGTATGATAAGGATTATTCAGGTGAGGATATGTGTTGCCCCCATGTGAAGGGATTCCGTGGAGAGGGTAGCCTGAACCATGAAACTGATTCCCCCTGTATGAAAGACCCGAAGATATATGTGGACCCACCATGGGAAAAGTGTTCATACAAACTTGCATGGTGAACGAATGATGAACAGATGGGGTGTAGTAAGTAGAAGAGCCACTCATTTGCGTACTGGCTCCTAAAAAAAATAGCCAGGATTGGATCCGTAAGAGTTGAGATTCCAACCTCCCACAATGAGAGTTGGTTGAGGGACATGAATCCTATCAAATGAAGACGTAGCCGATGGGGCCATGGTGCCCCCAGATCCATGTGTTGTTGCTGCCTTGTGTTAAAAATGAATCTAAGCTAATAATAAAATTGCAAGTTACCTCGAATTCATCCTCATCAATCTCAACTCGAGGTCTTGGTTGTATTTGTACTTGGATATCAGAGTTAACAATTTATCTTCTTCAACCCTTGAAAGGGAAATGATGAAGTTCAGAAAGGTGGATTTAATAGGAAACAAAGAAAGGAATAAAAAGAGAAGCGATTATAAGTTTCATTAGAAATCCATGACGACATATCTCGTGATTTAAAAGGAATCAAGAGAGCCAGTTAACATGTCGAGAGGAAATGTAATTCAGTGAGTCATTATCACCCAAAAAGTAAATTTGGGCTTGAAATAATCATTGAAACTGTGTTATAATGTTCACCAGATACAAGACTATCAAAAAGGTCGAGTAAATCCGGTGGAAAGAAGAAATTACGGGCCACAGGCATTGCTCTTTCCATTTTTCTTTCACTACACTCTTGAAGAAAAAAAATAATATATATATATATATATATATATATATATATATATATATCCAAAAGTGAAAACTACTTTTGCACGGCCTGCCAGTCAGTGTGTCTCCTCATAGGGGAGGTGACGACATGTTTACAGTGGATACATCTAGGATGCGTGGATAGTTTTCAATCCTCCTCATTTCCCCACCATATGATCCCAATGCGTATCTGGGAACTCACCCCGTCCCATCTCGCTTTTCCAATTCTGATTTGCCCACATGCATAGATGGAGTGTGAGGTGAGGTGGTTCAACAGACTACTCCCTTTGTTGTGATATGGGCCCTCATTTCCCCACCATATGATCCCAATGCGTTTCTGGGAACTCGCCCCATCCCATCCCGCTTTTCCAATTCTAATCTGCCCACACGCATAGATGGAGTGTGAGGTGAGGCGGTTCAACGGACTACTCCCTTTGTTGTGATATGGTCTCGGACACAGTAGAGGCATCAACAACGATAGAGTGACTAGTTGACTTTGATCCAGACCTTCCACCAGACTTTAATAACCAAGCATCAGTAGCAAGATATTTCACCATTTGACGCTTTAAGCATAGCTAAATAGGCATGTTCGAGGTCCGACATGAGACGAGAATCTTTCTGAGAGAGGCAGAACTTAATCCTCCTGTAAGAATTGTAGAGAACTTAAATCAATTTCTTCATATCAGACCTTGTGACTACAACAAGTTAGCGGAAGGAAGTTCGTGTTATGTAGTGCAGCTCCGTCTTCTGGGTGTGTTCCTGGAAGAAACTTCCAAATAAAAAAAACATATGCAACATCCCTAGTATCCACGTTACATATGTGCATACGTGGACTTATATTGGATGGGTGAACAACCAATAGAATTAAAGCATGAAAGCATGCTATCTTCCAACCATTGAAGAAGAATACTGGTACCCTACTAGACAATAAATTTCCTAAAAATTGCATTGCACACTAATCAATAAACAAGATTTCCCCAAAAATATCACTATTCAACTTTTGGGTGGGGCTTTTTATATGTTTTAATGGTTTAGGCTTGAGGTTCCATTTAAATGTGTACTGCAGTGATTTTAAGTCGCGAGTTCAATTCCCATTAACCGTCAAAATGCCAGCTAAGAAAACAGGGCACTTAAACATATGGACCCAGACAATAATAATAATTCGTGTTAGACATTGATCTGCAACTGGCAAAGTTTCAATCGCTCTTAAAGAATGAAATAGATCACTGCAACTTATATTGAAAGTTACTCTAACCTGGTATGTAAACCTATCCACTTATTCATATGAGAACCAATTCCTTTTCTCTGCTCAGAATTCATACAGTTGAATTCCGTTTACTATTATATCCACTTCAATGAATCGTGTGGTAGACATCCTTCCTGCAACCTTCCCTACTGTTTCTGCATAGAAATATGCACAATTTTATGATGCCTCCTCCATTCTTCTACTCTATGGT
Organism: Picea engelmannii; assembly: GCA_009831015.1. Taxonomy (NCBI): domain Eukaryota; kingdom Viridiplantae; phylum Streptophyta; class Pinopsida; order Pinales; family Pinaceae; genus Picea; species Picea engelmannii. The sequence goes on from ML800072.1 coordinate 310,302, forward strand.
AAGAATCTGACAAGCCCTGACTTTGAAATTTAGATATTCTGTCTTTGCACGAAAGAATTAGTCCCGAATAAGCAATTTCTGATTGATTTTTACATCGATTATAAATTCTTAACTAACTGACAAGCATCCATCTTGAAAATTGATCCTCGTCCAAAATTGGGTGACTTGGGCCAAAGAAAATTGGTCAACAACAACCGAGCTCACTATATAGTGGCACCGTGTTTCTTCTCTTCCGTGGCTTCTCGTTCTCCAAGAACACCGCTTGCTACTGCTGCGCTTCCACAGTGGGAGAATCCGCAGCAGCCTGCGGATCTGGGACATCGTAATGCTTGCATTTCTTGAGTGGTTGATCTAACACTACCATCATTGAAATACCAATTCACAACAAATACAACCGCCATAGAAATACCTTATCCCCCTTGTGCCGCTCCCTTGCTAATTTAACTCAATGACAAAATTTCTGTTAATTGAGCGCATCCGCTCGCATATAAACTTCTGCTAATGTAGGCGACCGTTCTGATTTGAACAAAGATGTTTCGGCTCTGCGATTCATTCAGGGATGCCAAAGTGAAACATAACGCTTCCATATGAAAACTCTTCCGAAATATGCAAAGGATGGGCATGTAAGAATATACTGCCGTAAAATAAAATCAAAATTAAGACGGAAATTGCACGCAAGTGACGGACATCCTCCATCACTCAACAATATAACAGAGTTAGAGCATAAGATCAGATAAAGTTTCCTGGAAAGTTGATGTCTCTGTTTTGTGATAGAAACCAAAGTTTGCTTCTTAGAGATCTATAGGCTTGAAGAAGTAAAAAAAAAAAAAGAAAGATTCTCGGCCTTGAGTCTTCTGCTCTGTGGGGTTACAGTAATAAATTCGAGCATTAACTACAGATTCACCGCCTTTTAGCCCCATCTAAAAATTCAACGCCATTATGCCTTGAAAATCACTACAACCTCTTGTGTATCAACGCCTTTATGCCTTGAAAACATTGGCCTACTACATTGATCTAAGTTGTATAGGACAATGTTCCTTTCTTTTTTTGGTATTCGTTCATTTATGGTGGCTGTACATTTTAGTGTTATTTAAGTCATTATTTTGTAAATTGCAGGTTTAATAAGAATTGATAAACAATCATCATCTGCGGTCCCTATGACAATCAGTTCCGGTCATCACAACAATCTCTATCATTGTCAAATTACAAGGAACCGACTTACTTTCAAACAAGGAAGGAAGTAGCTCTCTTATGAAAGAACGATGGAAGTAACTAGGGTTTAAATTAAGGAAGTTGTTTTTTTTTTCTTTCACCAACTTTAACATGGATTTAATTACTTTATGTTTGAGATTGTAATTTTTGGGATAAAAAAAATAAAAAAAATATATGTTACTCGTAAACTAATACATTAAGTTTTACTAGTACAAAAACCATAGTAAACTAATAAATGAGGACTTTTTAAAAAGTAATCTAGGTTAATTAAATCAACCTTGAATTGTGGGAAATCTATTAAATATTGTATAAATATATGAGTTCAATTGTGAGTAAGTATGTAAGAAATAGTGATATGGTGAATAGTGATAAATATACATTGTGTTCTATGTATTAGTATATAATATTTTTTTTAACCACCCACTTCCACCTTGGATCTCTTATAAAAAATCAAAGTAGTATCAAATGTTTTTATAATAGGTTTTATACCATATAAATTAATCACATATAATAATGCTTAGGGTGTTTTGACCATAAGGCAATGATGTCTAAATTAATAAGGGTAAAGGAAAATTATGTGTTTCAATTTCACTATAATAATTTTAATAAGGATTAATTTGAAATAGTAAAATATGTTGTTAGAATAAATCAATTAGATTAAAATGTGTTATATATTTAAATTATAAATGTGGTGCATAGGGTTGTGTAGCTACCTTGTTATGGAAAGAGGGTGGCATCAAGAGTATAAGTCCATCACATTGCAATAGGAAAACAACAATACAACGATTGTAAGTGTATAATTATGTAACCCCTTGAAGCTAGAGTATGGAATAGAGAATTCAAAGTGAATATTATAATTAAAGACCAAATTGATATGTTTTAAGGTTAGGGTGATTGTATTGAAAAAAAAAAAATCTTGTAACTTAGAAAATAAATTATTGAAATGGAAAACATTGTGTAATGTATGACTTAGGAGTCATCCTCCACTTTATTAGTAAGTAGAAGGCCTTTAGTAAATTTTAGTTTGAATAAAAACATAGTCATAATCTTGGTTTGTAGTGATTGTAAGGGATAATCTAACCTTAGTAATGTTAAGAGTGAATGACACATCAATGTTACAAGAAATACATTTACCACTTACAAGTTAGCAAGAGGCTAGTTTCATGGGGAGGTCAATGAATTTTAAGGTCTCCATAATATTTATGATTATCAAAAACAACTAATGATGTGTTCTACTCTTAATTCTTGTGTATTATATGTTTTGTGTATTAGAATATCTATGACTTTCTAGTGATACTTATTCTCCATAGAGGAAGGGTCATGTATGTTGGCAAATATTTAATAGACAGTTAACAGACAACGGATGCTTGTCATTGATGGCAATAGTGAAGATGACATGAGAACAACAAGTTTGTAATCAACAGGGAAACAAAAGATAAGTTCAAAGAGGTGAATGATCAAAAGAAGTGAATGATCGAAGGCAGGGAATGATCGAAGGCAGCGAATGAGCAAAAGTTTGAGAAGAATCTATTGAGAAGAAGAATCTCTGATCGTTGAAGAGGGAGACAGATCTCAACCGTCAGATTCGAGCACAGGGTCCGACCACCGTTGGATCGAGGAGAACCTGCACAGTCTTTAAAGTGCAAGGAGAAAAGGGCGTAATTGCAATATGAAAAATCGTGATGAAATCTAAGCTGTCAGATCAAGCTTTGATCTGGATCGTTGATCCCAGTCCTTGTCGGAGTTTTGGGGATCGAGAGTTGGACATGTCAAAATTTATTGACATCTGGAACCTCAAAATCGCGATGTGTGAAATCCCGATTGAACCTGAACCGTCAGATCAAGATGTGATCTAGACTGTCGACCCAACTCACGACAACAGACCACGTCAACTAGGGACACGTGGCACAATCAGGTAATGACAAGTGTCAGACTAATTCAACATTTTAGGCACATGTAAGTCATGAATCAGAGTGACACATGGCAGTATTCAACACGTGTCAATTCACGTGTGACGTCAGCAGATGTAACTCCATATCGGAGTTTCGAGGATCGCGACTTGGGGAGGCAAAGAACCCAATGCATCAAGAATGTCGATTTCGTGATATGAGAATTCGTGATCTAATCGTAGCCGTCAAGTTAAGAAGTGATATGGACCGTTGATTTTCTTCATGGAGTATCGGGGATCGGGACTTTGAAGTGATGAAAACACTTGACAACAAGAGTGCCGAAAACACGATATGCGATATCACGATTCAATCACAGCCATTGAATAAAGAATGAATCTAGACCATTGATTATAGCTTGTGTCGGAGTTTTGCGAATCACGATATCAAGAAGAAAAGAAACAAATGCAACAAGAATCTCGATTTCGCGATATGCAATATCGCGATCAAATCGTATCCATTGAAACAAGTTCATATCTGGACCGTTGGTTCAACTCCGTGTCGGAGTTTCACGAATTGCAATATGGAGAGACAAAAGAAACAAAGCAACTTGTATTATGAATTTGCGATATGCGAAATCACGAAAGTGCCTTATGCATAAGGATGTGGTCACAGCACTTGGTCACGGGAAGAGAAGGAGTCAGTCCAGATAAGCTCCATTTCAGAGTTTCAGAGATCGCAACATGAAGTGTCGAGACACTTGGGCACATGAATGCCAAAATGCCGAAACCCGACTTAAAAAGGCAAGAATAATAAAGGTCATCCAATGGTGTAGATAAAACTTGAATGTGATCGGAGGGTTACTGTTCTTTCTCACAGATTAACTTTTCAATTACAAATCCGTTAGTGAAATGGACTCATGATTGCCAATCAGTTGGTGTTTCAGTTGCTTAGACAGTTGTCGTCATTTTTCCTAAGGAGTTGGGAAGTTGAACCGGTGTGTTCATGTGTATAAAAGAAGATGAAACAGACTGTGTCATGTTGGTTGTTCTGCAAGTGAAAAAGAATGAAATAGTAAGAATATAGAAGAAGAGTATGCGCAGGAGGAGATTGAGCATATGTGAAGTGTGAGATGAAATGCAGAGCAGAATAACAAAACGAGTTGAAGAAGAGAAGAATGAGAGTACGAGTTGATGCAGAGCATACCTGCTGAATAGACAGAGGAAGAGAAGAGTAGCAGAACAGTGCAGAAGACCAGATTTACAGAACAAAGAAAGATTGGTAAGAACTGATTTATCTGCAAAGTTGAATGTTTATTTAGCCATTTATATTTCAGGGTGGAAGGGAGGTGCTCGGGAGGACTGTTGTCCTTAAAGGTTCAAGTGAGAGCTTGAACATAGGAAGTTGTAGCTTCCATCTGGTTGTAGCCAGAGAAACAGGGGTGGCAGGGTGGTGCTAGGGAGAACAAGTGTTCTCTGTTATACAGGTTGGAGCCTGTGTAACGGGAAGTTGGTGCTTCCATCCAGTTGGTGTTGGAACATTCAGGAAGTTGATGCTTCCATCCAGTTGGTGCTGGAATATTCAGGGAGTTGGTGCTCCCTTCTAGTGGGTGCTAGAGAAACCAGAGAGTTGGTGCTCTCAAACAAGTTGCAGCTTGTAAAATAAAGGTTTCAACCTCACATTGAGTTGGTGCTCAATTATAGATGATGTACAGAACTTAAAAGACTGCCTATCATTTCGAAGAAGAAGAGGTTTTCTCCCTTTATGGGTTTGCTCGTGAAAAATCTGTCTCTGTGTATACTTTATGTGTGACTGTTGTTCTTTACCTTTACTGTGCATATGCTATATATTGTTGATGACCACATGAGGAAATTTTAATAATGTTTTAACAGACTTGAGATTGTTTAAGCTCAAATACAACTGATTCACCCCCCCTCTCAGTTGTATTAATAATTTCAACAATTGGTATCAGAGCTGGTTCCTTTTACTTAAAGGTAGATATGTAAGCTTAAACATGACAAGTCATGAAGGGACTTTGGCCTCTAAGCCCCCTCTGTTTGATGGAACAAATTTTGCCTTCTGGAAGATTAGAATGAGAACATACTTAATGGCCTTGGGTGCTGATGTTTGGGATGTAGTAGAGACTGGATATACAAAGCCTATTGTGCTAGTCACCAAGGATGATAAGTTAGAGTTTAGTTTTAACGCTAAGGGGATGACTGCTATCTTGAATGGACTTTCTGAAGTTGAGTTTGTAAAGGTGATGCATCTTGATACTGCCAAAGCAATGTGGGATAAACTTATTAACAATTATGAAGGAAATGAGAAAGTAAAAGATTCCAAACTTCAAACATACATATTGAAATTTGAACAACTAAAGATGAATGAAGATGAAACAATTAGCAAGTATTTTTTAAGAGTTGAAGAACTTGTAAATGCCATGAAGGGTCTAGGTGAGACATTTGATGACTCACTCTTAGTTCAGAAGATTTTAAGATCTC